>VXAL01004012.1:743985-793401 GCA_013399475.1 Chauna torquata | reverse complement strand
TTGCTATAAAAATAAAAAGCAGGGGGAGAGGACTGATGATTGGGGAGCGAAGGGAGGAAAACATATTTTCCCCAAAACAAAGTGCAGAAAAGAGAGGGGAAAGCCCCAGCATACCCATCTCTGTGCTAGGAGACCACAGGGAGTGAAGTTTCCACTCACTGGGGAACTCGCAAATGACTGATCCTTTATTTTACACGCACAGAGCAAAAAAGAAAGAGAAAGTGCATGGAAAAAGAGATAGAGAAAGGCAAAGAGGGATGGTGACAGAGAGAGAAAGGGACATGGAATGAAAGAGAAAGGGAGAGCGAGAGACAGCAGAGAGAGAGGGAGGGGGCAGGCAGAAGAGGGCTTTGACCTTCTGTGAAGGATATAAAAAATCCAGCAGCCTCAGGGGACACCCAACTATCTAGCATATTGCTGTTAAAATGTCTGCAAAATTTAATACACTTGGCATGCCATCTAATCAGTCCTTGGAAACCACAGTTTTTCTCCCTCCTGCGCTCCAACTGGCTCAGACCTCCAGCTTTTGGGGACGAGGTCGGGTATTTTCTGCAGATGACAAAGTTTGGTGTATGCACACAGAGTGGGTTGGGGGGTTTGTGTTTTTTTTGTTTTTTTAAGAAGCAAACAGGCGTCATTTTCCTCTTAAAAAAAAAAAGGTTGTACAGATTCCTGCACATTGAAGAGCTGCTGCTGGATTTGCCTCGTGCAGAGCACGCCAGCACATGGACACGTGCGCAGGCAGACCTGACGGCCAGGAGAGGACAGACAGCTGGACGGACAGGAAGCACGCCGGCATGCACATCCGCAGCTCAGCGGTGCCGAGGGCAACGTGCACGGTGGTGCCGGCACTCCCACCAGCGCCTGCGTGTGCGCGCGCCACAGGTGTGCTCGCCAGCAAGCCGACGCTCGCGCACGCCTGCCCCACGCTGCGCTGGCGTGGGCACGCTCACCACAGGGAGCGGGCCGGGGGGCGAGAGGGTGAAACCAGCCCGAGGCCGGGGCGGCACTCTGGTGCCGACGCTCCTTATTGAAAGGGACAGCCGCCTACGCCGCACAGCGGCAAAGGAAACAGCTCTCAGGGAAAACAACAACAACAACAAGCTCCAACCCTCAGAACAACAAATACATCCAACACTTGTTACCTCGTCTGTACGTCCTGGGGGGGCTCAGGGGGTCGCAGGACTCCCGAACAGCTGGGCAAGAAGTGTCCACGCCAAAGGAGAAGGCCGTCCCTTCCCTCTGTGGCGAAGGGGGCAGAGGAGCCGGCACAGAGCGTAGCACACGTCAGGTGCTTGCAGCTGTGCCAAGGCAGTCGGCAAAGGGCTGGGGTTCGGATCAGGCCCCCCAGGAGGGGAGGCCGGTGCCTCCAGCCAGCTGTGGAGGTTGGTGACCTTAGTCATCCAAAGAGGAGCACCAGCACCAGCTGAGAGCGGGGTGCAGGCTCCTGGCCAGCACAGGTGCTCGGGGGCCCTGGTGCTGGTTGGGGCACGTGGGTGTCCAACCTCAAACCCCGAACCACAGGGCGAAGGTGGGCGCCCAGGGCCCTTCGCTCCATGAGCTGTGCAGAGGAGAAGCCGAGGCACAAGGGAGTGAAGCCCAGGAACACCCTGAGACCCCGGAGCAGAACGGGCACAGCCGTGCACAGACAGGCTTGTCCTGCAGCTCTGGTTCTTCCCAGCCCCACGGGACTATGGCATGGGAAAACCGCTGTGAAGAGGGAAGCCACCTCGGAGCAAACAGGACTCGCGGGCCCACGGAATATGGGGCAAAAAGGCTTGGGGAGAGAGCGAAAGCAGAGATGAAAGCACAGAGGCAGCGGATGGGACTGAGAACTATCCGTGGAGGAAGAGAAAGTGGTGCTGGGCCACTGAAGGGACAGGAAAGGACACGGATTCACAAGGTTGCAGATAACAGACCTGAAAGTTTAAACCAAGACGTGGGCTCCAGATCCTACCCAGCTCCATCAAAACTTTGCTCAAGTTAATTGCTGAGGAACCAAATAAAAGAAACCCCACGGGCTGAAAACTGCTCAGAGTCTTTAATTAGCCAAAAAAACAAAGTGGTTACAGGAAAATGAGTATAAGAGGGGATCCCGAGGGAGTACTTACGATACTCCCCCTTCTCTCCTTCTTACCAAACAGCCCGGGGTAAGGCCACAGTAGCAGCCTCTGATAGCAGATTTCGGAACAGCATTTGGGGTTGGTTTCTTTTATTCATCCAGATGAGAGCCCTGGCCAGGGAAACTCGGATCAGCCAGGCACCCCAGGGCTCCAGAATCCCCCTCTTCAACCCAAGCCCACGCCTGCCAGAGACACAGGGAATGCCTTCCCCTGTGTGCATCGCAGCAGCTGGCTCTCTGGCCCCTTTAGGGCCAAGGAAAACAAATTGCCCATAGGGCCTAACCCTCAAAAAGAAAAGAAAAGCAAAAGAAAGAAAGCTACAGGTTAGAAGAAGCTTGTTCTTTAATCCACTCAAGGGTCATCCAGACAAAGCATCTAATTTACCCATTTCTGCTAAATTCCACCCACAAATTCAGAGCCCTTCCTAATCCCTGTGCAGGCTGGCAACTGTCTAAACAGAGCCACGTTCCCAGGTCGCAGTAGTTTGCCAGCTGTTTCTGCTACTGCTTTAAGACGAAAGCAAAATAAAGATGAGAAGGAGAAGTGCTGGAGTGTTTTAGCTCTTCTGCTACCTCCCCACACAGTTCACATCTTACCCCTTAGTTCCTGCCCAAGGCAACTGGACTGGGTTTGAAGTCTCACTCACGCCATTCTCCTCACTCCCCCTCCTGCAGAGGGCTTACATCTCTGGTGTGTGCTGAGCTGACAGCTGAAAGTTCTCCCTTCTGTACAGGCGACCCACGGACTCACCGCGTACATTCACGGGACAAAAAGAGAAGGCCACGCAAGCTGGAACCAGAAGGCAAGACCAACAGGCACTGGGTACGTGCCCTTCCTTGGGAGCTGGTTAAGGAGCCCACACTCATCCAAGATCAGAGCCTTCCCAGAATAAAGGTTTCATGTGTGAGAACCCCAAAAGACCCTCGTGAACAGCATGAGTTAGAAAATACCACCTTATGGAGGAAGCATCCAGCCCATCCTTATTTCCAGGCTGATTCCACCCTGCTCCAGCCTACCCCTTCCCCCGGGGCCTATCTAGCTGGGAAATCACAGACAATCAGGGAGGCTGTTCCAGCCAATTTCCTTCAGGGAACCTGCAACTTCCTCCTGGGACTGTCCTGCTGGCTTCTTACTGCCTTCCAGGAGAAAGCAAGGGCCACAGCCTTCCCACAGAACCGGCTCCACCTTTTTTCTTCTCTTTGAGGCAGCACTGAGGGTCACAAATCTGACAGACCAGGTTTGGACAAAGGTAGTGAAGTGGAGGAGGGCTTGAAGAATGAGACTGGCAACGGTAGGAAATGTGGGTAAACACAGGCGTTACAGAGAAAGAGAGAACGAGAGGGAGGTACTCCAGCAAGCTGTAAATTCATATTTCTAATTACTTCCTCGTGTTTTTCTGAACTCCTCAGTCAAGTTTGATTAAAATTCCTTTCAAGGGAAGACGCTCTATAGAGAACTACAATGGAACAGGCAGCTCGTGGAGTTGGCAAAACTGCTAGGGAAGGGCGCTGAGCACGACAGTTTGGGAGCTGGGGTGCAGATGAGCTCCCCGCCCCTGCAGCACGGCCCCTGGGAGGCCCCCCCCAGCCAGCGCAGCCGTACCTGCTCTCACCCTGCCAGGGTAGAGCTCCAGGCACGGCTCCCAGCGCGCATCCCTCAGACAGAGCTGACATGAGCCAGCTTCCACAATCATCTCTCAACTGGCAGAGGTCCTCCCAGGAGCACGGAAGAACTTCCTACGAAGTGTGTGCCTCAGCAGATGGGGGAAGCTCATGCTCCCTTCCACCTAAGAGTCTCTGACACTAGTCTTCCCCTGTGAAACAAAGGCTCAAGACCTCAAATCCTTGTTAGGTTATTCAAAGGAAAGAAAGAGCCTGAGGTCTGGCTGGCAACAGCAATTTACATGGAAGAGAGATCCTTCAACAAGTATGAAAAGGAAGCACAACAGGGAAAAACTAAGGGTGAAGTCCAGTTTTATCACCTGCAGCCCTAAGAAGCCTTGGCACGACCCTGACCCGAGGCAATGATGCACATCAGCTCTCACCAGGCAGGGGAGGTCAGCGTGGTGGTCTTCCCAGTGGACACGAAAGTTTAACAAAGCGCACTCCAGGATATTTCCAGAAATGGTTTCAGGATGTCCGTCTCAAAGGGTTTTCCCTCAGAAACCCTCCCCTCACCAACTCGCAGTTACTGTCTGTACCTGCCTGACTCGTTCCCCCTTTCCGCTGCCTGTAAGTGAACCTCCTATTGCCTACGTCAGGCTGCTCCCAGCAGCCCCAGGCTGCCAGTCCCCTCTGTGCTCTCTGTCCGCCCCCAGACAAGAGGCTCACACCGTGCTAAGCCCATCTCCCACTCTCCGAGCCCTTCCAAGCCCCAGAATAAAGCTGCATGCAGTCGCTTCTCCCTCCTGGCCCAGCAAGTGGTGGCCCTGCTCTGCCATCTCCCTGGGGAAGGCATGCCCCAGGACAAGGGCTGGGGAGCGGAGAAAGGCAGGCAGTTCCTGTGTTCATCCTCGGTGTTGTGGCAAGAGCGAGACAGAAGAGATGCTGGATGTCAGCCTCTGAGTTCCCTACACGGCTCTGGGGAAATCACGATTATCCTGATGCCTGCTTTCTCTCCCGTCACTCCCCCTCCCTTCCCTGCTCTGAATACCTGAGTGTCTCAGTGTTCGCGTGGAAGGACAGATCCTGCGAGGAGCTGCCGGGCCTCGGCCAGGCAGGTTCCGAGCTTCCTCTCGTACATGACTCTGTCAGGACAACCAATTCACAGTTCAGCTAACCAGGACACATGCAATCCATGACACACGGACATGCAAACAATTGATAAAAACCAGAGGATAGAACACCTTTTGTAGTTAAGTTGCTCTCCATCTCGTAGGAGCACGTACAATACACAGATCGTGAAGATGAGTCCAGCCTGCTCTGCAATCTTCTTGTGCTCCTGCCCCATCCCACTTGTGCCCAGCCTCTAACAGAGGGACCTACAGATTAGAAGAGGAAGAGGCAGAAAATTTCAGCTGCACCTCAAATCCTACATTCAGGATCATCACTGTGCTTAGAGCCAGGAACATAAGTGCAGAAAACAATGCCTAAAGCTGTGCTGGTTACAAGCAAGATGACATTCAGACATGGTCAGGCTAGGATGGAGGTCTCGCTCTTCAGGTAAAACCCTTGCACGATGCAAACTGAAAGGTAAGCAAGCCAACCCGCGGCAGGGAGACCACACAGTTAACGTGTTGTACCCTCCAATCGCTGCAACCTAAGCCAGCAAGGTGCATGCAGCCAGAGCAATACAGATGAGCATGATCACCCGCAGAGCTGCCCCTGTATTTGGGAGCTGTGTGTGTGTGCTGATCCCACAGAGTGAGGAGCACGTGCCACAGGTGCAGGACAGCAAGGAAAGGGCAGGCGCTGTGTTTGGTGCGGGGAACCTCTCCTCTTAGAAACCCAGAAGTGGTGTGAGAGGGGCCTCAGACTCCAAAGTCATCCAAGTTTCTGATGCAATTAATTCACTGCTGAAAGAAGGAGCAGGAAGAGCAATAAAAGAGCCTTTGTACTTAGGGTGTGGCAGGAGCATGGGAAGTCATTTCAGAGAGTAAGGAGTTGGGGGCAAACAAAAACAAAAAATAAAAATAAACTGATTGACAAGCTTACATAGAAAGCCACATTTTTAACATTCTTAATCCCTAGAATAAACACACAGGGAACAGTGAGGACAGGGCTGGCTGTCCTCAGAAATCACAGGCAGAGACTGGGCTTGGTGCAGGCAAGGGAGTCTGCGCCGCTGGCTGTTGTGGATGGCACTGCCCAAGGCAGGGAGAGGCATGCGATTGTGTGGGGAACAGGGCAGAGGACAGCAAAATCAACGGTAGACACTCACTTGGACCTTAAATCTCTCTGCTTTTGTGCTTCATACTCTCTGTACTACTGCTGTTTTAACACAACAGAAATCACATGAGAAACCCAGAACCAAACGCATCCCACCCAGCAGCAGAAAGCAGTGGCACTTTGAGATCTGCACCTTCTTCCCCGCTCAGCCAGCTGCCTTAGCAAGAGCCCAACTGCACGTTGCTGCATCCCCCCACGCCTGCCTTTATCCGCTTCCCACCCTCCCCTAAAGCACCCTTCAGTTTTCTCCAGGAGAGCAGGAGTTAAGTGGTTGGTTTTAGTGGTAGGAGACACTTTTAGGAAGGGATTGAATTTGTGCGTGGTACAGCCGATTCTCTGTTTATTAATAAGCTATTTATCATTGGTGTTGCTTTTAATACCATTTTGGCTTAATGTCGTTAATGAAATATAAATACCCGCACTAATGATGTTGGTCAGGAGGCAGCGTGGGCCACTGGCAGCTTTGCAGGAGGGAGGCCAAACCGCGGCTGTGTGTATGAGAGGCTGCGACGGCGCGACTGCCAGCCCAGCCTCCGGAAGAGCCTCTCCACACGCTCCCACCACAAGACTCAGCACCAGCAGGGAGGATGAGGAGGGGTGGGACAGGATGGGACAGGCAGTGCCGGCGGGAAGGCTGGGAGAGGTTTCTGATGGCTGTGGACCACTCCGGCAGCCCAGGCGTGAGCCAGCGCCCGCTGCGGCTGCCAGGCAGGGAAGGTGGCTCAGCATCCCAGCGCAGCTCCAGCGAGGCTCCCCTCAGCACCCTGCTTTCTGAGACCACAGCATGCAGCAGCCCCAGCACGCCTGCGCTGGGGACCCTGTGAGATAGCTCTCTAGATGGAGATATGTAAAAGAAGAAGTTGGATGAGTTTTGTTTGCTTAATGCAGTCGCCCCACCGGCAGAGCGATGTGCAGGCTCTGCGCTGCGCTCCCCCAGGGCAGCTCCCACAGGAGCCCAGGACCCCTTCAGCAAAGAGGCGTTCCCCAGCGCCCACCTCGGAGCTGCTCACGCCGGGCTGGCCGCGGGGCCGGGCTGGCTTCGGGGCCCGGGGTGCTGTGGGTTGGGGTGGGGCAGGAGGAGCTCGCCCAGCTCCCGGGGCTGATCCACAGCCTTGCTCCTGGCCCCGGGCAGGGATGGGGCCCCACTGCCCGGGTCTGCTGCAGGCTAAGTGGGGAGGGAGGAGAAAAAGGAGTCTCCTGCCCAGAGCAATGCTGAAAGCTTGGCCTTTGGCAAGGGTTTGGAGGCTTGCTCCAGGTCTGCAGAGAGACTTCACCCAGGTCCCTCTCCATTAGCTTGTGTCTAGCACCGTCATGGGGCAGGGATTACAAATCTCCCTAAGGCGGCTTTTGGAAATCCCACCAGGCATTACCATTTCCATTAGAGCAGCTCCTAGAGAGAGCAGAGGCCTGGGCATGCATTCAGAAGCAACCTCAGCCCAGGAGAGGCTTCAAGGCACCAGAAGAGACTGGTATGGGAAGGCAACAGGCAGACCCCAGCAGACACACAGCTCCTGCAGTCAGGACCAGGAGAGCACATGAAGTGGACCTTCCCCACCAGTATGTCCCAGACCTCTGCAGGTCTCCAGAAGAAAACCAAACTCTTGCCTCGGGAGCAAACTCCAAACCTGGTCACTGCCTGAAGAATCACTGCAGAAGCAAATTTGGAGAAGAAAATGTATCACTGTCTTCAGACAGCTCTCCTAATAGCAGCTTGTCTTGCTCCAAGTACACCCACTTCACTAATCTCATTTAGCAGGTAGGGAACCAAAGAGGCGAAGGATACGGCAGAAGGGCTGCAAGCAGGACCACACCAGCAGGGTACTCAAGTCACGAACAAGGCTGGAAGCCGCTCACAGAGGTTAGGGCACAGGAGCACCATGCACCCCTTACCCACCTACTCCTCCCAGGCCAGGGGCAATGCAGCTGCAGAGCCCTGTCCTCTCCAGTCACAAGAGGTGGCCTCATGCTCTCCTCTGTGTTGCTGCCTCTGCCACAAAAGCCGACCCACCATCTGTTGGCATGACCTGTGCAAAGCCACATCCCTCTCCCGCTCAATTCCCATCAAAACTACTTTGCCTTTTGCCTTGCAGTCTCCCTCTACCTCTCTCCCAAGCAGCCAGTGCACACGAGGCCACGACTGGTCCGCGCTGGGAACCCTCCTGGCGTCCCCTGCCACAAGGAGCACCATCAATTCACACTGTTCCTTTAAGACGTTATCTTTTAATTTGGTGCTCCCCCTCTCCCCTCCTCAACTAACTGATTTATTAGTTTACATCTCATAAATTGTAACCCCTCGCCTCCCCCTTCACCCTCCCAGATGCCATAAATCCCCTTCAGGGCCTCGTCACCCTTCTGCATGTGGTGCAGCCCCCTGCCCCCCAAAGTCACCTCCGAGTCCCCAGGGAGCGCGGGGCTCATTTGCTGGGGGTTTGGTCTAGCTCGTCTCAGCAGCTAATCCCTTGGGTGGCTCCTGTCAGATTATTAATTAGCTAAAGCGGATCGGCCCTGGAACAACATGCGGTTGGACTTCAGATAAAACAGGACGGCAGAGGCTTGGCATGTAGTTGTTTAAAGAGACATTGTCCCTTTTTTTCTCCTGCCTTCTACTGAGGAGAGAGGAAGATGAGGAGGAAGAGAAGGGCTCCCAGCACTGCTCACACCCCTAGCAGTTTGCTGCTCCAGTCACAGGGACGTGCTGCTCGGACAGAGCGAGCATAGGCCTGGAGGTGCAAAGGACAGGGCTGGCAGATGCCACCCCCTCCCTCGCCCTGTGGCAGCTGAAACTTTTCCAGATGTTGGAAGAGCCTCAGGAACCTGCTCGGAGGCACGTGGCACTCAACCAGACAAGCCTCCTCGCTGCCCCTTGCCATCCCTCCCCCACTCATTGCCCCCCACAGAAAACTTGGTCTTCGCAACCACCCCGAGAAATGAGACCAGGCTATTCCAAGGGACCACAGTCATCCTCAGTTTGTGGCCACATTTTAAACCGGATGAAACCATCCAGTTTGTCCATGCAGGTTTTAAAGCTCCCTTTCTCATGCAGTGCAGCCCTCCCTGGCAGGACAAGGAGCGAGGGGTCCCCTACACGTTACCGGAAAGCCTGAGAGAACGAGCTCGAGCAGTCGGTGCGAGCGATGCTTGGGGCAGCTCACCTCCTCGCTCCCTTCCCACTTTGGATTGTTTTGACTCAAACCGGTGAAGCTGAAATATCGAGTCACAACGGCACTAAACTTCATTACAAGCTCTTAACACAGATTACTTAATAAAAAACAGGCTGCTTTAATTGCTTTTCCCCTATTAGCATTTCTGGAGGAGAAAACTGATTAATTTAAAGAGGCACGTTGCCCCCACTGCTCGTGCTGGCCTGTGAACCAGACCTCCCTCCGACCCCAGCCTTGTCCAGAAGAACATCCCAGAGAGTCCAAATCCACAGGACTCTGGAAAACAAAGGGACTGAGGGCCTGGATGAACAGATGGGAGTAATGGAGTGAAGCAAACAAGGGAAAGAAAAATCTCCTCTCCTTTCTGGTGAGCCCACATGAAGTGGCACAGGGGAACAAGCAAGGAGCGGGCAGAAGAGGACAGGATAAGGGGAGGATAGGTAGCGCAGCAGGGTTCGAAGAGCAAGCCCAGGAGTTGCCAGGTGCCTGATGTGGCGGGGTCCTGGGAAGCTCCTTCCCCCCTCTCCCCAGTTGGGATGGGCTGGGAGGCAGCTCTGCCAGGACAACAGCACGTATGTGCAGTTTGGGCCAAAGCCTGGGCGCTCCGCACTCCCCACGTGCACCTGGAGCAGTCCCTGTGCCCTGCTCAGGCCCCTAGCTGCTTTGGGCATCAAGGCTCCCCAGCTCCTGCAAGGCACAACCTCCTCTGCCCCACTCCGTACCTGACCAGCCCCGTACGACCTGCGCTGCTCTGCTGCCCAACAGCCCCGGGTGAAACAAGTCTACCCAAACATTCCCAGCCTTTGGGGCAACCGAGTTCAGCTCCTGTTGTAACTAGCCCCGGCGAGGGAGGATGGCAACTGGGTTCCTGAGAAGACTGCTCTCAGGTCAGCACACTTCAGGGACACTGTAATCAAGCAGGAATTGCTTCCATGTGCCAACTCTTGTCAACCTTGCAGCACAGTGTTTTTCTTAAAGCTTGAGATCTCGCAAGTTACATAAGATTTTTGTTTTGTACAACAATATATGTATAGTGCTGTCCCTCCCTCTGCTCTCCCACTAACAGGGCACAGCAACCTGAAATGTGATCTCTGCGCATCCTAAACACACAGAAACCTCGCTATTATTAAGTCTTATAACTGGGGGGAGGAGGGGAGTAGCTTTTGACTTTTGAAAGGACAAGGCTAGCAATATTGTTTGCTCATTTTACTTTCAAACTCACCTTAGTTCGTCCTCTCCTCTTTTCTCTTGTACATTCTATTAATGCACAGCTAAGACAAACTCAGCAAGAATCCCAAGAAAGACACTGAGGTAAGATTGTAAACCGCCCTGGCAAAAATCAGGATACTTCTGCTGGCTGAAAATGCAGCTCTGCTGCTTTACATCAGCAGATGGCTTACCTGTGGCTCTTAATGGTTAATATATAACTGCAGCAACAACAAAAAAAAAACCAGCATTAATACATAATTTGTCAGAGGCAATATGCTAAAACAGCCTTTCCATATTCAACTCAAGTAGTGAGATAAGCCCCACCTGCAGTACTGCCCCATGAGCTGAGCACCAGCTCTGGAACGAACCCCCAGCGGAAGACATCAGAGCACAGATCACGTTCACTTTGCAGTATTTGTTCATTTTTCAGATTTTTTTGGTTTTATCAACAGATTTCCAAGAACCACATTTTGAACATGCATTTCCCTCGAACACTCATGTGCATACTTAGCACTGATTGTTCCAAGTGCTTTCCAAGCAGTTTTCCTTGAGGAACCCTGGCAGGTCAGCGTCCCTGTTGGCTCTCGCTGGACAGCTGAGGGACAGACGGCCCCACAGACAGTGCCTACAGAGTTGAACATCTTCCTAAATGTTTAGCGGAGCCCTGCAACCTGACAGAGCACTGTTCAGCTTTTCTTTGAGCTAGCTGTTCCACTGGGGTGCCACAGAATTTCTGCCTGCACCCCAGCTGAGAAAACTGCTGTGGGGTCTGGTAAGGATAGGAAGAAATACTGTCAGATGGTTAAAGGAATCAGGAGATCTGGCTTCTCCTCCCAGCTCTGCTTCTGAGTCATTATTAGCATAAAATCAGGTTTGTTACATCACTGAAGCTTGAGTAAATAAACCAAGACTCATCACTGTGTTTTTATTTTGCAATACCTCAGTGGGCTCCTCTCTACAAATAAACACTATTAACGCTCATTGCGACTGCAGATAGATGGGGAAGGAAAGTGGTAAAAGCACCTCAAACAGTCTAAAACCTTTATGAAGAGCAGTAGAGTGCAATCACAGCTTTTTTGAAGATACTGACTTCCACAGGACAGGCATTTAAAAAGAAGGTAACTCTTTCTTGGGGGACTAGAAGACAAGTCGTGCCTGCAGGTATGACTGAGCTGATGCGTAAGAAAGATTGAGAAACATCCCAATCCCCTTCTGAAGAACGAAGGCTGAAATCCTGACTCCGCTGAGGTTTACGTCAAAACTTGTGCTTGCTTTAATAGCGACATGATTTAATCTCCATAAAGCTGAAGTGTGAAGGCAGAAGCCTTGAGAAAGAGATGGCCATCTTCATCAGCAACGGCTGCAGGAGACCAATATCATGAAGCCAGAAGAATGACTGAAGGTGGCAGCGAAAGCAAGGCCTGAATGCATGAAGACCTGGCCCAGTCCCATCTCCTCTGGTACTGAACACCCATTTTCCACCTGAGTTTTTGGAGCAGACTGGTCTGTTGTGTGACAGTCAGCCAGGCAGCTATCAGCCCTCTCTTCAGCACCAGGCTTCTTTAGGGCTAAGCTGCTGCACACACCCACACACGTGAGCTCCGTGCTTGCACCTCACTGCACCACAGCCTCTGTGCTCAGAGCTCCTCCAGCAGCTGGGGCTAATCCTGCCCAGATGACTTCCTCACTGCAGCAAAACCTCCTTAGCTTTTGCACCACAGACCACTACTCCCCCTCACACAGACGGCTGTAGGTACAAAATCCGGCCCTGCCCTGAACCTCTGAGCGTTTTCAACCTGCGCGGATGCCTCTGCCGGACCTGGCCCTGCATTCAGAGGCTGTATCGGCCTCCCCATCTTCCAAAGTGAGCACGCAGTGCTAAGAACCGTACCGGATCAGGCCTCCGTCCCATTCCCAGACCAGATATGGTCGAGACAGCTACACGGCCTGCCGAGCACATGATCCTCCTTCCCCTCCTTCCATTCAGCTTTCCACAGCCGCCAACCAAACATCTGATCGAAGACCCGGGGGAGGGAGCCAGAACTGTCCAGTCTGGTTACGAGTGAAGGTCATTGATCTAGTGCAGACCAGGGATGCGGAAAACAGGGGAGGGAGGAAAAAACCCTCAGAGAGAGAAAAGAGGGAGAGACGCAGCGGAGACAGCGCGCGAGCGTGCGCAGGGAAAGGCGGCGGAAGTGGCTGAAACACGGTTTCACACTCCGAGACCCAAGGGCTGTTGTCAACCCGTCCTTCACGCTCACATCTTGTCACACTAGAGGTCAGGTCTCCCAAGCGTTCCTGGAGAGCTGAGCTAGCCCATATGGCAGGCAATATGTTAACAATATGGATCAGCTGCTCGTCAGGGCCTGAGCAGATGGATGTGACAACCCTGCTCTTATCCCAGACAGGCTTTTAACATCTTCCCTATCCTCCACTCCAGCACACCGGAAGCGCTCTGCCCGGGAACTGTTGCCTCCAGCCTTGGTGGGCCGTGAGGCCCCGGGAGAGCACAGGCACTATGGAAATGCCTGCCTGGCTTTATCAGGGTGCAAGCAGGCAGGGTAGAACGTCGTTCACACCAGTGAACCAGCGGCAGGAACCGGACCAGACTTTTCCTCCAGTGGGAGCCGAGTAAATGGAAAGACCTCGCCATAATCCAGGTACGTGCTATCAGCTCCCAACCAGGGTGCCTCAGTAGATACTGCATTCAGATATATGTATGTGGCATGTTACCACCAGATGCCACACGTTGCAGTCTAGACTGAGTTTTGTAACTGCCTGGGAAAATTTTCTCTCACAGAACAAGTAATACATAAATAGATGTATATTTTAATGGGCAAGCTAAACTCCTCCTGGCAAAGGCAGGCGAGTTGATTTCGTACACAGGCGGGTAAATTTCCACAATGATTTTGCAAGGCTGTTTCGTATTCCCCAGCCCAGCTCGGGATCAGAGCCGTGCGGGCCGGCTGGGCCGGGCCCCGCTGCAGCTCCGAGGAAGGCAGCGTTCCCACCTCCCTGCCCCAGCCCAGCTGCCATGCACAGAGCCCAGCAAAAACAACGCCCTCAGCTCAAGCTAACCCCCAAATTTAGGTTTACTATAGGATTGAAGTACAGGGAAACATTTTGCAAATTCAAACACAGATAAAGCAGGTATTTCTAATCATTTTCCCTACATATTTATCTACCTTTTTTTCCCCTGCATAAAAGGCTACCCTTCATCAGCTGAACAAGAAAAAAATCCCTCCAACCCTTATAGCTGTAGGACTGAGCAGCCAGCATGTGCTAATAAACAGAAAGTGAAACAGCGAGCACAGCCTAGGGATGGGCTCTGGAGAACGTGCAAACAGCCTTTGTAGCCCAAAGTAAATTGAGCTTGTTTTGAAAGTAGAAGCCATGCAACTTGCTTCAGGGCTGAAGACTGGAACACAGGGATTTCTGGTCCAGAGCACGAACGATCACAAAGCCATATGCCTGAAAGGCTAAAAGCATCTCCCTTCACTGGAGTGATGCCTGTAGAACTAGGGGAACCTCGGAAAACAGCTGGAGTTAAGGGAAATATTTCTAATGTCTGTAATGAGCCTCTGTCCCCCAGAAAGCAGCCCCTGAAGAACACAACTGCGTACAAAGCACCCAGTAGCTGCTAGGAGAAGACAAACATCACAAGGGGTTACTGATCTGCAAGAACCTGAATCTTAAGGCTCACTGAAGGAATTCCTGATATATCAGTCTCCTCTTGCCTCGTCTTAGAGGTGCCGCTCATCCCAGGTCCACGCCAGACAGACGCGCAGGGCTTTCAATACCAGGAGCTACACCAGCAGAAAGCAGTGAGAAGGGCCACAGGACACGCTCCCTCTGACAGAAAAATGGGCCCTGAGCCCATGCAGCAGCTTCCCCAGCAGTTTTTCCCCCTGAATGCTGGGCCCCTCTGGAGATGCACATAAGGAGGCATGATGGAAAACTCACCTGCTGCAGCCAAACCCGAGAATTTCTATCTTATTTCATAAAACTTCAAGGCTCCTCATGGTCCAGTACCCCATCCCCTCGGGCAGAGCTCTGATTTGGGAAGCTCTCTCACCTCTGGAGGCCTGGGAGAGTACATGCCACTAAAAGGGGACACAGCCACTAGAGGGGCTCACAAAGGGATAAAAGCCAGAGTTCCCTACATTAATAGTTCAAAACCAAGCTGTCCAAATAAAGCATGCCAGACCCTGGAGGAGTTTCAGCATGAGGAAGGTGTGGAAAGGCACAACTCACCCATATCCCATCCTGAGGCACACTTTATTTACTGGCAGGTTTGCTGAAAGCACTCAGTTCCGTAGGCTCTGAACACGTGGCAAGCACTAAGCCCTGCTGAGCCATAGAGGATCATGGCTGTTGCTCTTTATGGTAGGACACTTGAAACATGAGTAAATTCCCGTGTCGCACACAGCCAGGGATGGATGGGGATAGCTGAAGCCCCAGACCAACATCTTAGCCCCATGACTTTTCTCTTCTTCCCTCCTGCTGAGCTACTGCAGTCCCTCTGCCCCGATCCTTCCAGCTCAGGACTCAGCCATATCTCTGACTCGTAACAGCTCTGGATACACTGCTTTGCCCAAGTATTGTTTATGTCACAGCAGCAAAATCAGAGGAACACAGTGATACACAATCCCCACAGGCACTTCAGGTTGCTCATCTTTGAGACACCATCGTCCCTTAATGGAGCCAACACAGTATGGAAATACCCTCTAACAAAACTTCTTCCCCTAGAGATTATAGAATCATTTGGGTTGGAAGGGACCTTAAAGATCATCTAGATTAGACCTAACATCACACGTAGCCCAGACACAGCCAAGATTCTCAGTCCCTTCCATCTGCAGCAGCACGGCAGTGCCACCAGGTACCTCCCAAACCCTCAAAGCATTGGAAAAGAAACATTATTCCCCATTGTTATCCTACAGTTGCTTTCTTCCAGGCCATGTTTTGCCATACCTTTCTTTGTAGAGAAGCTGCAACAGGAGCCAAGCAGTGAAGAAAGTAAAACGGCTTTCAGAAACAGTCCCACCCCCACACAACCCTTCTGAGTCTCCCACCGTAACCACAGACATCCTCAAACTCCTCTTCTGTGAGACAAGTCAATCAGAAACCATCCCACACAATACTTACCCAGGGGACTCCCGTGCCAGCCTGTTCTGGCACACCACCTAGCTAATTGTTAACACTGCACACCAGCCCGTTTGGAAGAAGCTGGCTAAGGGAGGCAGTTATTCACACCAGCATTTTGCTGTGTCGGGTGGGTGCCTATGTCTGTGCAGAAATGGGCAGCGAGGCCAGGGGCTACTTGTAAGCCAGCCCAACACAAACCAACACCCCGTCATGCATCCGTGACCCAAACACTGACTTTCAGTATTCTGAACTTCATAGGCCAGAGACTCCCCATGGACTCGAGTGGAAGCTCTGGAGAGCAAAAATCACTCCAGTCCTACTTCAAAGCAGGGGGGTTGATCACAGAACAAAAGTCAATACCTTGCATTGAGAAGTCACAGGCTTTAAGGTCCATTCCAGTGTACAAAGCCGGGAGAGAAGTCAGGATCTTTGTTTTGGAGGTGGTCTCAGGTGAAGACTGTGTGAATTTGATGGCTTCCCTTCACTTGGTGAAGTCTCTTTGCCCTGAGGAGAGGTTCAAAAAGGAAATGAATATTCTCTACTGAGCAGTAGAAGAGCTCAGGTGAATCATGAGCACAAGTAATGACGCCGGCCTCAATTGCCACAGCCACCCACAGACCTCAGCCCTGGTCACACACAGCAGTCCAGCAAGGCAAGGTGTTGCACACCCTGCCAAACACATCACATCCCAATGCCCTTTGCTGCCATGTGTGGTGCTAGCAACTCAAAGGTCAAGGCACAACCCCCTAGGTGACCATTAGGTGACCATCCGCTGGGCCACATGCTCCAACTTTCCCCAGAGAAAAATCCGGGTCAAGCAGTAGCAGCAGCAGCCTACAGTGCTAAGCCACTTACTGAAAAGAGCTTCCCCCCGAGCCAGCAGAGCGTTTCGGCACACGTGAGATCGCGATGCCATCCCTCCTTCGCAGGGGGATTGTCACTTGTGTTTGCATTACAGCCGCGGGTAGAACAGAGCTCTGTCATCAGTCCCGTAGGCCCCCCCACCAAATGTAGCTCCTCACCCCAAGCACGTTACAAATATAACCGCACCAGACAAAGGAAGAATTATTATTTCCAGTTTAGTGAGGCACACAGTAATTAAGTGACTTGTCAAAGGTCATTTGGCAAATCTGAGGCAGATTTGGGAACCAAAACTAAATCTTACGAATTTCGGTCCCGGAGCTGGCCAACAGAAGTCCCACTTCCCTTCCCGTTCTCCTCCGATGTACGCTTCCACCTCTGCAACAGGTTTCACCCTTCTCCCCACACTCCCTAGACAGTTAAGACAATTCCCTTCCATTTCCTGCATTGGAGGAAATGGACAAATATACAGATTAAAAGAACAAGAACTTTTACCTTACTTACAAAATTAAAACGTCCTAGCTCCAACATTTGACAGAAGCTCAGAAGCTTCAGACTCTTCTGGGAGGTGGGATTTCTAGACTGGAGGGTTTTGGTGGCGGTGTTTTTTTTTTAGTTTCCATCAGACAAAAATAAAAGAATCAAAACAAAAGAGGGTTGTTGAGATCAATTTGTGATAGGTGCCGGGCCAAAGAAAATGGAGCCAAAGAAGTCAGAACCCTGCAACCAGCAACCTTTGTGTCAATTTAAGCAAATATTGTGGCGTTTCCATGGCAATCCCTGTTTTGAATATCCACTACACTCACTTTTTAAAGGGCTTTTCCTGTTTGCGTTTCAACTTCAAAACCTGTAAATATTTTCAGCCTTAACACATCCCTACCTCCCCCAGTGTCTGAAATCAGATACTGTCAAAGCTCTGACACAAAGTCCTCTGTCTGCAGTACCCCAAAGCTGTGAAAATTCACAGCAAAAGCGGGCTGGCAGCCCACCGTGGCAGCAGCTGGGCCGGAGCCCTGCCTGCTCCCTGCACAGCGCCAGCCTGTTCGCCGCAGCGGGTACAGGAGCCCGTGCCTTTCTTTTTCCAAGCCAGTGGGTGAAACGAGTCCTCGCAAACGCGCAGGACCGATAGCATCAGCTTGAGCGCGCAGCAGGTGTTTTGCAAGCCTCCTCCAGCCTTGCCAGCTCCAGCCACCTCTGACCCGCCGCACCAGGCGCTATTTCTGCTCCAGCCTCTTCCCGTGACCTGCCGGGGCCAGGGCTCGCCCAGCCCCAGTACTGCCCCCCGGCCTGGCCAGCGCTTCCCTGCCTTCGCCTCTAACCCGACCTGAACCGAAGCCGTCAATCACGCTGATTTATGCCATGCTGCGTCATGCACGAGTGGGAACGAAGAAGCGTCAACTTTGTCCTCGCTTGCAACCTGGGTGTTAATTCTCAAGCGTCCCCAGCAGCAGCTCGCAGGTGCCCGCGGCATCACCCTGTCCTAGCTCCACCAACACAGAGCCCACGGGGAAGGTCCTGGCGGAACATGCCCTGGCCAGGTGCTGGTATCGGCTGTCAGATCCGCGCACCGGGATGCTGCTGCTAACCCTCTGCAGAAGCACAAAGCCAAACCCAGCACCTACCGCTGCGGGTGGCGTGGATGGAGGAGCACGAGAGTCGCTTCTGCTGCACTTCCCAGGCGGGTCGGGGACTCCCAGCCCCAAGCCCCCAGCGTGCAAAGCTCTAGCCCGTGCTCCTGGAGCGCAGCCCCTCCCGGCCACCGTGGGAGTGCACTGGTTAATTCTGGGTTTCCTGGCTGACATGGATTTGTGCCAGGCCTCAAATGTTAGCTTAGTGCAATTTTTGGGAAGTCAGTTTCCTTTGTTTTTTGGGTTTTTTTTCCTTGTTGGTTTTTTTTTTTCCTCTCTTAATTTAAATGGAAAAGTAGAAGCATTCGAACGAGCGTCAGGACAGGACCATCCATCCATGGACTGCAGCTCCCCAAGAGCACGTTACAGGTACCATGGTACGTGCACAGAACAACCATGGAAAAAAACCACCAAGTGACTTCAAAAGCCGTTATGCTGAATGCCCACAGAGGCAGCCCCGAGGGAGCGGTGCCATCCCTCGCACGAACAACGTCACTCCTCTGTCCTGACCACCTCTCCCGCAACGCTGGGCACTTCTGATACCACCACCAGATGATGCACGATACCTGCTGTCCTGGCCCACTTCCAGCTCAGGTAATTACATCCTACAGCAGTTTCAGCTGGATATTTCATCCCTTCTTCACTTCCGGCCCTGAGCTGCTGCAGCAGGAGTTGCTAAAGCACCATCCAGATCCACCCCGGATGTGAGTGTGTGCCGGGGGCCGGAGGGAATTCTGCACAACCCTACACGGAGTCCGCTGCTACAGCAAACAACCTGCTCTACAAACAGATGGGGATGTACCTTCTCATGCACCCCATAACACCCCCCACCCCGAGAAGGAGGTGCGGAGCTGGGAAAACAACATTGTGTGCCAGCCACACCAGGAACCTGCAATTTCTGGCTGCACGTGCTGAATGCTGCCCAACGGAGTAGTCATCTGCCACACGGACACGCGCTGAAGTGGAAACTCTCCTTCCATCCTCTCACAGGCTCAGAGAAATTAAAACTCACAGTGGCAATGGGGTAATGCTGAAGACAGCCCCTGGTCCGCAGGGCAGCACGGGAAGGTGTCACCAAACCCTGCCGACATGCAGGCAAAGACACGCGTCCCCTCCCGGTGCACTGGCTTTCCCCATAGCCACAAGAATTCAGAGCCCAGCGAAGCCGTCCGAGACATAAGGGAATGGCCTGCCGACCACCCTCCGTCAGGACAGCCCACAAGTCCCCACGGGTGTAAGTGGGCTCCATCAAAACTCTTTTGTGCCCTCTCCATCTTTCAGAAGATTCTGGACCAGATCCTCACCTGGTGTAAAATCAGCGCAGTTTCATTGGCTTCAGTGAAGTCATGCCAATTCAAACGAGTTGAGGATCCGGCCCTCCAAGTTACTGGAGCTGCCAGTTCTTCCTTTGGATAATCCCGAGGGTGATTTCACAGCAAGCAGCAGCACAGGCCCAGCCAGCCTGGCAGGATCAGCTGCGCTCTCCTACCCCCCACGAGCAGGGCGGTCTGGGGCAGAGTCCCTGATGTGAGACCCTGCTGGAGCAATGCTGGGCGGATCATCATCTGCTGCTTTTACTGAGTTTCCTTCTCTCTGTTCTTTAATGAGAGATAGGTACAGCCCACAGTAAATTACTCTAAGCTTTGGACGCAGGTTTTCTACTTGCTCTGGGTGGGGAGCTGTTGCCCCTCAGGGGACCGTGGCGTCCAGCACACCCAGGTCTGCCACATATTCAGAGGGGGTGCAGGAGCAGAGCTGGTCACTCATCCAGCAGCCAAACCCAGTCAGGTCGGGTCTCTGCTTGCTGCTGTGAAAGTGGCACGTCCTCGTGTGCAAACCAAACCCGGCCGTCCCCTCCCTGCACTCCCACCAGCCTCCGCTCCAAGGAAGGTGAAGAGTCCATCGCTGCCTGGCAGCTGGTGAGCGGTTACAAATCCCTTACTCGTCCCCAGTTCCACTATCGTCTTGCCATCTATCCGCAGCACATCTCGCTGCAAGGGAAGCAGGCAAGACGGGCACAGGAACGTGGCATGGCTTCAGCAGGCACCGGGTGCGCAAGAACCTTCCGTGCTCTGCCCTCACAAGTCCTTCGCTATCCCCCCAGAGCAATTTTCTAGGCAACAGCGCGGTTGCATTCCCTTCCCTATCTCCTAATAAATATCATGCTAAGCAAGATGAGTATCTTCTTCCCAGACCAAGCGGCATGACCCACTTTCTGAATCAGGGCAGATGCAATTGGGCCCTGGAGTCCTGGACCCCTCCCAAAGCAGGGAGATTTTGTAACAATTACAGCAAGAAGCAGAAGGAATAGAAAAGTAATAAGTGATCAAAGAGTGCAGTGGTGGAGCTGAAGCTGTGGGGTAATTACTGCTCCTTGCCATCCCACGCTCTGGCATTTTCCTAGGACACTGAAGCAACAGCCCCTGCACATCCACACGACATCTCTCCTCCACTGCCCTACATTCCTCAAAAGTAACAGGTCCAATGTCAGATTCTGGCTGATGGCCCAGACAAGTACAACTGCTGCCCACCCTTACCTCTCCCCTCTTCTTTTCCCTTCCCCAGTGCAGAGCAGGAACAGAGGATCCAAACCCTACCACTGCAAGCCTCCCTCCAGGAGATACACACATGCACATCCTACCGTGCCCCACCGACGGCCTTGAGGCTTTCAACAAGGCAGCCGTGCCCTGGTGTCCCAGCAGTGACACTGCTTGCCACCCCGCGCCACTTCTGTGAGCCCCACCTACAGAGAAGTTCCCCCCCGGCCCCTAAGCCTCTCCCCATGCAGAGCTTCAGGAGCTGCTGGGCACCGCGGGGGGGTTTGAGCTGTGGCCCTCTGCAGAATCACAGAATATCCTGAGCTGGAAGGGACCCACGAGGACGATAGAGCCCAACTCCAACTGCAGGCACAGCAAAACGAAAAGCCCCTGTAAACTACTTGTGCCCTGGGCCAGACTCTGCCGCGCTGGCAAGCCACACAGCAGTGAGGTGGCAGGATCCTGGTCCCAGCCGTGCCACTCTCAGCTTGGAGATGCTCCATTTTTCCAAGGAGCAGCTCCTTGCTTTCCCAGATGTGGCTGGGATCAGACTATGACCCAATGGGCACGGAAAACAATTACCAGGAGGTGGAGTGAACATCAGCAGTGCTTTCAGTGCTTGAACCCGCAAATAAAACTTCCCTCCCACAGGAGCGCAAGCCTCTATGGCCAAAAGCACATCCCAAGCCAGAGAGGCCGACATGCCATGAGGAGCCTGTGCCCAAACTGGCTCCTGTGCCGAGCTCAGCCCCGGGGCACACGCAGCCTCGAGTCCCTGTGCCCACACCACGGTCGCTCATCGCTCTCAGCCGCCTGCCTGGAGCACAGCTGGAAAGCAGCCCGGCACCTCCACACAGGACGAGCCCCCTGTGCCGCAGGCATGCACAGCCAGAGAGCACTGCCTCAGCGCGGGTCTGACGGACAGGCGGGAGGCAGGGACGCAGCGCAGCGGCTGTCGCTCGCGCAGGAGCTGGCACTGGTGCTCGAGCTCAAGTCTGCCCCTGCTCGCCGCCGGCCCACTGCGACAGCCCACCCTCGGCAGCGGCACAGAACGCCCACCGATGCGGGCTCTGACCAGCACCAATGGTCGCCTTCGCCGTCTGACACAGCGAGATGAGGCAAAAACAACTTTTAAAGGAACTTCCACGGTGATTTTTCTTTAGTTAAATAGAAGATTAAAAAAAAAAAAACAAATAGAGAAAGAAAACCCTTTCACCCAAACTTCAGAGATAAAGGGGAAAAAAATCTTCATCTTAATTCAAAATCCTATTTGATGTGTTGTGGCATGAAAATGTTTTTCACTGCATTTTTTCAGTGTGATCTCATGCACACTGCAAACGGGGTACGCCCAAAACACCAGGTATTTTATGGGACACAAACAGAGTGCAAACATACACAATTAAAAAAATGGGATTGGTAAATATTTAAATTAATCAGAGCTGGCATCTGTGCAGCCTCCCCTCCCAGAGAGAGGGATGTTTGCAGCTTTGAAAAAATAAAAGCTAACAACATGACCTTTTCCTTCGTGTTTGTTAGCTCGCTGCAGTTCGGTGGGTTGGAGCAGCGCAGGCACCTCCCAAAACGAAGTCCAGCAAGCGCGGCCGGGGCTGCCTCCCGCCGGCCTGGCACGGGGGGCTCGGGGCAGCTCCGAGCGTGGGGACAGAGCTGCTGGGGGGAGTTGCTCCAACCAGGTTGCTGCCTCACTCCGTAATGCACGGTTTTTGTTGGGTTTTGCTTTTTTCCCTCTTGTTCTTTTCAGTTTAATTGTTGGAGGAGTTTATGAAGCTGTTTGCCAAAACACAATCGACTCCAGGGAGCCAGCTTACACAAAAAGGGTGTGTCGCCAGCGCCAGGCCGGGGAGCCATGGAAACCACCACCTTTTTGCATTCGCCCAGGTGAAGCCAAAGCTTTGTGGATAGCTTGTGAAATCAGCAGAGACCTGCGAGGAAGCAAAACACGTACCTGCAAGTGTGCGCTAAGCACTCAGAAAGTTGGCCCCTTTCACCAGCACCCAAGTCCCCCATAAGCAAGGCTGAAGGCTCGCGCTTCAGTAACGCAGTTTTTACTCCAAATATCACAAGACACCCCAGCGAGCGCACGAGGTGTTTCACACGCAGCCCCGGAGCGCTTGCGCTTCTCCGTGCTGGCAGCGGCACGGGAGAGGCAGTCCTGCCCCGGCAGCGCGCACACAGCGCGCACACGCAGACCTGCACGTTCCAAAATCCCCTGCCGAACGGCCACATGAGTACAGAAACTGGAACCACACGCGTGCGAATGAAAGGCCCCGGTGCACAACACGCGAACCTCCCAACAGCGGGGCTCGCACCTCGCGTGCCCCCGCCTTGGGCCGCAGGACCCTGGGTCTGGACACATGCGTGTGGCCGGGGGGGGTTGCTTTGCAAGGGGGGGTGTGAAGGCAGGTGGCCAAGAGGGACCCTGGCTGCATTCTTCTCAGTCCTCAAAACGAAAACAGAATTCCTTGGAAGCACTGGCTGCCAGCCTGGCAGAAACCAACCCAGGAACACAGAGCGGAGAAGGGCGTTTACCACCACCCAGCTCCTTCGAGCATCTGCTCCAGGACGCTCCCGCAGGAAGAGGCAACATCAATTATTCCCCACTTTCTGCTGCAGGAAGCGTGCTGATGATGTTAAAGACATTTGGGGTTACGGGATTTCACCCTCTCTGGTGGGATGATCAGAAGCAAGCAGAGGGTACAGCCCTACCAGGCCAGCTCCTGCCGAGGAGCACAGGGCATTGTGCAGCACATGGCACAGCCTGGAAAAGCTGACCAGGCTCAGAGAGAGTCCACGGGAACAAAGTTCCAGGATCACCCTCAAAATCAGAGCTGGCCAGAGCAAGCAAGAAGCCAGATCTCCCTTCCTATGCTTTGACTTCAGCCTGTTGCATGACGGGGATGATTCGATCCCAGTGCTCAAAAGCCATCCTGAAGAGCCATCTGTGGACAGAGGCACCTGATGCGCATCTGACACAAAATGGCTTCACAACACAGCCCCCGTTTCCCAGCTCGTGCACGAGCCCAGCTCTCTCCAGCACCCTGCCCACGCGCAGGTGCCTGCAGTGCCGCAGCACACAGAGGCCGCGCCAGCAAGGCTGGCATGACCCAGGCAGGGGTTATGCGGGCACCAACGTTTCTCTTAGCTCAGGGAAAGAGGGCAACTTTTGGGACCCCATTGCTGCTTTTATGATGTACTACTGGCTTCTGTGCACGTATTTACACCAGATCAGAATTTGTCTCCAAATGCAGTCAGCTTGCCTTTTCTCCATTCACAGCCCCTTGGTTTCCCAGTCCCCAGGTGCTGTCAGCCAGACCCCACCAGTGCCACCAGAGGCTTGAACTGGCAGCTCCCCAGCTATCTCACAGCAAAGGCACAGCACAGGCATCAGGCAGAGTCCAACCACCGAGGCTGGGCTGTCCCCGAGCACTGCTCACAGCCGCGGCTGAGCCCACAGAGCTGCGGGGGGACCCCAGCAGGGCCGCAACGCAGGCGAGTGCCGGTAAGGCTTGGTGCGTCAGCCTTTCTGGCATCGACCTCCCAAACTCATTCAAATATTTCCCTTTTTTTTTTTTTAATTTAATGTTCCCTATAATTCATCTGTCCCAAAAGATAATCAATAGAGGCCGTAATGAAAATTTGAGCCATATTTTATGATCCGCTGCAGGAGAAAGGGCCACATCAGCAGGACTAGCCTTGGCTTCCAGCATCATTTCTGCGCGCGCCTGCCTGCTCGCTGGCCAGGTTCCCCCCTCCGCCCGGCCACAGAGGACAGGGGCACCCCTCCCAGAGAAACTCACGCCCTCCCCTCTGACTGCAAGCGGCCGCTGCCAGAGCTGCAGAGGAAGGCGTACGCGTGGAGGGCAGAGCGCAAAGTGCCCCGACCCAGCTGCCCTGGGGAGCCTCCCCAGCATCCCTCAACTTCTCAGCTCTGAAACAAATCCTATGGCCCTCCAGCAGGCCATGGGGGGAACAGGATGATCATGTCGCAGGATCTGAGGAGTTATTTCTGCCCTTCACAGTAATTCCCTAATCCTCAGCACTGCCTCTCAGTCAAGTTGGGCTTTGCGCTCCTCTTCTCCCAAGGGACCCATCGCCACCCATCAGTGAGGGCGGTCATTTATGGGGTACACGAGGAGCCTGCTGTGGCACACCACGGTCCTTCAGGGCTCCTGCCACTGAGCAAAGACCAAGGGAGCCCTCTGGGGCTCCCCGGTTTGTGAGCAGCAATGGGGATCAGAGTGGGCTCACTCCTCTCTGTTTCCAAACGCAGACCGTTGGCAGCCACAGGAGCAAACTCCTCCACAGCTCCACTCAGACCCAGACAAATGCCCTTCTGTCCCTCCTGTGCGCCAGGAATGTTAGCTGGGTCACAGTGTTTGTCCTCCAGGTACATCCCAGCTTTTGAATAGTTTGGAAACAGGGATCTGGACTCCCCCCAACCCCAACAATTTTGTTCAGCACCCTTGCAACAAGGATCCTGGAGCACATTCCACTTCTGGCTTAAATACCCACGCGTCAGGTCACCAGCACTGTGCTCCTCTGCTTCTACAGCAAGGGGAACCCCGGGCAACCCCACCTACCTCTCCTTATTCCTTTCGGGCACAAATATTGCAACTGCTCCCCACTTGACCCGTCTGACCATAACACGTATTAATTCAGGAGCAGTGCTGACCTTGCTTCCCCCAGCGGGCAGTGGCAGTGAGGAGCGAGCACTTCTCAGTGCCAGCCTCCGCGCACTGCTGTGTGGTTTTCATTCCACATTACAAATCCCACAGCACCTTCATCTATTCTCCCAGCACACAACCAGCACGTTTGTTGTTCTTGCACTTGCACACAGACACAGCCAGTGCTGAAGCAAAGGCAAAAGCCCCCGTCCTGTTCCCGGAACCCCTCTGCACCACAGATTCCCAGCAGCGGTCCCGTCCTCCCTCCAAAGGCTGGAGCATATTTCATTGCTTGAAGCTGCCGCGTCCGCAGGGAGCCGGAGGTAACAAAACCGTCTTTGATTTGGCCAAAGGAAAAATATCAGAAGTGAAAGGCCAGAATGAGGAATTTATAACAGCCGCTAAGGCAGCAAAAATACGAGTGCCTGACCAGAAGCTGCCCTCCTGCTCAGCGTGTCACGTTGTGCAGCTTCCCATGTGTCTTGGAGGGCAGGTCGCTGCAGAGAGCGCAGCCAGAAACCACCAATTTTCTACACACAGAGCACTGACACCCTCACGAGCCCCCCAGCAGCATTCAGCCACGAGGCACAAGCTGAAAGGCCAAGAAGCCTCTGCTCACCCAGAGGCACAGGTGCTGATCTTGGAGGGTCGTACCGCTCCAGACTGCTGCCTTTCCTCTACCAGCCTGATTTCGCCACACTGCGCAGGTATACTGGCGACGCTGCCTCCCCAGGGAAGCCAGAAAACATTCTCAGTCCTGGTGAAAGACATGGACTGGCAGCCTGAATCCCCGTAACCACTGGTCAGCAAGAGCAATAGCCAAGTATTTCCACCTTCCCTTTCTCTTGGAAACTTGGAAATAAACCATCTTTGTTTAAAAAAAATACTACACTATTCAAATTAATTGTTGCGTCCAATGTGTAAGTAATGTGACTGATGCACAAGACGTGTGACGGACTATGAATCCAGAGGACACGGGTGAGCAGCTCCATGCTTTAACATTATACAGGAGAGGGGACTCAAATCCCACAACAGAAATGGGAACAGCACTGTGGTCTCCGAAGCTCGGTGGCAGTACCGCGCGCAGCCATCCTCCTGCTTTAATCCAGCTGCCAAAGTAGTCCCTGTGCTGATCCCATCACCTGCCTGCGAGGAACACAGGGAAAGCACACGGGATGTACCACGGCTGTCGCAGCCTCTAACTTGCCCAGATTTGAACCGGTGACCCTTACTAATATCATCCAGTCCCTTGATATCCTCAGGGAGCAATCAGCACATTTTATTAACCCAGCCAATTTTAGAAGTGCATACGCAGTATTCTAGTTACTTGTTACAATTATACATTATAGGTCCATTTCATACATACGCCTATGCCGAAGCGACGCGCTGTGCTGCACGACCATCAGCACGCCGCGGTGCTGAACAAGCTCCAGCTTTCTCAGGGCACAGAGCATACCCAGTGTCTACAGACATCACTTGCAGCAGGAATATTCTAACCTAACATAAAGCCTCAGAGATCCCCACAACCAAATCCATTTTTTAAAATGACATGTTTCCACCTATTGGTCCCCGGAGTGAACTAATTGCTTTTGCTAGTTTTAAAAGCCAGAGTTATTTCACTGAAAAAAATGAGTAAGTGCATGGGAACTCAGAGACATCCTCAGATTTCCGATGTGAAATCGCCATGTATGCAGCCATATCTGCTGCCCGAACAGTCAGAATTCCAGCTTTACGGCACAACATGCCACAGGGGAGTTCTTCACTTCCCAGCGAAGTGGGGGAAACAAGGAGTTAAAGTAACCTGACCAAACTCAAAGAGCACTTTAGCCAGGGCTAGGAGAAGATAAGATTTCTGTCTGTGCTCTAACCACTAGGTTATCCCCTTCTTTGCTAAATAAAATTCTCCATCTAACGGATGACTACTATTTATACTTAAAGACTGTTTCTTTGGTTTGTTCTGTTGTGAGGTTTTTGTTGTTGCTGTTCCCTCCACACACACATTTTATGTGTATATGCTTTTTTTTTTTTTTTGGGAAGATGACAGCCTACAGAAGGGAAGCTGCTCAGCAGGGCATCAGTCCAGAACAATGCAACAATGCTTAGGTTACTACCTACTTCAGAGAAAGACTCACTAGATAGATGGCCAGTAAGGACAGAAATGTTCTTCGCCGCCCTGAAATAGGCAGACGGTCCAATTCTACCAGCCCTACAAACAAACGCCCACAGGCTCAGACACCCTGCAGACAGAACTGCCCGGTTCCAGTCCTGCCTGCTGTGGCATATGGGCTGGATAGTGACTTGCAGTCCAGAACTACTTACAGACCATACAAGTGTACAAATTACAGACAGTAACAAAGTCAAAAAGAAAATCCCAGAAAAAATAAAATTAGAGGCATAAATTTCTCATGGATGATAACAGAAAAAAGAAGCGCGTATCTTTTCAGAAACATGTACTTACCTGCACCAAGAAGCAAAGATACGTTCTGGGTGCAGAAGCACACCCTGGGACGTGCTCATCACATTGTTCCTGTGAAAACCAGTCCTCACTGTTGAGCGTAAATCAAATGGGAAGCAAGAAATCCCTATACAAGGCACTTCTTCTGGGTAAAAGCAGCTCAGCCCCACTGTTTGCTGGGAAAGTGTTAGCTAAGGCTCCTTTCCACAGCCCTGAGTGAATTGCTTTTTATTTGATGAGGCTCAGCTGTCTTTCAAATGAACCACAGCTGAAGGTGACCACTGCTAATTTTTTGTCATCATCTTACCAACTTGTTGACCTTAATTCACAAATGCTCCACGGAGTGAACTTCTTTTTATTTTGTTTTTCTTACTTAACAGTACTTCACAGACATGAATTTTTAAAGATGTGGATGAAAAGTTACTTTATACAAACTTGTACTGGTTTAAAGCTCAGCAACCTGTTAAGTCCTTATTTTTATTTGGGTTTTGTAGAAATTTGTTACTAATTAATTTAAACTGAGCCAAAATAATTGCTTCTATGCAGGCTATCAGTTTAACTACCACATCTCAGGTTAAACGGGTATAAATGTTTTATATGTAAAAGGCTTTAGATTATATAATACAAGATATCTTCTACCTTCTCCCCTTTTTTCAGCCCATATGCTCCAGACTTCCTTTGGGCATTTATGTGCTGGACAGTGGGAAAAAAGTCAGTGTCACTTGTGCGCTTGGAGGTCTCTCTGCTGTTGTGTTTACACTGCAAACGAAGTTTGGAAAACTTGTTTAAAGTAAGCACTTTCTCCACCAGCTCACTGTTTAATGGACGTTTTCCTTTCAAGATTTTTATTTATAAAGATCCTCTTTTGTTTTCCAAAATGTAAGGTTTATGGAGAAAACATTCTGCCCTCAAATCATCATCTCCAGGCAAAGTAAAGCTGCTTAAGATGTCACCCGCTTATTGCGCACACACACCTCTACATGGAGATTCTTAATCTTCACCCACCCAAGATTAAGACAACTCAAATTATGAAATCGATACCAACACAAATAGCAACATCTATTACAGTTTCAATGCTTTCATTATATTTTTTCTAAACTATTAAAGCAGTGTGATTTTAACGTGATTGTTGTTGTTTGATGCTGTGAATACTTATGCAAATGCCCCACTTTCCTCATACAAACCTGTCCTTTGACTCCTCATGTGAGTAAAGAAAATATTTGAGTGTTCGCAAGATGAGGATCCATTTATATTTAAGGCTCCATTACTGATCAGGAGGCAGAGTGTCCTTAAGGTGGATATAAATTACAGTTATACTAATTTTAGGGCCCTTAGTCTCTGTCCTAGTGATGTAGCAGAAGAGCTTTTGAATAAAGGAGATTCTTCTCTCACAGCAGTTTCAGGTCTTTTCTTTCATTAACCAAGACCTATCCTGTATATATATATATATATGTTTCCTCTCTACATGCATGTCTGAATACCTCTTTGAGGTTTAACACTCCTGCACCTAAGATTCAAACATAACAAATCAAAAGTCATTTTGCAAGCAACTACAACAGGCATTTCCAGAAGTTACATCACATAACAAGTCATGCAATTAAACTTTAATGAAAAAATAAAAACAAAAACACCAAGAAGCCCCTAGTGCTTGCTTTGTCTTTCAAACAATCCATCATAAAAATGCAGAACGTTAAAATGGAAGAACCTCTGACTAAAGCTGGGCCGTAAACAATTTTTTCCTAATGAATTCCACCTCTTTACTCCACTGAATCAGCAGAGCCGGATGGAATTTCTCTCCTCTCTTCCTTCTCTCAGTATAAAAAGGATGTACTGCTGATAAAACTAGTAACCCATGAAGATCACTTCCCCGAGGTGAGATGCCTCCTGCCAGCATTTCTGCTCTCAGGGGGTTGCAGTCGCACACCCTCCCTCCTCCCTGAGATGCAGTGCCTCGCTCTCCGAGGCAGCCCCTTGAAAGCAGCGGGACCTTCCGTACTGTAACGTACGAGCTGGCGCCAACAGGAGTAATCCTATAGCAACTAGAAACGTTCATGCACGTGCATATTTCTCTTTGAAAAAAAAGTACAGACCCAGTTCTTCCAAACATCTAAGCACCTGCAGCTTTGGAAGGCTTCAGGAGCTGTAAGGGTCAGACACCTCTCCAAAATGGGTGCCCGAACCTTGACGTTCTGCTCCTCTTTTTCAACTTCACCCTCCGCTTACATTTTTCCACACCTGCAAACAATATCCCTTTAAAATCAAACCTTTTATTTCACGTATGGTGAGATCGTACCATTCAATGAAAGGGAACTGCAGTTTATGTAAGGACATGAGAACAGAAAGGGGTTGTCATTTCCAAAATAATGTTTAGGAAAGGAAAAAAGGCAACAGAAGAAAGGTCACAGGGCCCATGAAAACCACTGAGGTCCAGGACTAGAAACAACACACACACACAAACAGGTCCGCTGGCTCCGGCTCACTCACGTCTGCAGAAACAGGGCTTAGAGCAGCAGAGAGGAGAGGTAAATTCAAGCTGCTACCAAATGGGACAACTCCAGCCTTCCTGCATGTTACACATTTTTTCCTAATGTTTGCATTTTTGTATTTTCTACAGTGTGCAACAAAACCAAATATGAAATCAAGATGAGTTTTAGAATACTTGATGTAATTTATTTCTCACCACTTATTCTTCCTATTGTAGCTCTTTTGGACTGTGCCATAACCAGTTTGTTTGACTTTCTGGTTTTCTTGAACTGGCCCCCTAAACCATTATGGCTGGACTTTAGATACTGTAGAAGAAGCATGAAATAATTTTAAAATGAAAGTCAGCAAGATGCACAAGAAAAAAAAACTGGAAAACTGTCTTGGTCACATTCTATCTTTAAGAATTTTCCCCGTTTGTGTAATACAGGAGACTTCAGTCTAATCAGTAACATTAGTCCTTCCTCTACCTGCCAAAAGGGATTTCAGTTTTTAACTAAGGCTGTCTTTCTTTAATATATAAAATAAAATGATTTTCAATGAAACCTACATCAAACATCTGTCCCTATGAGAAGAGTATTATCTCACGCTTACAAAGCACCTCTCCTCCCAGGCGTTTCAGCAGGAGGTAAGGTCCGTGCCACGGACACACAGCTGGGCACCTACGGACAGGTGGGAGAAGAGAGCAGAGCCCGCTGGGTGCAGCTGGGAGCACGCTTTTGGGCAAAGGGACTGATTCCTACTGCTGAGTGAAAGCTCCCCCTGTGCAGGGAGCCAGCTTGTCTTTACAGGCACCACTTCAGGGACACTCACAAACTACAACATTAAAAAAAGGAGCTCTGAAATGTCATGTGACAGTCTGCAGAGAACTGCTGGTGTCATGTAACTACTTCAAAGTTTGGGGCAAAATCCACGGGCCTCTCCTGTAGGAAAGAAACATGAGTAACTCCCTTCAGGCACTAGGATTAACACCGATTTACGTCAGAAGACAGTCAGGTCCTTCATTCCCTAAAGTGTCCCAAGGAAGAGCTGCGAGAAAGCTAGAGGCTACCTCCTGGGTTTTAAGACAGATTAGAGAACCAGCCCAAGGCAGATGTGAAGTGCCAGTCACCAGCGGATGAGGACACCCAGGCTGCTGCTCTGACCACATCTCCACAACGTCCCTCAGCGTCTCACTGTGCACATTTGCCACCATCCAGAGCATGGAAAGACTGCTGTCCTCTCCTGGGCTTCTTCCCAGACCTTCATGGACCTCTTGCCTCGCCACATAACTGAAGGTACTGGGGTTGCTATTCTGCGGACCACGTTGCTTCCCCCCACCTGAAACTGCCATAGGTAAAACACAGGCAACAGATTTGGTGAGGGTGCAGCGGATTGCCAGAACAGCAAAGTATCGAGCAGTGCTCGTCTGTAGCTCAAACTAACGCCTCGCTCCAGCACACCATCTCACCCATTTAGTGTGAACAGGGAAGAAGAGATCCCATCAAATGGGAGCTGGGCTGGGCCGTGAAATCTGCGATTAGGCATCTGGAAAATCATCTGAGAAAGCAGGCTTGGGAAGGCGGTGGGTGACTGAACACCTCCTCCTCCCTGTCTGCTAAACACTCCCAGCCATCTCAGCGCACCCGGCCACATCCTCCCGACCCCAGGTGTGAGACAGGCATGCGGAGGCACAAGTGGCTGAGGACAAGAAGGAAGGAAGGGAGCCACAAGGAGGGACTAGGAGAGCAGGACAAAGGAAATGAGGCAGGCGAAGACCAGGGCGCAGGTGACAGGTACAGCAGTATCTGTCTATCTGCAGTATCTCAAAATACTCCAGGAAACCACACCTTGGACCAGAGAGCAAACGTGGCAGCCCCAAACTCTGGATGTAGGTGTGCAGTAAATCCTAACCTGGGAAGGACTGGCTAGTTGTCTCATCAAGCAAAGCAGTCTCTTCCAGAGACTGAACGCAGCCACAGGGCAGCTCTAACAACTCTACTTTAGAAATCATTTCACGTTTCCAGTCCTGAGCTATCCAGTTTCCTTGAGGATGGCCTGTGATGAGTCCAAAGCAGCAGTCTGATACCAAAACAGAACAAGAGAGAAAGTTTGTGGGCCTGGGGGTTCCCACGACTGCCTTAGCCAAGCAGTTCTTCCTGCCCGGAGCCAGGAAGAGCTGCACGGGGAGACCAAACCTGCCTTGCAAAGTCCCATATCCAAGTCATGCAAATTTCAGCCTTCCTCCAAGCACTGATACCAACACAGGGACTGTGACTTCATCAAACGGATGAAGGAAATGGGAAAAGGAGGGGGGGGCCTTACTGCCTACACACACATACACACACCCCACCTCAGGCAACAGAGGGGGTGTGAATAATGGAGCAGGTTCAGCAGCCAAACGCATTCAGGGTCGAGTTAGTAATCCTCTTTTTCCATTTCCATTTGCTATTTGATGTAATTATAGTTTTTGATTGAAATCCACCCGGACTGTAACCCCTCTGCTTAATGTACTGCTTAAATCCTTGGGTACACAACCACGCTGCTCCCCAGACTCGCCTGGAATAGGAAACCATTTCAATGCCAAAAATAAGTCTTTGCTTTCTTTGGTAACGCCCTCAGTCTTGGCTCAGCCTCTGCTTCATCCACCGAAGAAGAAGGGCAGGGAGTCTGAGGGCTGCCTGATACCACCCATGGGCTAGTGGCTTCGTGCTACAAGTTGAGCCTGCAAGAGGGTTTACAAACTTCTGATGCTTTATTAAAGCGCTAGGAGAGGCTGCACAGCGGCAAGAACGTGGGCCCTGGAGCCTGGCCTCAAATTCCCAGTGGATTTGCTGCTATCCGAACCATGAATACTAACAAGTCGAAGCTCTGTCGTGCCTTTGCGTGCGGTGGTTTCTGTCCTGAAAGGCCTCTTGAGGCTAAAACGAATAGACGATATTCATAATCCAAAGGAAAGCTGGGAGATCTACCTGTCTGCAGAATCAGATAGACGGAGCTGGTTTTTCCTCTCCAGCTCACTCTGTACCACTTGGCCAGGAATGCAGGGCAACAGCTAGACCAGCAGGCCAGACACCAAATGAGTGCCTCAGCAATTACAAACCACAGCAGGAGCAGCCCACAGCAGTGTCACTGGGCTGGCAGCAGAATCACTAACACTTGGGGACAGAAACTGCCTAGGAATAAGCTGTGTTTCAGGTACCCACCAGTCCGCTATCAGAAGGAAAAGGGTTCTCTGAGGACTTCACACCAAAATCAGTACCTCAGCCACCACACAAAAGCCTGATGTGGGTAGGCATGTAATGCATAGCCCTGCTCCTAAAAGGCAACCCAGCCAGAAGACATCAGGACAATGAATGAAGCTGTAATTTCACTCAAGATCCAGAAAAAATACTTCGCTTATACGGGAGAAACACGGTTCCCTTGATGCTAGTGTTGCTTGAAGATGGAGCTATGTGCTCAAGTGAACGTGATCAGAAAAGAATAACTCAAAGTCTTCCCCAGGACCAGAATGGGACCTCTGACATTTGAAAAAGTGACGTTACAGCTGCTGTTCTACACCCTCATTTGCACAAGGAGAATGAAGCTCTCAAAATTACCTTGTGATATTTTCAGATCCACTGTAGAAACTTGGAAGAGTCCAAGAAAGCTGCTAAGCTTTGGATGCCTCTACAGCCGAGACACCTGGCTCCAAAAGGCACGTGGCCAAGCCAGCGCAGGACCTTTGGAACCAAACATGGCTCTCCAGACCCGATCCTGTGTCTTTGCCCTTTATAGCATCATTTAAATCAAGGCCAAGCAGTGGCAAAACAGTGTGATCAGAACAATGCTATTATAAACAACTTTACGCAGGTGAAAGGGACCAGATAATGTGCCCATCCCTTTCCATTTCACACCGAAGAGGAGTCCTGGCTGAAGGAGGAGGTCCCTGAACAAGCCTCTTGGACTGGAGGCACCTTTGCTGGCAGTGCCGTGACTCAGCGGTGAATCAGAGCCTGGCCGTGCCTGGCTGCCGGATGGGATGGGCTACGGCAGGAAGATGAAGACAGCGAAGCAGGAGAAACAGAGAAGTACAGGCAACCTGAGCAGGGGGGTTCCCCTGGGCTGGAAAGCAAAACCCGCCCAAAGTCTCCATGCTTCTAGGAACTCTCTGCCACTGAGAGCATCAGCTGGGCCCTCGTTACTGTTGCCTCTTTCACCAGCAGGAAACACAGAGCCAGCATGGGGCACGCTGCTCCGTGCCCACTGGCTCTTCTTCTGCCCCATTCTGCCCCTCCTTGACACTCACAACAGCTAAAGCGGCTCATCAGCAGAAATCTGCTTTTCTAGCAGCTCTCCCACTCAGCTCCAGCCCGTCCTCCCAGTGGTCCCAGGCAGGCAGCCCTTTCTCTCTCCTCTCAGATCTCTCTGTCTCTCTGAAATATTCAGATGATTTGGTTTTGTTCTCTTCTCCCCCACATCAAATCCTCCCCCTGCCTGTAGAAGCGGTGGATTTCACCCAGGCACAGGAGGCTAATTTACACCCTTCAGGGTTTAAAATAGCAGTGGCGTAAATGAAAAGTCCAATTTCTTCAAATTTGCATTGTAAAACCATCCTTCAACTTCCTTGAAATAAATTTTACTATTTTATTAGTGCAAACAAAATGGTAATAAAACACTAATACAGCGCCTTGTATCCAGGGGAAGAGCTAAAATTAACATAGACCGAGCAGTGTTTGCTATTACATTCAATTACCTTTTTACTTGAGATTTACATTCTCATCCCCTTAATCTCCATAGTGGTGGCTTTGAAATCGTTCCCCACAGTCATTCCTGCGTGTGGAATGGGCGGCAGGAACGCCGCTCGCTCGCCACCACCACTCCTGCTGCCAGCACCCCGGTGCCAGCCTCCTCCCTCGAGACCCCCGGGCAGCCTCCCCCAGCGCGCCTCCGAAAGCCTCGGCAGCGCTTGCCTCCCTCCGTTAGGCTCGGGTCTGAATTTCTAAACTCCAGACAAATATACTAGCAGCATAAATACAGCCCGTGTTCCGTAGATGCCTTTCATCTGGCATTGGACCTTAATTCTCAGCTACAAGCCGCGGTGCAGACAAGTTTTATTATCTCCATTGTACAGATACAAAAACTAAGGCAAAGACTGAAGACCACAGTCTGAATGTGGTGGCTCCCAGCGTAAATCTGGAAGAGCGTATTTTGTAGCAGAAGTGTTCCAGCTTTCGCCTGGGACTCACTGAGTTCAGGCTCTGCTCTGGAGTTATTTAACTGGGATCGTGTCCTGCAGCCCAGGGGTCCCAGATACCCTGGCTCAGCACTGCTCATTGGTACCTTCAGGAAGAGAGCAGCCCCAGCACTGCCTGATGAAACTCAGAGAGAACCTGCGCTGAAAAGAAAGCATGCTAAGGTTGCAAATCCCAGTAAATGCAATAAAGGGAACCCAACTCCCCAGTACGAGGGGAAAGCATCTTTGGACCTCCTTCATCTAATACACTAGGCATGTCAGTGATTTTGGCCTCTATCAGCAGAAAGGGAAAACTTCGATAAGAGACCACAGGAAAGTGCAGCATCAGACAGCATCGGTCCAGCCGCATGCAGCGACGTCAGTTCTCTCCGTTCTTCCTTTCCATGTACTAAAGACCGCACACCTCCCCTCTTACACTCCAAGTCAAAACATTTAACCTCTCTTTGGAGAGCACGGCCAGCATCTGCCTCATCAGTGATGCTACAACTTTGTTCACTAATGCTGATACAGCGCTTTGTGGTGCCCAGCTGAGATAACAGAGATGAACGAAGCACTGTGTAGTATCTTTCTAGCCTGGCCAAGGAAAGACTCAACAGGCTTTCACCCCAGCCTGCTCACAGCCCAGCTACTGCAATGTTACGGGACCACTGCAACACTGAACAGAGTCAACAGCTTAGGAGGAGGAAAGGGCAATTTGGGAAGGCACCAGCCAGCATCCTAGAGAACAGCTTCTCCTGAGACTGGGTCTATTTCCTAGCTCTTGGTGGTACTGGAGTCTTCTTGGCAGTATCCCTGACAGCTGCCTCCGAAGTCCTCCTCCTTGCCTCATCAACAAAACCTTCTGGTTTCTGCTTTTTAATCCACGACTTATATGCCTGTCCTCTAAACAGCTCGTCTGTCTCTCCTGAATAGCGCGGTCCTTCATCCTTCCTTCCATCCTTCAAGATGGCTAGAGGGGAAGGACCATGCAAAGCATCAGTCGACTAGATAACCCTACATTAAATGACAAATGCCCCCCTGCAAAGGACAAATGTCTCCCCAGGAAACCTTTCATCCATCCCCCTTCTCGAAGGCAGCACATAAAGGCCCTAGTGCAAACAAAATTATCACAAGACACCTGAGCAAAACAAAAACCTCAAACAATAACAAGTAGGAAGAAGAAAGCTGCCCAAGAGCACAGGGCTGAAGTTGGTTTCAGCTGGTCTTCTGCCCCTTTTTCTGTTCTCTTCCCCCGGCTCCCCTAAACAAAAGGAAGTTTGTTGTCAGGCTCAAACACTTCCTGGGCCTTGTCCGAGTTCCACCTTGTTTTCTTTTTCTTTTCTCCCCACCCTGTACAAATAAAGCAAAAACCAACTGGCACCACCTGTGATGAAAGGACAACTAAATGCAGAATTTTATCTTTTCTTTCTTTTCTCCCTCCTCCTTTTTCCCTTTTTCCTGGCCAAGAGTTTTGGGCAAAGGACAAAAGGTATTGTTAGGTAAGCATAATTCCAGCAGCTGAGTCACACTAAGACACTAAAGCGCTGGCTGCTGATGGGGTAAAGGAAGCCAAGCTCCTGCTTCGCTAAATGCAATGAAAATGCCAGCAGCACCACTGCAAGCTGTGCCAGCCCCAAAGCACATGGGGCAATAGAAGATTCTTGTAGTAAGAAATCGAATAAAATCCTGGTACAAATCTCTTCACCTAAGAAATCTCCAGATGAAAGCCTGTAACATAGAGGAGGCTGGATGTGCTCCTCCCTGAAGACTGTAGAGGTTGTGAAGGTCATCATAAAGACAGTTACGATCCTTACTTATGATGAGGGAAGGCCCAGATGCCTTCTTCTGTTCTCCGTCCAGGCCTGCTTTGTTTGATTTCCTGACACCGGTCAGCCCCACAGCCGCTCGGCCCCACGCACCACCTCCCTCCCGCGCACGCCCTCTGAGGCAGGGAGCTCGCGCTGCTCTCGCAGCCCCGAGCACAGCCGCCGGGGCCGGGGGCTTCCAGGCACTACCAACGCCGATAATCAGCAACCCGTTGCTGGCTGCAAATTAAACGGTGCCCCAAGCGGGCACTTGCTCGGAGCACATTCAAAAGCACACTGAAGACCCTGCAACTCAATGGTGCATTTGGGGGAGCTGGAGCACTGGCTGTTTGTTTATTTTATGATGCACTTTGGTCTCTCTCAGTTGCACTGTTATCCTACACCTGTTCGCTCCTCTTTCTCCGGGCTGATAACAGACAGTATGTTGTGCGGAGCGGGGGCTTGGCCTGGCTCTTTTTGTTTTTAATGAGACACATGCATTTGGTTCTAGACTATCAATGCTCAGGGCCAGGGAAGAGGCAGAAAATTTCCTTCAGGGGGCACAGTCAGTTCAGCGCCATGTGGTGCAAGGTCCTCGGACGGATCTGAAGAGGACAAGCATCTGTGTGTTGATCAACCCTCTCTAGGGCAAATGCTGCTTCCCCCAGTGCAGCCCATCTCCTTCTGGGACCCACGCTTGTGCTGGGTGTTACACCGCTGCTATGTTTCTTCAGTGCAGCCCTGGCCTCTTCCAACAGCTCTGGCATCATTTCATGGCAGACCCCATGACACACGGAGGCGGTTGAGAACACGGAACCATGCTTTTCCAGGAACAGAGAATCCAGATTTTCTGGTTTATACATTTTCCCATCTGGATTTGTTTTGCTGTTCATAGGGTAGATCACCAGAGATAAGAACAGAAACGTAAAGAAATATCAGAGCAGTGGCAGCCCCGACGGGCTCAGATGAATTTCTTGCATGTCACAATCTCCTGTTTGGGCAGAAATTTGAATGTGTTTTCCAGCAGCAACACAGATAAACTGGCATCTTCCCCGGGGGCTGTTTCAGCTCTGCTCTTCCTACGGGTTCTGTAAGGTAGGAACTGAGCAGGTCGGACATGCCTGCTCTCAGGACTGTCTCCACGAAGACATGGTAACTTCTCTGCCACTAGCATGGCAAAAATCAAAATCAGCGGAGACTTCTTGGGGTGAACCTCATGAGAAGAGCCTATAGACAAGCAGTTTATTACTTGAAACAGCTGGAGTGAAAGATCGTGTTGGGAAAATCTTGCACGAGCTCCCTAATGGCACAGGAATGAGTAGGTCATCCCCACGTAACAGGACCCAGAGCTTCACCTCTCCTCCGCAGCACAGGACTTGCCGGAGCCTGCTCTCCAGGGAAGAAGCCCCCTGGAGATGGGCCGGGAGACTTCCCAAGCCCTGCCCAGCTGCACCCCTGCTCTCAGGTCAGGCAAGGGCACAGACCTGCCGGGGCCCCTCGCCCACCCCCACGGCTCCGCACTGGCTTCCAGTGCCCCTGCTGCCGAGGTACAGGAGGGAGAACAGAGCAGATACGGGCCTGGACCCTAAGGACTTCGGCAGGTAAAGCAGCCGGAGGAGCGGAGCCAAGGGGCAGGCGCTGTGATGCTGCATACGCTTGTCCTCCCCGCCATCCCCAAGCCAGGCTGCTGAATTTACACAGCAAGGACAACTCGGTAAAGGCAGCGCGGCGGCTGTCAGCTGGGAGCCTCTGCACACTAAGCTCCTGGTTAAATGTTTTCATCAAAACCAGAGCAAGAAAGTGCAGAGCAAACAGCACCAATTACAGGCTGGGATGGAGCTTCTGCCAGCAGGGCTGGTGAGGGGGCATGAGTCACCTTAACCCTTCGGGAGCCAGAGCCGGCGCAACTCCACAGAGGAGAGGAGGAAGATGGAGAGGAAATCCCTCACAAACCTTTCATTTGCATCCACCCATGTTCATTTATGTGTACGAAGCTGAGTTTAGGAGTGAGCGCTCACCGGGTCTGGAGCCATGTTATCCACATAACCTTCCCCCTCTCCATTCTCATACCTGGAGGAGCCTGAACCAGGCAAGCTGCCCGCTCCACTGAAGATGCCACGAGCTGATCTAGGAAGCAGGAGAGCAGCTGAGGGCAGAGGCTGCCAGCAGCATGCTGAGGAGGTCTGGGGTTGGCCATCCCTCAAGCCGTCCCTGCCTTCCAAGTGCACGCCAGCAAGCAGAAAATATCACATTGGTTTTGCTGAGGGCTAGGTGTCAGTGAGAGCAACACGGCCGTACACCATGCCTCACTCCAAGATAAAAGGATTTGTCTTGGACAAAATGCTTCCCCACCAAAAACACGATGAAATGCAGCCAGCAGTAAGGCGAGGGGTGAGGATCAGGCAGGTATATCACTCTTCCCCCAGAATGCCTCTGCCTAGCTGCTGTTAATCGTCCAATTTCTTAACATTTAAGAGGTGATCAAAATTTAATTGCATTCTTGGGCTAAATTCCCTTTCAATGCAAATAATACATTTCTGTTTGCAGCAGGATTCAGTGCCGACAAGCCAAAAGTTCAGCTCTCTAGGAGCATCAGACGTTGGAACATTACAGGTGCTCAGAGAGATCGGTCCCTTCTGCAGCAACAAACTGAAGTCAGAGCCAGGCTTTTGCTCGCAGTCACTCGTGCAGACACCCACGGCCTCCACCTCAGCACGGGGCTGAGCAGATACTGCAGGAAAGGGCCCCAGGCTGCGCAGGGACCAAATCCTGCCCACCCGCTACGCGACCCAGCAGAGGCAGCACTGCTGTTGACAGCTTCTGGAAGCTTTCTGCAACGGGGTCTCCCCCGGCCGCGCTCCCTGCCCTGCGGTGAGGGACAGGACGGCATGGCAGGACCTGCTGCTGCAGAGTTCAAGAGGCATCTACCCAAGGCAGGCAAGCTAAAAGCTAAGAGAGGATAAATTAACACAGCAGCTTATATCAGTGAGACCCCTTTCAATTTAAAGGACTATTTCAATTTAAGGGCTATGCATGATGCGGTCCAGGATCCGGCACTCCACGGTTACATGTCCAAAGCCGGGGCCCCCCGAAGTTGTGAATTTCAAGCATACCACGACCACTGGAGCAGACGGTTTCAGATCCTGCTGAGCCAGCTTGTGGCTGTATTCAAAATTGAGTAAATTTACAGCTGTAAGCTGGGAGTTTATACAACCCGTAACTTGTTAGGGATGGCTGACCAAGCCAGAACGATCGCTCCCCAGCCGACAGGGCTCTTATTGGTTAGACCTCTGAGTGCCTGGCAGATTTTATNGGGGCAGGACAGGAAACATCTATTTTTGTTCCTTCTCTCACCAAAGACAAATTGAAATTAAATCTCAGGCTCAGTCCACCACGGACCCCTCAGTACATCAGCCGGGGACCGCAGCACACCCAGTGACCATCTCCTTGGACTATGCTGTTGCATTTTTCTTGCTCCGTGCAGAGTGTTGCAATGTGAATAGCTCCAAAGGACTCGGTGAATTATCGCCAGTTAGCGAGGCTGCTCTCACTGCTGGCACCTTTTGCATGGACACTCCCCCCACTTTGTACCAGTGCCCGGACCCCATAAACGCTGCTCTGCTCCAGCCTGGGCTGCAAGCAAACGCAGTCGGAGTTGTCTGAGTTTGGTGCAAGAAACACAGTGCCCTGCAAAGACCTTCCTTGGATCTCCTCCACAGCTGGAGCAGTATCAGTCCCGAAATGATCTGAACCTGGATTCACAAACAGCAGCACAAGGACCCTGCCAAGTAGCAGGCAGGCAGCAGGCAGCCAGTGTAAAGCAGGACTCCAGAAGCCCTCTGATGGGAACAAAATCAGCATCACTCACTGTGTCTGCGATGAGAGCTATCCAGTCAGAGGAAAGCACGGGGCTTGCGCGCACATAACAGCCTCAGCCTGAAATCCTCTATTTTTATTACAACGCAGTCCCAGTTCTTGTCTGAAAGGCATTTTTAGCAGGAATCCCAAACACGATCGAACTGCAACAAGGCTAGACGAAGGGCTGGGGGCTCTCCCGGGACTCAGTTTGCTGTGTGACCACATAGTACCCAAGGACAGTCACACCAGCGTCAGAGATGCACGCATTCACAAGCACAAGGTGCTCAAGCAGGATGAGAGGGACATGTACAAACCTAACCATGACACTGTCATGGGCGCTCCACTCTCTGCCTGGGGAGGATGCAGAACACGGCTTTCTAGGACACGGCTAAGGAGCATTAACGGGTCCCCCCTTTACCCTCCACTCTGTCTGGAATATGTAACAGCCCAGAACATCAATAGTTTACATGAGTTAAAGAGCCAGCTGAGGCTTTAGGGACTCACTCAGGCAGGATAAAGAACTCTTTAGCATCCAGCCACCATGTAAGAAAATTAATGGGAACCTTTAGTGAAGTCTTAAACGGGAAACTGGAAAAGGGGAAATTTCCTCTCTCCCTGCTCTATGAGCAGGGATCACACTGCCTGCTGCCGCTCCCACAGTTTAAAATACTTAAGTCCTCCAAGGTGCAGCTTAATTTTCTTTTTTAAAAAAGAAAAGTGTCAGTCTAATTAGATAAATCCTCCAAGCACGTGGCCCGGAGTTCGTCATGGAAATTAACCTCCTTGAAAGATCACAGTGACTGAAATAAGAAACTGTGTGTTTTGGCATAGTGCAGTGAAATGGGAGATGCAGGCTGCATTTCATACACCTTCCCTTTCATAAACCTGCCGCGTTTCATATCTGCCCTACTGGCCCTTAGCTCGGCACCAAGACTTTATCTCCGAATGCCTGTTTGCAAATCGCTGCTGAGAGGTTACAATAACCCCTGGGAGAGATTTTGCTGGCTCACCGGTGTGAAAGGACACTGCTCCCCCAGTATAAAGCTGGGCCAGCCGGAGGCACTGGCGGAGGGAGGGGCTCGTCACCAGCAGCCCTATGAGAGGATGTTCTGCAGACACAGCCACCATGGGGAGGCAGCCAGGCCCGGAGCCGTTCGCCAGCCTCATCATCCAACAAGCAGACAAGCGTGATTCTGTGCAGCCCCTGCTCTCCCTGGCTTGGAGCGGGCTGAGCGGGGCGGGAGGGAGATGGCTTGGAGCTGCAAGTGGCGATCACATAGCTCAGTTTGCATTTATGCCACCTACATTCACGTCTCGTTATTTTGAAGGCTCTACCTCGCCACACTGGGAAGCTTGGGAGTAAAATGCCCTGGTCCCTTTGCTAATAGAAGCAGAAGCAAAAGCAGGAAAGAAGAAAACTGGCTTACAAGCGAGAGCCAACTGCCACCCCCACCTTCCAGCCGAGGCCGGGACAGAGCCAGGCTACTCTGTGCTGTCAGGAAACACTGGCCAGCCAGCCTTTCTCCTAGCCCACCGGACAAACTTGGTTAGGGTCACACGAGGATTAACGCAGGCCTCTCCTGAGTAGCATTACACAACACATTTAGTACATAACGAAAATAAGCCCCCTTTCCAAGATCCAAATAGTCCTTCCCCACCGAAGGGCTATGCAGATTGCCTTGCTAAGCTTCCACTGCACATTGTCCTTTCAGAGGACAGTATCCAAAACTGAAAAGCCCCTGAAAAACCTTCAGCATTCATCTAGCTCCCTCCTTCCCAAGCGTGACGGATACTGGTACACGCAATGCTCTGCTCCCCTCCTGACTCTCCCAGCCCTGGGACCAACCCTGCCCGCTCACTGTGCAGGCAGAAGGATCCGGACCAGCCTCAGAGACCAACTCTGAGGTGACTTCTTGTATTGTCATTGAAATGACAGGCCCTATGGCTTCGAATTTGGAAGCAACTTATTTTACTTCAAAACAGCGTCACTGGTGGCAGAACGAAAATAAGACACCTTCTGGAGAGAAAACTACCCCAATATGCCAACACGGGCAAGGAGCCACAGGCCCCGAACGACTGACAGCTCTGCAAACGCAGCCCCTTCTCCTGCCGTGCTCGTTACACAGCAGGCCTCCGCAGCTGGGCAGCTCTGGAGCTCGCCCCGGAGCGCAGGCTCCCGCACCTCCAGCCCTGTTCTCGCCCAGCTCAATCACGCATGAAAGGTATTAGCTCACACCTCACCCACAGCCATCGGACAGGGCGAGCGCGAGGGGCTACAGGCAGATCCCTCAGCACAAGAGCCCGTCCCTCCTTGCTACGACTCGTTAGCAGTCTCAGGAAGGAGTTCAAAAGACAGATGATGCACAAGAACTGCGTTCGTGTTTTCTGCTGCCCTGTGCTCAGGGCTGAGGCACGCTGGAAGCGCACTACCAGAGCAACCAGGATGAACTCAGCCCTAATACAGTTTCTTAGTAGTTCACTGCCAAGTACAGGCAAGCCCCGCAGTTCCATTACTAATAACTTAATACCTAATAATATTACCAATGTAACACTTAACCTTGAAGCCAAGCACCTGGACCCTGAAAATCAGCATTTAGCAAGACTTCCACTTCATTGTATTTGGCTTCTCCTCCATGCCAGCTGATCACAACTCCTTCCCACCTGCTCCAAGGTACCAGAGTCTCTTAGAAAAGGTAAAGCTCCTACGCTAGCCAGAAGCTATGGGCTGAACCAGAGAGAGAAAACAGACTGCAGGAGGAAGAAAAATTCACATGCCTGTAACTGGACTTCAGGTAAGAGAGCAGAGAGAAGGACCAGCGGGCATCACTGCAGGCACAGCACCTTCCCTTCCACATCAGCACAGTAAGAAGGGCTCTGCCAACCCTCAAATATTTTTCCCAAAAGGAACACACGCACACTTTAAAATGCCTATGGTGAAACCTGCCCAGAGGGGGAAGGACCCAGCAGCGCGGGCAGGTTCCTGACTCCTTATCATCACAGCAAGCAGCCCAGCCCCTGAATTCACTTCCTCGGTGCCTTCTTTCTCACTTCTGCACAGGCTCAAACCCTCCGACAAAACTGCGAACACACCGCCAAGGAGGCAGCACAACATCTGAATCCACAGCGCATTCAAAGGCTTCTCCACGTTTTGCTGCCAGCCTGAAGTTTGAATAAAGGAGCCCACCAGCAGGAGTGAATGAACGCCTCGCAGGCAGCCACCTAGTGTCCGCCGCCGCTCGGCCGCATCCTGCCCACCAAGGGAAGGCATGGGCAGGCAGCTTCTTTAGGAAATTCAGAGGAAGAGAAGGAGCTGTGGCATCCAGCGAGAGCCAGATGGAAAGGAGCTAAGCACAGGGTGCGCAGGGAGGGAAGCAAGGCAGCAGGGGCTGAGCGAGGCACGGCAGGCACCGGCTCACCGACCCACGCGGGCACCGGCCCCGCAGGGCGCTGGACCCTCCAGCGCAAGGGCAGCAGGCTCGTTCCTCCAACCCAAGTTTGTCAGAGAACGCCACAGGCCCACAGCTCGCTCCACGGGCCAGTCGTGCCCTGGCTGCCTCCAGGATGCCAACTTGGAGACAACTTTCCCCGGCCCAGGCCTGCGGGACAAAGCCCAGCCCCGGAGCCACGAGCCCCACCAGCCATGCCCCTTTCCTAAAACCGCTTCCATCCACACCTCCTCTGCTGCCCCTGCTGCAGCCCCCTCCTCCTCGCTCTCTTTCTCTGTGTCCTCGAGACTCCTCTCACCTTGAGGAGTGTTAGGATTACCCAGCATTTACACTCAATGCTCCTCTTTATTCCTTAAGACTTATTAAGAATGATAATGAGCTCCAAAGCAGTGACACGTCTCTCTCTCTCCCCCTCTGTCGCTCGCGCGCTCTCTCTCTCTCTCTCTACGTGCCTTTTCCGTCAAAGGCACACAGGACAAATCCGACCAAAAAAAAAAAACCTGACAATATGGATCAAGGACACATGAGGATTTATATTCTACAAATCCAGCCTTTTTTGTTTTTATTATTTCTACTCAAATTCCACCCCCTCCTCTTCTTGCTCATATTCTCCCCCCTCTACCCCAACCCTCTCAGACTTTCAACGAGAAAGAAGAAGAAGAAGAGGAGAAGCAAGCTGCTTGCCCGGAAAACCTCGTTAATGTGGAGCTCTTAAACGGTTGATTAATTTTAGCAAAATTTACGATGCGCTCTTGCTTTTCTTTGAAGCTGCAGTGTTATATACCAAAAGCAAGTTAACTTTAAGATCCCTCTCGCGAGCCCGCTGCCCCTGACTCCTGGGTGCCCGATTTAGGTAAGCAAAAGCACGGGAGAGAGATCCCGCAGCAGAGCATGGGAGCAGTCGCCCTGCCGGGTGCTCGAAGTGGTTCGATTCAAATCCCTTTTGCACAGCCTAATAATCACAGCCTCAAACTCCCAACTTCTAGCTATTTAACTTCCCATAAAGATTTTAAAAAATCACTAGTCAGTCCTTCCAAAACAAAAGGAAAGAGGGAAACAAATACTCCTTCCAGGAGAAGTCTCCCCAAGTTCGATCTGTTCATGCCACAGGAACACCAGGCTCTCGGCTGCGTTAGGAACATCAGGGTTCTCCCAAAGACACCTTTAAACCTGCTGCGTTTCACCAGAGGGAAAAACTGAACCTAAGGAAACATAATATAGAGATTTATACGTATCCTGAACTACACTTCAATATCTCAGTCGTCTCCCCAGCTTCCTCCTAGCCAGTATTTGCTTTTATTCTTTGTCTCCCTCTGCTAGGTTCTGTTTTTCTGATATAGACATCAGGAGGTTAAGGGCTCAATTATCAAGTCTGTTGAATCCTCAGCTTCACATTACTTAGGGCTTCTCTGTTGCTCTTTGGAAACTACACTGCAAAATCTCTTTCCTTCTTGGCTTTCCTTTTTCTTAACTCGCAACGTCTGTTTCCTACGCACCCCACGTGTGAACCCACAGATCTGTTTGGGGTGGATGGAGAGAAACCATGCATTGGTTTGGGAGACAGGAGCATTAATAAAAATAACCCTGAGAGTGCCTAGCCAGACTGAACCTGAAGCATTTGCGATCTTGAAACGTAAAGTAACATCCACATGGAATTTACAAAATATGATTCGAGTGGTTCTAATTAGCCCCAGTCTGTGGAAAAATTGGAAGGAAGCGGCTCTTTGATTAATGTTACAAACCAGAAAGGAAACAGATTTTAAAAGTTAAAGTAGCAGCATTGTGGAATACAGAATCATTACCAGCGTGCATTTATGATACCTGCTTCAACCAGATGAGCTGGGGTTTTGTTTTTAAGGTTTTTTCCTTTTTACTTTAAGAAAGAAGAGTACAGGATGCAAGTAAAAGCTTTTGTTTATGGAAGTATGCGGTGCTTTTATCTCCTGAGGAATTTATATAGCTGGACTCTGTATAAATCCTTCTGAAAATGAAATTAGCAAAAACAAAACAGGAGTGAAGGTGCTGGGGGGTGAGGGGAGAAAACCACCACCTCAGTAAATCACAGTGGATAACCAGCCCCTGGCTCGGACAGATAGCAAATTCTGCTTTAATAGGAAGAAACGGAGTTGCGAAGGGAAAGGACAAGATTCATACCTGCAGCAAACTCCTCGCAAAAACAGGGGTCTATTTCCAATAAGCTTTTGAAAGTCACTGTGCAAGTTTGTTTGGGCTTGAAAAGAAAAAGGAAATAAGTTTTTTTTTTTTTCCAGCTAGCTTGATTGTTTTGGGTGGAGCTCAAGCGTGTGTGTATATATGCCGTATATAAAAATGAATTACTAATTCTTTCCTGGAAACTGTTTGAATTACAATCTGTAAGATACAAAAACACACCTTTATTTTAACACTGATTTTAATGCAGATAGAATGGGGGGGAGGGGACAATAGTGAGGGAAATGTTTTTTTCCCAGTACACAGCAAAACCCTTAAGCAAGAATAATACCTCCCCACACATGCACACCCAGAGACACGCACACGCTCTGCTCAGCTGTACAGCCACCAACTGAACTCCAGCTTTCAGTGGCTTTTCCCTGTACCAAGGCTTCGCTCTGAAACTGCGAGAATGACAACGTCATGTGTCTGGAAAGCTGACACTTGGAGCTTTTAAAAAGAAATGAGGAAAAATAAGCTGTTGACTTCTTGGTTAAAGTATTTTCTTGTTCTAACTCATGTTCTTATGTCACTGGGCTAAAAAAAAAAAAAGAGAGAGAGAGAGGGAGAGAGAGATATGACTTTCCTTGAATGATCTGTTTAACCTAAGCCAGAGGAAAAAAAAAGAAGTCATTAATTACTTATGTGAGCTATTGCTTCTGAAAGACAATAAACCTGCCTGGTCGCCATGGATATGACATATTTGCTCTGAAAACAACACAATAATTAGCAAAGGGGAAAGATACAAGGAGAATATGCAAACTCCTGAGTTTAAAGCCATAGCGTTTCCTTTTTTCCCCCCTCCTCTTTTCACTTGTCAGAGTCAATTCTGTTTGCAATTCAAATCAAATAAATAAACAGAAGATTTACAAAAAAAAATTAAATCATCCACCACACTCAGAATCACAAAAAAAGGAGAAAAATTAATGAGGAAAAAAAAAGATAAAGTCTAGTACGGACAGCTCATAAACCACATAGGTGTTTTCCACATACATGTATATATATATATATATATGCAAAATACGTATATATACACAAACACACACAAATATATATGAGTTATAAGGGTTACATGCACTATTTCCTCTGGGATTATTCTTTTATTTTTAAGATGAGTGTAGACGCGTACCGAGAGGAAAAACATCTCTGTTTTTATGCAGTGGAAACATTTTGAAGAGACCCTATGAGAAAGTACAAGGGGGTTTTGCTGTGTTAAGCATGCATCGTGTTGGTAGTATTTTCTTTGCAAACCTTTTAACTTTTCTCCAGAAGATGAGCAAAAAACCCAATTGGTGTGCACCATCCGTCAGCCTGATCGACACATCAGCCTAGTATGAGTTCCCAAATTTTAAACAAATTTTTTTTCTTCTCTCACCTCAATTACTTTTAATAAAGTGGTATTACAGTGAATCACATGTAATAATGCAATGGATAAGTTAACAAATAATCAAAACTGAGTTATATGCGGAGAGACTTCTTTAAAATAATTGATAAATGTTGTAGGGAAAATGTTTTTAAGATTTTTCTCTCATTAAGATGAGACAAAGACTATTAAAACCTTCTCTAATGCGATAGCTTTCTGGATTCTGACCTTCCACATTTAGAAACCAAGTAATAAAAACACCCTAACAAGCACTTTATCTTTAGAGATATTTGACTTTGAACTTATTTTAACATTAAAAAGTCTTGGGAGGTATAAAAATAACAATATAGTTGCCACAAGTTTCTGTTGTTGTTGTTGTTGTTGTCGTTTTCACTGCTAAAAAAATCTTTAGAACAAAATAAGCAGATTAAGGAAACATCCCCCTAATTTAACAGGCTCTTTTTCTATTTTTTTTAAACAATAGTTTTTAGCTGGACTCTTTGATCTTGAAAGGGTTCTGCTATCTTGTGTGATGAGGGGGGAAAAATGATCTGTTTTAAATGATGATGCAAAAAAAAGGATCAAAGCCCTGACTTTCTGTTAGCCATAATAAGCTCTGTCTCACACAAAGCTTCAACTTCAGACTTTAATATATAAAATATACAGAAGCCTAATAAAAGCACTGAAAAGGTACAAAGTCTGAAAACAAAAGGGGACACTGCTCCTTTAAACGTTTTAGTGCATATGGAGTTTGATTTCTGAAAGAGATCAGTTTAACATCTCCATAGAAACCAGCAACAGATTATCATCAACAGAATAAATAACTAGTCTAATAAATTAAACAGGAGGCATAAGATCTGGAAACTTGATTACTGAAGTTCAACAATATTCCCCCATAAACTCTTCCAAACCACCTTTAGGATAGCTAACAAGGTGGCAGCAGCACATAAATAAAGGGTAGGTGGAAAACAGGCAGGACTCCTGGAAATGAGAAGTCCAAAACCTTCGCGAGGAATTATTTCACGCCAGGACTTAGCGAATCAATAAGGGAAATAAATTCATCACCGAAGTTTGGGAGAGCAGGCTCGCCTCCCAGGGAGCAGGCTGGGGCTGCGCCGTGCGGCGCGGACAGGAGGGGGCACACAGCGGGTGGCCGCGCAGCTCGGCTGAAGTTTCCCCTGCCCAGCCCGACGGGGCAGGAAGGCGCAGGTAGCGCGCTCACAGGGCGGCTCGGGGCTGCCTTCGGCCGCAGCCCATCCCGACAACTTTGCCCAACAAGTTGCGCGCCCCGCGGCCGGCCCGGCGCTCGCCCGAGCCCCGGGACAGCTCGCCCGAGCCCCGGGACAGCTCGCCCGGCCGGCGCCCCCTCCTCC
>VXAL01004012.1:718060-743186 GCA_013399475.1 Chauna torquata | reverse complement strand
CCCGCGCCCCGAGCCGGGGCTGCCGGCGGCGGCGGGCCGGGCCGGGCGGGCGCGGACGGGCTTACCTGCACTTGGGGCTGCTTTGGGTGACTTTCCAAGTCGGGGGAAATGTGTGTGCGTTTGGGATGGAGGCTGCAGCGCGCATGCGCCATCAAACTTGCCCTGATCCCGGATTTTTCCTCCTCGCGCTCCCCTTTGCTTTGATTATTGAATTTTCCTATTTCTAACAGGAGGGCGGGCGGCGCGCAAAACCCGGCCTGGAGCCCGCCGCCGCCTGCCCCGGCCCGCCCGGGGAGGGGACGGGGGGGAGCGGCGGGGAGCGAGCAGGCACGGAGCGGACTCGGGCTCCAGGCAGGCAGGGCAGCCAGGCAAGGGAGGGGCGCCTGCAAAACCCGGACCGGATCGCCCTGCCCTGGCGAGGGAAAGGGGAGAGAGCCAGCGTCCCCACCTCCCGGCCAGCCCGGGCGGCTTCCCACCTCCTGCCCGGCCCCGGGAGCGCGCCGCTCCTCTCCCCCACCTGTCCTCCGTCCCAGCCAGGCACCGCGAGTTCTGTAACATTTTCTAGTTTTCATCCTGGTGACCTCTGCTCACCTTAGTTCCCTAAGACTAAGCTAAGCTGAGAGCATGACTAAACTAGGGTGCATTGATTTCTTTATTCCCAGCTGATTTCCGTAAGCATAATGTTCAGTTTCTGTTTTACAAACTTCTCAGCTTCAGTACTTTTCTTTTGCTTGTATTCTTAGTCTGGCTTTTACTCGAGTTTAGAACAAGCCACCCTCTCGCTGCATCTCCCACCTCCCTGTTGCAGCAGCCTGCAGCACTCGCTCAGCAGGTGTGCGCGCAGGACCACCTTCTGCAGGGCTGGACCCTGGAGAAAACACCGAGGAACAGACGTGCAAGCCAAGGGCAGCCCGTGGACTGGGCCAGCATCGGGGGACGTCTTTGCAGGATCAGAACCAAGGGTTCCCCTACATTTGCATGCAGATGAATTTCCAGCGGGCAAGCATTACATTTGTATGCTGAGAAACCACTGTTTTTCAGTTCTACCTTTTCTTTCTCAGCGCTTTCATCTTACTGCGCCAGTTAACGTACGTTAGAGTTACGTGTGCATATTTATTCTGCAGCCACAGCTCTGCAAAACAATCCGCAAGGAGAGACCCGCGGTCCCCTCTGCAGGGCCCAAGACCTGGGCGCACCACCAGCACCCTCGCCTTCGCGTGGCTTCGGTCTGGGGGCTGCGTGCTGGTGAAGGTGTCTGCCTCCATCACCCTGCCTGCAGCATTTGGGCCCTAGGCCCAAGCTATGCAAACCTGAAAACTCTTGAATAACTTTACTCATTCGGAGCAGGGAGCTCTGCGTCAGCACACCCACACACAACCCCTCGCAGGAGCGTCTCGCTCTTCCCGTGCGCTTCCCTGTCTGCATCTGACTCCACCTGTTGTCTCTTGTCTGACGCTTACACCGTAAGGTCTTTGGGGCAGAAACCACGGTTTTGCACTGGATTTACCAGTGCCTTGCACAATGAGGCCCGGCTCCACGATCACAGCTCCTACGTGCTATTGCCACACACATAAATAATAACAATAATTAATAATAATAGTCTAATTCCTCTGATTTCGATGTGACGACTCATGTGAGTAAAAGTGACTCATATACATGAGTGTTTGCAGGACCGCTGCCAGCTCTTGAGCTTTTATTGTGAGTCTTCCAATATTTGGTGTTCTGCTTTGATCCCCAGCTCCTGGAATGACATGTTTCTAGCGCTTGTGTTTACACAAGGGAGCTTGGAAATGTGGCCTCATGCTCCCCAAAGCCCCAGAAGCCAGGGGACAAGTAGGAACCTTCCAAAGAAATGGATTTTTAACAGCTTTTGAGAAAATCCTGTAATTGGGCAGTTGGCAGGGGGTCTGACTCATGAATTTTGAACAGACAAGTTCAGCAATGTACATCTATTCAGTTAAATGTTTAGGTCCCTGTAAAGACTAGACTTCTAACCAGGCTGAATTCACAGTGGAGAGACGTACTTCTGTGGAAATACTCTGAGTGTTTAAAGCATCTGTGTCTTTGGAGAATCTGGGCTTTTGTTTACTTGAATATTGTTTGGTATTTGACACTCAGTAGTTATTTATTTTTATCTGCTCACAATAAGAAAGCAGGAAAATGGGGATGAAAATGGGATAACTGAAGTAAAGAGAACTGTGTGAGATTGTGAGAATGACTGTAGCAAGTATTTATAAAGTCCTGAAATTAAAAAGACCAAAATTGTTGAATTTGTATGCTGGAGAGACACTGTCAGGCTAAAAACCATGCGTTTCTGAAAGTAAATGTCCCAGCTTCTGGTACAAAAGTATAAAAGAGCAGGTCCAAAGCTATGGATTCTTCTCCTTATGAGGCATCCATGAAGAATGAAGGGTTGGGAGAATAGGGCCCTTTAATTAAGTCTGAATCGTTATTTTTAATTGCATTTACTTCTTATTATTTTCTCTTGTTCGCTTTTTTGCATTTCTCTCATCTGAGGTGCTGAACACAGACTGAATGGTCTTCCTTCTGCTTGGAAGTTGGCTCATTTTGGAGTGTCCTAGTTAGGAGGAGAACTTGGGACAGTCCGGAGTGTCGAGGCGGTCGTGTGCCTCGTCAAAGAGCTCGCTGCTCCCCTGCACGTGGCAGGACTCAGACACCCCACAAACTGCACCTCAAACAGCTTCAAGCCACTTTCCTAAGCACAGTTTGCCCAAAAGCTCTGTCCACACTGGTTTCAGAGCCCCACTCGGCATGCTTCGCCGGAGTCTTTTGACCCTTCTGTCCCTGCTTTCTGAAGTTCACTAGCACAAAGCCCCACTCAGCCAAGGCTGGTGCCTGCCATGCTAGTTCCCAGTAACGCTCCCATAGAGCAGGAGGTAATGACACCTTACGCAGCCCGGTCTAGATAGAAATAAAATAATTTAGCAAATTGCAAATGATGCATACTTAACTATTTATGCAGCATCTTCCTGTCATCAACCCAAAGCAATTTTACTTCCGTGTTGAACAGTGGATGAAAATGTTCTATAGATTTAACCATTGCAGGAGTTCCCTTTAAGTGGTGCAGTAATCTCTCTCTAGCTAATTTAGTGTCGTAATAAGGCACCACCCTCAGAAGTCCTTTGTGTTCTTGTGTCAATACTGCCCCCAAACCATAAGCGCTGGCATCTGCATCTATCATAAAAGTGGGTCTGAAACACAGAAAGACTAAGAAATGAGCAATATGGCCATCTGTGAAGCAATCTCTAGAGCCTCTTCCCAGTTCTGGAGATACCAAATTCCACTCTGATGCCCACTAGAATACAACTTCCTTTCTCACCAAATCTATGCTACAGTTTAGAAGCACTGGCAAGTTCAACACCAAACCTTCGCTAGCAGAAGCAGAGCGAGACGTATCTGAGGAGTGGGCCAGCTCAGTACAGACTCAGTTTTCTTGCCGGTGGAGTTTCCTTGCCCGCTGCTCAGGATCCGACTTGAACCAGACCATTTCAGTCTCGTTGGGATTGAAGACCTTTTCAGTTGTAACCAAAACGTCTCTCATTTTTGCTCTTTTCTTTCTTAAGTATACAACACAACAACGGGGGAAAAAAAAAAAGAAATCATGGACATCACCATCATTCCCTTTCCCTTACCAGCATTTACTGTAACCAGTAAGACCTTACACAGCTGTGGGTCTACCTTCACTCTTTCCTGCTTGCCTGAACAGACTGTTTGGTTGCACAAGATCACTGGCAGCTCAGACTCCACATGCCCCTCCATCTCCAAAAAGGTTTCACATATTCCCAGTTGTTCTTTAGCTACCACAGCATGCAGCTATACCACCAGCTGCTGCCCTTGGGGAGAGGACATCCTGCTCACTGCAAGCTTACTGCCCATAGCACGTTGGTTGTATTGAACTACATATTTCAAATAAATTTCCATGGACTGAAATTGTAGGACACCTTTCTTGCTATTTATCACTGAGCAATTAGCAATAATAACATCCAAACTCATTATTAGATTGTCCTCTATGTCAGCTGTCAGCTAAATCCAGAAATTTCTCTCTCAAACCCAGCTTTGTGAATGGTTCCCCCTTCTGCTCGGGGTCCTCTTATTTCCACACCGGGGTGAGGTGGCCGCAGCTTGTGTAGGCATGCCGCAGTCACCAACGGGGTGCAAGGACGCAGAGAGCGAGGCTCTGTCAAGTTCCTTCATGCACTGCTGGGAAGTAGTGAGATATGAGCATGAGGAGGTAGTACAAGCCATACAGAACAGAAGCGAACAGAACAGACTGAAGACGGGAGAGCTGCTGTTGGTTGAGCGCACAGGCTAGACCTTTACTGTAGACTAGACGGTAATGTCTTACCTTCACAGCCAGGACATACCCCAGCACACACTCCTATCTGGCTAAGCTGTTCATGTGCAGCCTGAGAAAACTTTATTTAGTCTTAAAAAGTACTCACACAAGAAAAATGATGCTAAAACAACACAAGAAGGGCCTGGATTAAAATGACAAAAGCACAGATATACACGCTGAAGGCTCTAACTCTGTCCTCAGCTCACCCTGCTGTGACATGGCTACCGCTTTATTTAGAGGGGAAGACAGAGGGCTGCACAAAGGGGCTCTTCTTGCTCTGAGGCACGTGGCAACAGAGCATCAGGCCCAGATGCCTAGTTCCTGACTGCCCAGACCTGCTGGCACACTTTACCTTGCTCTATATGCCGCATTAACTCCTCAAAGGGGCACTTAATCTCTGGTAAGTGAGGAGGAGGCCGAGGTCCAGGCTGACTGGCCTACCAAACTGCACCGAAACAGCCATCTGTTCCACGCAGACAACGCAACGGCCATCAGGCATCACGAGTGACCTCTACCAAATCCAGCACAGACCAAGGTGCTACCCAGCACCTCTCATCTTGCTTCACAACTTGCTGGAAGAATGAAGCAATCACCCAGACTTGCACTACAAAAATCCTGTGGATTTACTTAGTTTCGTAATGGAAAATGAAAAGTAATTGCAAAGGAGGAGGAGGCATTTTTTCAACTGCAAACATACTATTATCTGCTTTCATTTTTTTATCATAAGAGTGGCACAAGTAGTCACAGAATATCATGTGGTCATTGTTTGTCAAGTGCCATTTTCTCACAGTCAACTATTTCTTTGCATATGCAGATCTCAGAAGAAAGAAGAAATGGATTGGTCCCTGCTGTATCCTGGGCCAAATCTGCAGCGCTCAGCAGGCATTGCTTCACTGGCACCAGTGGGGCAAGACTTACTTATAGTGAAAAGGATCAGGCCCTGAGTTTTGAAACTTCACATTTAGAAATATATATAACAACTATCAGTATGTAAGCATATATAATAAAAATATTGAAACTGCATGGGGCATATTATAGGTGTACAGGATGATACTGATTTTTGGCTGGTGTAAATTAGGGTAGATAAGAAATCTGCTTAGAATCCGTTCTTATCTGCTTTATTTGCCTTAAATCTGTATAAAGGTTCAAGCAAAAGTCTTGGCATTTAGGAAGAAGTATCTGGCATTTAAGCCCAGTTCTGCCCCAGAATTTCCCATTGAGTTTACTATTCTGTGTGCCTGGGTAATATCCACTGCTTTGGGGCTTAGTCCTAAGGGAGGCTACTAAAGGCAATAAATAAATGTAGAAGAAAACAATAATAAATATGCAACAACAATAATAAAACTGGAATTCAAGTGTGAAGTTGTATGTTTGTAATAGCCTGCCTGTGTTAGAAAATAATCAACTAAATAGCAATAAATAATAAAAATTTATATTAACAATTCATTTGTGCTGATACAGACCTTCAAGTTAAAGTTCATTATATTAATTTACTAATTAATTAAGCACTACATCACCTGGCACCTACACAGGTTTTATTGCACTTTACAGATGGGAAAACTTAAGAGTCTTGCCTAGGGACACAGTGAATCAGTGGCAGAGCTGGACACAGAACCGGAATATCCTCTGCAGCTCTAAGTCTGTTTACAGCATGAAGCTGTCCTGATTTTCCGACTAATTTAGTTCAACAGATGCAATTCTCACTGTGGAGACTCCAATTTGGGTGCAAGAGGGAGTTATTTTGTTTGAGCTGAAATCAGTCCTTAATTATATCAAGCTAGTTATATAAATGCAGTTTTAAAAATATCCTTGTAGGCATCTACATTTCAGGACATTGACTTAAAAACACACCTTTGGTTTAAGTGCTGCCATTTTCCAGGTGGGTCCCAAGTCCCAGCAGTTCCCCAGGTCCCTCCCGCCCCCACTGCACCAGTTAACTCCACCTACTGAGATGTGCGATTTTGAATGTCTTCCACTAAACCCAGTGCCAACACTGGTGAGCGCCCAGATTTTGGTTAAGACAGAGCTACCACAGTTCTTTCTGGCCTTTTAATAATTGGCTTAAACTTCTTCAACGCCAGGCTTTGCAACCAACTTTCAATTGCTTAAGGAGCTGCTACCAAGCAGCTGCACTGCTCTGTTTTAAGGGTGCAAAGTCGAGCTAACTACAAGCTGATAACCTTCACGCGCTCCATCTCTCAGGATCATGGAGCGCTTTTATTGAGACACATTTACCGATGGATTTGTCTGAAATCCCTTCCAATATGTGTCCTGGGCTGACACTTGCTCCCATGTGGTCACCCTGCACCCACATGGGCAAGAAGAGGTCACTTCATTACCTCTGCCTTCCTCGCTGTCTTTGTGGTCCTGCTGGAACTGGCGCATGGGCACAAGGACCTGCTCGGCCCTCTCCTCTTTTCCCCGCAGCGGTGCCAGCCTGACAGCACATCACAGGGGGCTTCACAGGCTCGCCAAGAGAAATGGAGGCAAACCAGGGGCTAAAGAATGCATGGGAACTACACGGGATAATGGGAAACATTATTTATAGCCTGAATGCAGAAAACCTCCCCTGCCTCCCCCCTCGCCAACAGACAAACCCATGTCCAGTAATGACAAAGTCATTACCTTTTTATTATTTTTCAATAGGGTTCAGATGTAGCGTGTCTATTCCTTACAGTCTGTCCTGATGGCTCGGGGCTCCCATCTCTGAGAATATGCAGCTGAACGCTCCGAGTGGGTGTGGAGTCACCAGCCCTGCTTTAGAAAATTTGGGCCTTACCCTCCTGGCAGCCTGTTATCTCACTTATTAAGGGAGAATTATAATGTTTCCCTCCCTCCCAAGAGGCATTTGGGACTACAATAAAGGCCTTGTGAGAACTGCTGCAAGATCAAAGCGGGGATCCCATTGGAGAAGTTCAGCGTAGTGCTGTTCCTGATAAGATATGGGTTTTGGGGCTCTTAATAGAAACTGTGGGCCTTTCAATATTTTTTTTCTAGCATGAATGCTATTCTTGAAAAAAAAAACATTTTTTCGTGTGGAAATCCTAAAATTATGTGATCATCAGATACTGAAAAGGTTGAAATTCTTTTGGATCAGGTGGGTTTTCAAGCTTTCCATCCCAATGTCCCACATCCCATGAGAAGTCTCTGTTCTGACATGCTTTTTGGTCACTGATTATTTCATCATTGCTCACTCTCCAAGAACCTCCTTCCTCCTTCACCTGCTGCCCCCCTGAACCTCCAATCCTTCTTTTTTTCCTGCTTTTAATGCTCTATCCATGCTCACTCCTTGTCTTTGTCTCCTGCATCTAAATGTCCATCCCCCACTTTGTATCTCCAACAAGACCCCTGTGTGCGAGTGTGATAACCCACGTAGCACCCAGGTCTCTGGGATTTATTTTGAGATCTGCTGCTTGTTTATTTATTTCCCTTTTCGCACACCCAGCGAGGCCTGTGTGGCAGGAGATGTGAAGGGAGGTGATTATGGGAGACTATTTCCCCTCGCCGCTCATTCATGACAAACAAAGAGCAATGATTGATGATTAAAAATGCATTCTCTGAGCTTGTTTTCTTTTGTTTTACCATTATGGAGATATTATAAATACTGAATACTAATCAATCCAGACCTGGCGGGACCTCACAGACCTTCTGCAATCCAAGGGCTTTGCTCTGCCTTGCAACCTCTGCAGTTGTCCCTTCCCTCCTTTGTTTCTAAATTAAACACCTAGAATCCTCCATCCCAACCAAAAAGGGTTAGCTGAACTTTGGAGGAATCCACAGTGTTTTGTTGGACCGGAGAGCCGCACTCTCCCCTGCAAGGGACAGTGTGTGTCAGTCGCTATGTTCAGGCATCCTGGCATTCCCCTGTGCTGGGGTGAAAATAGAAATTCACTCCTCAGATCAAAGGGAAATTCCTCTGATTTAGGAAGCCCAGAGTCCCATGAATTTGCTTTCAAAGCAGATGCCTTGTGGAGAGGAGAAGAGATGAGGAAGTCTCCTCTACAAAACACTCACTACTGCTAGCAGCAAGGCTGGATTTCTCCCTGGGCATTTCTGTGCAAAAGCCAGAGTGCCACATCTGATTCCGCAACATTACACAATGTCCAGATAAACAGCAAACTCGGTGGCGCTTGCATTCTTTTATCTTTATTCAGTCAAATTAACTGCTTTCTCTTTCTCTTTTTTCCCCTCTCTTTCTCCCTCACTCATGTAAAACAGAGCCATATTGCACTAGCCACTGCAAAAATTGATCAAAATCATCTATCCTGACTGAATAAGAAGGTTCCTCTTCACTTTGGCCTAAAATACTACTTTTCTCCCATCAGCTCTTTCCCGTGAGATTTTCCAGTGTTCTGCTCCCTGCTGCAGCCAGCATTCATCTCCCAAACAGCAAAGCTCCAACAGATGCCAGTGGGAGCACAGTCAGGTTGAGGTCCCTGTCCTGCATGCAGGCAGACCCCAGGCACGGCCAGAGACCCCCGAAGCCAGCAGAGTGCAACAGCCGCACAGGGGACTGTCCGGGCAGCTCGGATTACAGAAAACAAGCTACAGTGGGCACTGACACACATTTTTCTTAATATGCTTAGAACCAGCCCAGGAATAGCTGAGCTCAGCTGGAGCATATCAGGAAGGAGAAGGAAGAGAATCTGAGCTGGGCTAGCAAGAAATTTTAGTCTGAACCATATGGCAAGAAACTGCAGTATGTTCTTATCTTGAAGCCTGAGGATTTATTTTATGCACATAATTCCCTGATCATCTTGATGTAGCATCTATCTCTTAGGAGGATGGTGTTACACTATCTAACCACCACTGCTGGAAGTTGACAATCTCTCTATCATCTTAACTTTCTTAAATAATTTTAAATATATATCTGCCTTTATAAAATATCAAGGACCTGATCCCATTGAAGTCTGGGAAAGGAGTCTAATCAGTTTCAATAGACGCTTGGATCAAGCCCACAGTTGTTCATTACTCTTTTTAAATATTATATCTCTGCATTACATCTTTGCATGCCACTCTCCTCTAGCACGCACAGGATCTTCCTCTCCCTTTGCAATCTGCGAAATTTTTCTACGAGAACAGCATTTCTTTGTAATCTGTGGGCAAAAATGGAAGCCAACGCTCCCAAGTAACAAGGAAGCCTAAAACGCTGATTCTTAGCCAATGCACTTTATCCCTCTGTGTCTGCAAATTTACCTCCTCCCCCCTGCCCAGGGCACTGTGAAACCAACTCACAGCGAAAGGGGCTTTGCAGTAGGTAGTGATAATTAATATGCTTCAGATTTTTTAGGTTAGCCTTGAGTCTGCAAACAACCTTCACTTGCAATGTAATTACCAGCAGTTCACCAACAAATTCCGCCTTGCAGACTTGTTTCACCAGATTCTGCACGCAGATTGATTCAGGCCACTCTTTGGTGAGCCTCTGCAATGGAATTATATCTTTACGCAGTGGTCTGTTCAAAGGAAATACTGTTATTGCTGTATTTTCAAACATATACACTTTCACCCAAAAGATCCTAACTCTTCTGGCAGTTTGTTTCAATGATACCACTTAGCATAAGCTTGGCAGAAACAGCACTGCATGTATCTGCATGTCTGTATGTGTATGTATGCACATGTACTGCACCCACCCACACAAGTTACTAATCCATTGGCTGATGTATTTATGGCTATTTTTCCTATAAACCACTGCCCTCTAAGACGCTTACAGCCTTCTTCTGCAACCACGGGAGGTACCTGTTTGCTTCAACAGCAGAAATCTGCACTTCAGAAAGAGAAAGACTCACTTTGTAACCTTGTTGAGGAAGGATGGTGACCTTTGTGCAAGCAAAGAATCAGTTTAACGGCCCAGTCTAGGCCTGAACTGCCTTTTGGAAACGTAACCTTTAAGCTTGGCTTTCCTTGCAGCCTGGTTAATGCCCTAGCCAACGCGCTTCTCTGCAGTTACAGTGACCCCCAGAGGCCAGTCCCGAGGAACCAGAGGAAACCCCTCCGTCTGCTTCCAGCTGATGGCCACTCTCGTTTCTCTCTCCTTCAGAAGGTTTTTCTTGAACTCTAGGAAAGACAGACCTTTTTGTTTCTAACATGGTAAAGCCAAAAACATCAGTCAGAAGCCAGGTCATAGAATGAGCCCAGAATGTTTTATCCAGAAAAATGAACCCAGAACCTACAAGTCAAGAGGTGGGAAATATTGCTTAGCCCCACCTGGACTCATGTGCTAAAACCAAGGCAGGGCTGCTTTCTGCTGTGTGCTTCCCAGTGTAAAAAGCAGAGGCTGGGGCAATTCTTCAGCCCATGATATGAAAGAGATCAGACAGAAAATCACACTGGTCCAAGGAGTCTATGAATCAGATTACAACGTATGACGACAACGAACAATACACTGCTGGTTAAAGATACCCAAGCTACTGCTAAATAAGTACAGCAAGCAGTGGAAAATTATACCAGACAGATCACTGTACTAATACAGCTGTACTCTTCTGATATCAAGCTAGCTCAGGTATCTCTCAGAGGCACTGCACTGTGCAGCATACATATACACTAAATACTGCAACTGGTACTTGGATTGTTTGGCCACTCTGTACCTCAGCATCCTCATCTGTAAAATGGGGGGAAAGATCACTACCACATTCAGAAGGAGCTGTGAGACTGATTTGCTGTTTTTTAAGAGCCCTGAAACCTCACAGAAGGGCAATTTATTGTTCTTCTTATTTTCCTGTGATCACACTATTCCCACAGGGATTGTTTATTTCTCAGCTCTGGGTTTCAATTTATTTATTTTTCATTGTGTACTGGGTTTCCATACAGAGCAATTTCCACTAGCAAAGACTGAAGGGACTATTTTCCCTTTCCGGCTTCAACTTAACAAACGTACAGGCTGATAAATCCTCTTGTGAAAATCCTACAGGGTGAAACAGGCTACAGATCAAAGGGAAAGAACATTTGTCCTCTAGTATGATACCAAAACCAGCAGAGCTTCCTCACCTTCAGAAAATCATCCTTCATAAAAGCTCATGTCCCACCCTCCCACACTCAGCTCCCAGACCCAGTCTTCTGCCTTCGCCACACACTTCTGCCACCCAGCTCTGCCAGTGCAATCCGGCTCTATTAGCATTAAGGGTTCAATTTCCTTGTGAAAAACACCTCTGAACAAAGCAAGAAATTAGCCAGTGGAGGGAACAGTACTGGATCTTGGTTCTGGTTTGTGCTTGGACCCAGAGGTCGGTTTTGAGCTTGGTTAGAAAACCTGATCAGCCCTGTGTGACGGGTCCCGGCTCCAGCTGGAAACGCCACAGAGGCAGCAGTCACCCCCGCGCACTCAGCCTGCGGGGTGCTCGGAGCTGCTCAGGCTTTCCCTGTCGCTGCTTTGGTCTGGTTCCAGGTTGCTCTCCTTCCTGTTCCAACAGCACAAACATGCTGTACCTGTGATACCTACAGAAATACAAAGGTCACCGCGCTGCCGTGGGTGAGTGCTTGCCAGTGCTTCTTCCCAAGAGGAAGAAGGGACGCTCTGCACGCCTAGGGACCTGTTTCGGTATGATCTCTGTGTGATGTCGTCAGTCCTGGGAGAGGTGAGAGCAGAGTCCCAGGTAGCCCCAGCTCTGTCTTGCTCCTTCCACGTGCTGGAGAAGTTACTATAAATGTCTCCTGAATGGTCTTGGGCTCAGTCCCAAAGTCCTTGGTCTATACCTTCAGGTACTGGGGAAGGCGCTGAAGGCGAATTTGCACAAAACCTGAGCAAAGGAACCAGGGTATAACCCCTGGATATAAAATGGCTGGGCCATTTACGCAGCCAAAGCCAGATGGGTCGTTTAAAGCGGGAAGTGTCTGACATCTTTGTATTTCGCTTGGCTCTAACACACGCACAGCAGCCACGGAGCTGAGCACTTGCTTAGCCAGAAGTACAGGAAAGGTCCCAGGTGGTATCAAAGCCTTTTGAGTAACTATTGAACCAGCTCACTTCAGGGGGTATCTCACATTCCAGATCATAAGTCACAAACACACCTATTCCCTTCAGTGGATTTAAGGGAAAACTATGAGTTTTGGTTTTGCTTACCTATCTTCTGTTATTAAACTGTTTCTTTATGAGACCATTACAAAGTAATCTGAATGTCCGCAACAGGTTCATGCACTCGAAAAAGTGGATTTTATAGTAATGTTTTGAAAAGTTATAGGAAAAGTCTGGGGATTGCCTGTTTGCTAAGGGTATATACAAATTATCTCAAGTGGCTGAATTACTACAGTTTAATGAGCTACCCCACCGCAACTGAGACGCAGTACCTGACCATACTCCTGGTCAACTGCAGCGGTAAAGTAAAATACGATTGTTTGAACCAACTTAAATGCCAACATGGTTCAAGTAGGCACATTTTACCCTGGAACAGCAACAGTAGTTAGCGTAGCGACTTTACTAGTAACCTATTAAGCTGAAGTTTGACTTGAATCATTCCCTAATACTAATAAATTTGGCTTGGTGCTATTGGAGACATGCTGCCTTTTCATGGACTGAAACAGTTTATCAATTTCAGTGGCTTATAATGATAAACTGGGGTATATCAAGGTGCATACCAAACCGCCCCCAGTAGATTTGCACCAGTTCACGTAGCCAGGTTTTAAAATCCAGTCTTTAGCTGAAGAGCTCTACAGTTTCAACCTTAGTCTCCCAAAGACTTAACACACACACACACACACACACACACACACACACACACACACACACACACTTAGTCAATGAATGTGCAAAGCAGAGCTATCTGGGGTAACTTCCACACAGGTGAATGGAAATCTAGTGCAAATTAAAATAGCCTTTGCCTCTTGTTATTAAAATTAAACCCTGTGATAATCAACACTTAGGGCGAACATCTCAAATCTGGCTGTGTAATTTCAGGGGCTCAGTGGGAACAAGGATTGGAAATCCCTGTAGGCGCTTTTATAAAAACACCCCCTATGATCACAGCTAAAATGGAGAAAACAATTCAGGTGAAAAATTAAAAGGAAAACTCCAGAAAGCTTAGGTGAGACACAGCTGCTAATCAGTCCAAAAGGGTGGGGAATATAATTTATTGCTATAAAGTGGACTTATGTTCCCTTACCTGTGAATGTTATCATCTTTGATAAGCGATATACATGCATATTTTATATTTCTATGTTAAAAAACAAAGTACAATCTTACAATAAAAAAGCCTGGTAACTGCAAGGCCAGGTTGCCCATGGAGGCAGGTGTGTGTGTGTGTGTGTGTGTGTTAATGAAATACTCTTTCCTCCCTGTCCCAAAGAGCCTGCCTTTATAGCCTGGTCACGAGCTGAAGTTACTGTAAACATGGCCTTCTAAAGTCACCAAAAAAGTTCAGCACCCCTTGCAGGAAGGATCAGTTTACACCATCTAATTTTTCTGTCTGACTAATACATTAAGTCAGATATCGTTTCCTGCTCACGGACCATTTATCCATTCAACCAAGCTTTCTCGCTCTCCTCTTCTGGATTAATTCTTGGATCTTTCTGACCCTCCTCTGTTCCCTATTTCTCCACTGTCCTCATTATTTTTCCCACAAGCCATTTCCCCTGATCTCTTCCCAATACAAAGCTGAACATCTTTACGGGTATCTTCAATTCCCTTTGACCCAAACCCTGAGAGCCCCATTCAGTTTATATGCCAGAAAATTCCTACCATAGCCACTCGGAACACTGAGCTTCCAGCACATCTCAGGATCTGAGCAGCAGAAGCTCAGTTATCCCATCTGCAGGCAGGACAGCAAATCAGTGGCCAGACTCCAGAGACGGGGATGAGCTCAGCATTCACTGGGGACAAGTGCACAAAACCTCCAGTGTAACGGTGAGGAGCAAGAGCTCTCCGTGGTGTGCACCAGTGTCTGTCCTGTGCAGAGCAGCACAAAATCCTGTTTCCTGCTACACTCCTGTGCTCATCCAGTGCAGTACAATTTCTGGACACAGAACGGCTATTGCTGCTACCAGACAGACAGATGTTAGTCAAAACGCTTAGGATTAAGGGGAGGCAAGGAAGAAGGGGATAGTTTTAGAAAAGCAAAGGTTGGGTGAGAGAACAGTGTCATCAAGTGCGTGCAGCATTGCACCAGTCTGCGGGACCAGAGAACTCTCTGTGTGCTGCCCACACATCTGTACTGCCCACAGGGGGCAACAGTGCCCAAAATAACTGAAGATGGGCAAAATGCAACCAACCCCAGCCCCCAACAAGGGATGGCTCTGATCCAGACACCTGTCCACTCTCCAAGTCTGAATTTGGCTTATTCTCAATGGGCCGACTCGGGGCGGCTTACTCCAGGAAATCTACCACTGATTTCAGCTGAGTTTTACAGCCTCCGTTGTCCCAACCAGAACCGCTTACAGTGGACCGTGGTGGCTGAGTCTGCTTCTCTCTCCCTGTGTCACGGGGCTTGAAGGAGAGGGTGTCCTATTAGCTCATATGCTGTGAGTCTGCAGCCCCTCGGATGATCCTGGCTGGAATTTCACTAGTCCCAGTAAAGCTCCCTGCAGACAGAAAGGGGAAACAGCTCTGCACTCTGTTCCCCTCCTGCACCCAAACATGGTATCTGCGTCCAGGGAACAATGACTTAAAAAGGACTTCAAAAACAGGCATTATTTGTCATCTGGAAGAGCTATAAAAAGAAACACTTCTCAAGTAGTGAGTGTGAATACCATTACTTTACAGATTCAAGGGAAAAAAAGCAGATAACCTTGGGGAGACCCGACCTTCAAACAGGTTCAAATAACTTTACCATGCTTTCCCTTCCTCTCTCCCACACAAGCACAAAATTACATACATGCACATGCTCCCACACATATATACTCCCACATGAACATAAGTTTGTAGACATGCACATGCCCTCTCTCACACACAAAAAGCCTCTTGCACATATTCTCCTACACAGGCGTTTCCACACATTTTTCTGCACGTGCAATAGCACTCTGGTATGCACGCATACACACATGTACACACACATCCAGATGACACACAGAACGTAATATGGAAGCACAGTATGATAACTGCAAAAGAAAGATCAGACCTCTCAATGCTGAGTGTGTTGGAATTAGTTTTGGAAAGGAATTCCAGTGTTTGTTTCATACCCAGGGTGTTTGAATCATCAAAATATAATCCTGTGAATTTACATAGTTAAAAATCAGACTACCTAAAAAATAAAAGCCCTTACTTTTGCAGTTTCCTGCCCCTTCAAATCCAGCTTTCTAGGCAGTCTGGATCAGCAACAGATCCTAACAATACTTTCAGAGGTGCGCATCTGCCTGAGGAGGTTCACTAGCTGCGCAGAGCTTCACGCCCAGAGCAGAGCCTTGCAGAACATTACTATTGCAGTCAGGCCCTTGATCTGACACTGGGGCAGATCTGCGTGGTTGGTCTCTCACGTACTCCAGACTTTGTGGCTGGCCACCTTTACGCACTTTGCATGTGCTAGGGGTACACCTGCAATCCTCCATCAGCTAAATCATACATCTAGTTTAAGATCATGCAGAGTACCAAAACCAAGGAGCCCAAGTTCTCTGCTAGGTAGTGCAGAGAAGGAGGCAGCACCAGAGGAGATTTAGAACAACCCAGGTTAAGTTTGCAAAGCTGGACTGCATGACTACCCACTCTGTCCTCTTTTGCCAGAAACAACTGAGACAAGCATTATTCTCTACCATTTTCAACATCAGCTAGATACTCTGCTCAGGTGAGACCTACCTAAGTCCTTGGCAATGCTAACAACAGTGCTGTGTGCTCCTCTGCTTTCTTCTGCAGGAGTACCTCGAAGTTCAACACAAATATTCAGAGGCCTTATTCTCAGCTGTATGTGGCACCTTGACTCCACACTGACTCTGACTCGCAGTACAAGTGTTCAGAGTTCAGAAAAACAGCCTACCAGCTCACTCACAGCACAGAGACAGACAGTGGTATGTTTCCTGTCCTGGATTGTTATCTCTGATAAAGTAATTGTGCTAATAGATGCAGACACAGCATGTATGTTTTGAAAATAAAATCGTATATAAAGGACAGTATTATTTCACAAGTGTGGTAACTGAGGAAAAGAATGTGAAAATGTTTTCCCTCAGACCATGCAGTAAAGCAGTGGCACAGCAGGGTAAGGAACTCAGAAATCCTGTTTCCTAGATCCTGCTATAATCATTAGATAATATACAGCATGCCTCCTTGCCAGGGAAAACAATGATTTCAGCCTTTCTGTGGAGGGTGAGTTTGATGGAAGGTGGGGCTATGGCTGGCTTTGCAGTTGCTTCTACTGCAAAGCCAGGTGTGCTGCTGAGTATCTCACCTAGAACCCAGCCTAACTGTGGACTTTCCACTGATTTCAAAAGACTGGATAACACATGTGAGCTTTTCCTTTTTGCGGTTTAACTCTGATCTGCGTCATCCTCTGGGAAAACGCAATGAAATCAACACAATTTCTCTGTATTTTACTTATTGCCACGAGGCCCAAAATTCAGTGCTCTGTCAATTTTGGTGGCATTTAGCAAAAATTTCATGTCAGCTCATAAAAATATAATTCTGGCAAAAGAAATCTAGGAAAGAAAGTTAGCATATGGCAACGGTTCTCAGAAATGCAACAAGGAGGAGAAACACTGAGGCTGATGTCCTGCCGAGACCCTCCCTGAGGTGGGAGTAAGCCTGGGCAGTGCTATGCTAGCTCACACCATCGCACGTGTCTTTTCTAGGTTCGTGTGAAGACTGGTACAAGCAAAAGGTGCGCATGAGTGCATGTATCCAGCTGCCTCTCTGCCTGCCGTCACTGATATCTGGGTAAGATCAAACTTGGCTTTGAAAGGCGTGGGCCATGGGAGATGCTAAGGTAGCCAGGACAAAGCTTCTTTCTCATGCCACTGCACATGCCATAGGGGACAGATCAGCATTTATTGCATGGCTCCATGCAAAAGGGGAAGGCTGCAAGGCAGAAAGAACACAGGGCAGGATCAGGTGCTCAGCTGCTGGTTACTGCTCTCTTCTGTGAGAAGAAAGGAGAGGCCTTTGCAGGGTCCAACAGCAACTGCAAAACTCAGGATGAAAACCCAAAGCCCAGTTCCACCCCCTCCATCTACACCCAGAAACCTCAGCTGCCGGCTCCCTGCAGCTGCTGCTGAGGCTCTGAGGAGCAGCACAAGTCACAGAGCAAAAATCTGCCTCTGGAGGGCTCCCAGCACAGGCTGGCTTGGGGCTGGGGTGGTAGCCACTGGAGTGACAGCCACTGAAGTGGCCCTGCTCTGTCACACAGGGCTCTGCAAACCCCAGGGGCTCTAAAAAGTGTGCTTGCTGTCCTGCAGAGCTGAGATGACAGTGCTCCAGCACCCATGCTCTCTCTAGCAATCACAATGCAGCGTCTTCTCCTGTTCACAACTGAAACCAGCCAAGCCATCCAAAACCTGGTAAAGACTTCTCACTCCTGCTTTCTGTGGCAACAGTACAACTGTCCTTACAGAACAGACTCACCTGCTCTTCAGCGGGTTTGGCAAAGAGAGCAATCATACTTATCTTTTTATTGCCTACTTCAAGGGAAGCAGTTAGGAAAATCAGCAGGCTGGAAGGAAAGAGAAGACAGACTGCAAGGCCGGTCTACTGGTACCAGAGCTGCTGCTGCTGGTCTGAAAGGTCTTCTCTTACCATAAACTTTGACCACAGAGAACTGAGCTGCTGTGAAAACACGAAGCAACGACAACTGTCACATGAAAATTGTCAATGAGAAGAGTTGCCTGGACTCTGAGCAGCTCTTTGGGTCAGGAAGCAATGCTCAGCCAGTGAAAATGTTCCTACTGGCCCAGATGTCAATAGAAATGTCTACCAACTTTTAGAGAGAGTAAGAACACTCCATGGCCTGGATGACTGCTAGAAATACCTGTCTTGGTAAACTACTACAAAGGTTGTTTCCACTTGTAAAACAATGGGACGATCTCTCAGCACTGGCCTGGCTGCCTAGCAGACAGAGCCTCTTTTGGCTGGGGAGCCAGCGGGAAAGGCCTGTGCCTTGTTCTGTCTCAGAGTATTTTCAGCTTTAGAGCAGAAATGATATTGAGACCTTCGCAGTTTGCTCCACAGGATGTGACAAAAGGTCTCCAGAAATCTTGTGAATGGCCAGTTGTGTCATTGAGCATTGCCTGCCTCTGCTGGCATCACGGATGTGATAAAAATCCTGCAGTGGAATGGCAGTGAAGCAGAAATTAAAAAAAAAAAAAAAAAAACACTCTAGTGCCTGACATTCTTTTTAGGATGCCAATAAAAGATAATGTTACCTGTAAAATGTGCAAGCTGCTTCTAGCACTGCGCCTCCCTCCTCTCCTACGCCCTTCTTCTGAATTTGTACTACCCCTGCAGTGGACAGAAACTCAGGAGAAACAAGCACCAGGGCAAGAATCTCGCAGATCCTCAAGGCTGTGTCAACCACCAGGTAAAGGAAACAGTGAGAGAGGTGCTGAGAATCTGACTGCTTTGCCTCCTGCACCACTTACAGCCTTGGAGGTTCCAGGGAAGCTTTTACACTCTCTGATTGTGTTTTGGCTCAAGCTTTATCTCAGTGGATTTTCTAACAACCATGTCAAACACAGGACAGGTATGAGAAAAGATAGGGGAGATTAGGTTGGGAGAAGAGAACACAGTCGGCGCAGTAGAGCAGATCCACTGTGTCAAATTCACCTCTGAGAGCTCCAGTGGGTTGTGTTTGTCCCAGTGTGAGCTGCTTCAGCTGCCTCACACTCTTGCATAGTGTGAGGCAAGTTCAAGGACAAACGCTTTGATTTGGAAAAATTCCCATTTGTCAGACACACACAAACTATTCAGTGAGGTGATCCAAAAGTTTGGCTGCACTTATTTTTGGTTCAGTTTTCCTGTGCTTTTGGGATGCTCCCACTATTGGGATCTCCGTATGTAATATAGATTAAATACGACTTTGTGCTGATGCAATGAATTTCATCAGAGGATCTCACAGAGTCTGCAAATTAATTAATTAAACTCTCATGGCACCCTACTGCTAGTATCACCATCTTATTTAGATGGCAATGGAGGCACTGAGAGAGAGCTGCCTTATTCTGGACCACCCAGAAGGTCTGCAGAAAGGCTGGAAAAAGCACTCTGCAGCCCTTACGCAAAGTCCCTTCTTCCACCGACAAGAACGACTCCCTGCCCCTTATCACACAGGCTGAGGATCTCTGCTGCAGCCTAATACAACATGAAATAGTTCAGCAGAAGAGATCTTTTTGTGGGAGGATAAAGAATTGCTTTTGGGCAGCAAACTACGATAATTAGGAGGGGCGCAGTGGGCGAAAAGCTGGGTTTACTCATCGGTTGGAATTGAATTATACAGATCATGCCTACAAGACTTTTCTAACTGGCAGAGGACACCTTGGACTTGAGCTTTGCTGCTTTCATCTGCCTTGCAGTGCCTCCATTGAACAGGATTTATCTGAAACAGACATTTTCCCTGTGGGAAACTGCTGTGGTGCCTTTAAGATTTGGAGTGATGCCCTCTGAAAGGGAAGCAAGAATATTTCAGAGGGACTCTATCCTTCAGGAAAAAAGCCCAAACTGTGTCTTTCCAAGATGGGGTCAGCTCCTCAGCCCTTTATCTGGAAGCACTTACTACACAATTAATGGAAGGAACTCTCATCAAATGAGGGACAAATCATAAAATTAGGGAGATGGAAATTAGGCATGGACAAATGATCCAGGTGCAGGGGAGATTTATGGGGGAGGTTGTATTATAGCTAATGATTTCTGCTAATGATCCTCCAAAGTATAAAGTGGCACAGAGCCCACTCTCAATGGGACGAGAGAAAATCCTGTGTGCAGAGTGAAGGGCATTCCTCTCGGGAGGGGAAGCTGAACCCACAGCGTGGCAGTCGCGTCCGACTGCTCTCCTCATCTCTAACCCGGAGGTGCTGGTTATGAAGCTAGCCAGCCAAGGAGCTGCGAGAGCAGAGGGGGCCTCTGCCGTGATGGAAGTCACCCAAAGAGCAGCACCTTTTCCTGTGCCTCTCCTTCAGCTGCTTCCAAGAACACCCTATTCCAACTCGCCACACCGTCTTCTTTTTCCTCAATGCAGCTTCTGACGCAGCACTCAACAGATGGAAGTTCCCCTGCCGTCCCCACCAAACCAAGCAAGAGTCCGACTGCTAACACCGTGGAGGGGGGACCTGGTCCTTCCCAGCTCTCCTCTCCCCTGCGACCAGCCTATCCCAGACACATAAATGATGGGAACAAACCAGGGCGGGTCAAGTTAAGCACTGGTGTTAACCAGAAAGGGTCTGCCTCAAGGGGTGAAACATTTCATTAACTCCTTCATTTTCTATTCGGGAATCTCTCCTAATGGTGGAGTTTTTCACCTTCCCACTGCAGAGCTCCACCACCTGCCCGAAAGCCACCGCTCTGACTCCAGCAGAGGCGAGGTGAGCTGTGTGCTCTTCACCGAGTCTCAGAGCTGGCACAGAGCAAGCTCCTTGCTTTCCATCCCAGCATTACATCCCTCCTTATTGCATTTCTCACCTGGAAGAGGCTGAGCCTCAGCCTGTAGCAGCTTTTCACACAACCAGAGCTCCTTGTGGCATCTGTACCAGTGTGGGCTTGCCTAAACCAGCATTCCTCTGTTGTTCCTTGTAGCAAGCCCTCACGGATGCCCTCTGCTATGTCAGCATCTAGCTTCTGGTAAAGTCTGGGTCCAGAAAGGTTGGGAAGACCCTTTGCCATCTTTTGTGATGAGGAGTGTAGTCCCAAGGATTGAGGCTCTAGAATTGGGCTCTACACTTGACTCTGCCCCTAGGCATGGCATCCCACCTCTTAGTGCCTCTGTGAAAATAATGATTATTGTGAAATGAAAATAATGATCCTGACATCCGTCACACAAAGCTTTGAGATCTAGGGATAACAACGAGGTTATTACTAGCTAATCCAAGTGGAGGATGTTATTAATGATTTGTAACAATTGGACTCTAAGAAAGCAATTCTGCAACTATTTTCAGCCACAAAGGCAGCATTATCCCAAAACTTAAGAATGTTTTTCACAGGAAACAGAAATTAAAGGATCTGAGTTTCTGGAAGAAAATACAGGATGGGAGAGTTGTAGGGGGTTGAGGTTCCTTGCCTACTGTCAAGGAAAGGGAAAAAAAAGGACAATTAGAGCTGTGCTGCCCTGCACTCCCCTGGGAGCCCATCCTGCCAGCTCCAGTGATTGGTAGTTCGGACTATTACTTCACTGTTCTTGGAGTAATAAAAATTCCTGGTGAGTTTCATTTCGAGCTCTGATCACGAATGGCACAATGATTCACAGAAATACAGGCAGGATCAGATGCCAAACAGTACCATGTGAAATCTGCTGAGCTGGTGGGTTTGTATATTGTAGGTTGTTGGTTTTTTTTTTTCCCCGAAGGAATTGGATCTATCTTCTACAGGGAGGAGCTGAAAAAATGAGGGAACAGGAAAAATGCAACAGAAAAGAAAAAATATTCAAGACTGCACAAGACAGAGGACATTGAGACGATAGGAGTAGAGAGCCACACTGAACACTGCAGAGCTGGAGGCAATTGCAGTGGCTTAAATCAGTAGGTCAGCAGACATCTGGTCACTGACGGAGGTTGGCAACTACGTGATACTCCGAAGTGATACATCTAGGAAAGGCATAAAGGAGACATGCTGGGTCCTAAGGCGTGTAGCAAGCCACGAGGGCCGGAGACGGAAGGACTTAGTCAATCCTTTTGTCCCATCTCTCCATGAACCCCTCCAATCTCTGCTAGCACAGGAGACTCCTCTTCAGGGCTTTTCTGTTCATGCCCTGCTGGGTATATCCTAAACTTGGACCATATTAACAAGACCTATCTCCTTCCCTCAGAATTGTCGTTAATTACAGTCAGGGTCCCAGCCTAGCCTGTAATTTGGTACACAGAGTGTGCTTCAAAAGCCCTTTTGTACCCACAGCCTTTGAAGGAAGAGTTTTCAGAGAGACCAAAGGGAGCTTCAAGTTTTCCCCTCCTCCTGCTGGGAAGAGTTTTGATTAACACTGACTGCAGTCATGAGCCATACACCTCAGAGAGAAGTGTCTCAAAGAAAGGAAAAGACTGTGGGATTAATGGACAAGGAGAGGAGGGTGGATAAAAATGAAGAATGCGAAAAAGAAAATGTTCCCCAATACTATCTTGGTGTCTTGTTTTCTCTCTACAATGCAGCTTCACCCTCTCCTTAAGCCTGCCAAAGCCTGCCAGGATGAGGACTTTCTGTATATTTGTGGGGTCTTTTTGTTTTGTTTTCCTGCAGGAACTCTTGTTTGTTACCTCTTTTCTTTTTTTCCTTTCTCTCTATTAAGGAGGTGAGGTTCAGCGGTTCTCCCGTAACTAAGACCTTTGCTGCGCTCATCTTCCCAGACCTGCTCTCACCCATTGCAACACAACCCCGCAGCAAGTGAAGTTTTCTATGCCTGTGGCAGGGAAACAAGCCTTCAGGAGACCCCACACAGCATGTGTGACTGCCGGTCTATCTGGGAATCCACACCGATGGGCACCAGTACAAAACATATCAGAGGGACAGACAAACAGCTAATGTCTTCTGCTTAAATGGAAAACCTGACAAACAGACAGAGGTGTTACAAACTTCCCTTGCCTTGTCTATCAGTTAAGACCTATGGTCTGAACACATTCTCTCCAGTTCTTTCTCAAAAAAAAAAAAAAAAAAAAAAAAAGCTAAATAACCTCAATTTGCTGTTACCGCACAGCAGACCCAGGAAAAGTATTTTACTTACATTTTTCAGTCTGAGAAATGATGTGGTAAGAGTCAAATTTTCTCTCCAGGTGCCTACATCTTTGCCAACCTGTGCAGTGCTTAGCTCTTCCACACAAGAGATTGTGGAAATGGATGCTCAGCTGGAGGATGTCTGCAAGGCTGACATGCAGGTACTGCCTCTGGAGACACAGAAACCGATGCTTTTCCCCACTCACCTCAAATCACTTCCAGACCAACAGTTCAGCATGTTATGAAGGTCACAAAGAGGTACTGCTTATATGAGCTCTGACTAGCAGAGGTCCTTAGTGTCACTGGCTTCTCATCAAAATAGGAGTATTAGCTGTTGCATCCAAGTCAGAGGCAGACTGCCTTTCTCAGTCTGCCCTGCTTTTTTCTAAATCCCAGCCACCATATCTACTGAGTACTCTGTTTCTAATAGAAGTATCATTTCTGAAGTCAAAAGGGACCACTGCGATCACCTAAACGAGATTATCTGTGCAGAGATCGTCATGCTGTGTGCAGAGTACAAGATCACAGTTCAGTGGGATCCAGTCCTAAAGCCCTGTTGTTGCTGACCCATCCTCTCCTGGGCCAGCTCCTTTAACATGTTCCAGCAAAGTTCATATTTCAGTCATCACTTGATTTTGCCTTAGGGTAGAAGATGGACTACATACTTCCCTTCCTCCCAGGAGACTTCTCTGCCCATTTCTATGAATGTCATGCTGGAAAGGATCCCTTTCGGTCATGCTCACATCCACCTTGGGCTTCTTTCAGAGAAGAATAGTGAACATATTAGCCCACTCACTATGCATTTCTCCTGCTGCATCTCCATGTTTTACTCTCTCAAGGATATTACAAGTTTTGACCATAGGAGCCTCCTCCTGCAGCCCTTACCCACACATTAGAGACCCTCCAAAATAAATGGCAGCGTAGCAGTCTGAGCCTGCTGGATGCTGAGACCTCTCAGCTATGGGTTACAAGACTACGTACATTGTGCAATTTGTATGTCCATAGTGGTATTGATCAGAGCATTTGTAATGTTTCTCCATATACAAAAAGCAAACGGATGCTGTCAGTCAGAATAACATTCATTTTAGATTACATGAATGACCTAACCATAAGCAAAATCTCCATGAGACAGCTCTGTGTGTGAGCATGGCTCTCTCTTTCTCGCTCTTTCCTCTGGCATGCTGCAATGAAAATAACACAAAATAGTCCTTAAGAGCTAACAAAGTGCAAATAATGCTTAGCTCTTACGCAGTGCTTTTCATTTGTGAATCTCACACAAACTTCATTATCCATAGTGCAGAGGCAGGGTGGCTGGGGCACGGAGGGGCACAGCGGTGCGGCCGAGGCTGCAGAAGCAAGTGGCAGGGTGAGTAGGAGCCCCCAGCACCCTCCACGCCCAGGTCAGAGCCTCAGAGCCCACCAGTTACCCAGATGCGCGTGCCACAGACAGGCGGACGGACGGCCAGACAGACAGACAGACAGACACGCACAGGTAAGACCTGCTGTTGGATCAGACCAAAGGCCCTTCTCTTTGCAGGCCTGCTCTTTAACTTCTTTGTCCTCCTGTCAGGTTTTATTCCCAAACCCAGATGGACCTGATTATTGTGATTACTCACACATCACGGTAAGGTGAAATACACAGCTTCACCCCACTGACTAAGAAAATAAATAGGACTCTCTCCCCACCACCCACACCCACTCCCACACTTGCCTCCGAACTCAAAATAAAAAACCTGCAAAAAGATTCCCGATGGCTTTGTCAGGGAGGGGGGATGGTGAGGATTGGTACAGTATATAACATCTCAGCTCTCCCGGATCAGTCACGCTTCCTAATTCAATAAGGTGAGAAGGAGCATAATTTGATCATATTTGTTTTGCATCACTGCAAAAACAGAAAATGAGGGGCTGCAGAGCCGCACCAATTTACTTCATCCGACCTTGATTAAAAGAAAATTAATTGCCGCATCTCTCAGGATATCTCAGGCAGCAGCCAATGGCTCTCCAGAATGGCACAAAAAAAAAAAAAA
>VXAL01004012.1:700998-718051 GCA_013399475.1 Chauna torquata | reverse complement strand
AAAAAAAAAAAAAAAAAAAGAAAAAGAAAGAAAGAAAAAAAAAGAAAAAAACAGGGAGCGAGGCACAGAGAATCTTTGCCCTTTCATCTCATAGTGCAACTGTCTTATTGGAAGTGTTGGCAGGCTGAGGGAAAAAAACAAGCGCTCAGGAAAGCATGGGGAATGGAAGGCAACCCAAGTCTGCCAGGGTTTTCCACCTAAATTTCCCTTCTGTGTTGACCACCACATTCCCGACTGCTGGGGACTGTACCAGTCTCACAAGGTCTGGCTTGTGAGGCCACAGAAGCAAAGCTGGGAGGATCTGAAGGCAAGACTTGGCTTAGGGCAGCTGGTAATAGGGCACAGAGGCTTTTCTTGCTGTACCTCCCCATTCAGTCAGAGCCAGGTCTGTGCTAGAAATTATTTATGGTAATGTCAATTAGGGCCGTGATTTTTTAACTGCATTTCTACACTACCAAAAGCTGTAGTGTAGCTGCAGTGATACAGGAACCAAAGTGCTTTTACCAAGATAGCTGATTTCCCTCAAGAAACTAATTTAAGTCATGCCAAGCCAACAAAAGCACTCTTTGGCAGATCCGAGCTCTGTCTCACTAGTAGGATGTACTGACAGCAATACCAGCCAACACGTTCTACTGTCAATTAGGAAAGTCAGTAAGATGGTGTAATGAGTCTGGATAGTCTTAAGGAAAGAAAGGGGGAAAAATAGCAAACTTGGGAAGGTATTCAAATGGGCCAGGCTTTTGCCCAGTGAGCTTTAGCCTTAAACTCTCAAAGTCAAGGAAGACAGGCTGCCCCAAAGTGCGAATCACCGTGGCTAGGTCAGGGGCTACTCTGAACTGCCATCTAGGCAAGCATGCCTCTCTGCGTGTTTGCACAGGAAACACAGAGATTAACCTCAACAGGCTAAAGATAGCTTTGTGAGCAGATCCCATAAAGACTCCACCTGGAGAGAGGAGTCTTCCAAAGACTCACTGGTCGTAAAGTCAGTGACTCCCCAAACAGCAGCTCCTAAGACACTTATAAAGGTGAGGCACAAAGGAAAAAAGTCCCTGTGTTCAAAACAACATACATACATCTTTTTCTTGTTTGGTCCTTTGGATTCAGCCATCTGAGTCACTATTCAGGGGCGAGGGGTCTGGCATTAGTTCCTATTCGCTGCGCATGCTCCATGCAGTAGGTACTGGCTGTGTGCTCTTTTTGGCCATTTCTGCAGAGGCCACAGACTGAAACAAACCGCTAGAAATTCTCTTGCTCCTCCTGACTGGATGCAAAGGGATGAGAACCAGCAGCCAGCGGCTGTCCACGACCATGCCCATGCTGCCCACACTGCTGCCCAGGCTCCCTGCTCTCGGCGACCTGCAAACCTCGCACACCCTCAGCCTGGCAACTTTCACCAGCACGAAACTCTCACACAAAATTTCTGATGGGAAAAAATGATGACGACCCTGGCTGATCCAGTGCAATTATCAGATCAGAAGCGTCTGCTGCAATCCCACTCAAATCTGTATTAAAAATTCATTTCAAATGTTCTTTTTTTTTTTTTCCTTCAGCTGCAAGTAGAAGAATTTACCCAGCTGTTTTATTACGAAATTAAAGGGCACATTTTTCTAAGCAATGCACTGGAATTCAGATGGACCATAACTACAACTAGTGTTAATGTCAGAAAGGATTTATCTGTCCTCAACATCCAACTATCCATCCATCCCATTGCACACATTGCTGCATTAGCTATAACCCAAGCAAGGCTAAACCTTAATATCTTAGGAATATAGGATTAGAAGGGAACTCTAGAGGTCACACAGTCTGGCCACTCACTTCTATGCAGGACCAACTATATCTACATCATTCTGGTTTGCCTAGCCTGTTCTTAAAATCTTCCTTTGATGGCGACTGCACAACCTACCTAGACAATCTATTCCAATGTTTAACTGTCCTTATCATAAGAAAGTTTTTCCTAATGGCTAACCTAAATCTTTCTTGCTGCAATTTAAACCCATTATTTCTTGCAATTGAATTCCTATTTCCTGGGCCTCATCCTTTACATGTGAACATTTCTGCAAAAGTGTCAAAGTTTTCATAATTTAACATTTCCAAATTTCATCCTGATAAAGGTCAATCTATAGCACATAGAAACAGGAGAGACGTCCCATCCATTCTGAGGTAAAAAGGAAACCAAACAGATCATTCCACAGACAGAAAACTCCTGTGCCACAGAAGAATCCCATTTAAGAAAGAAACTGCAATGTTTTTAATTCATGTTTTTACAAATAAATTAAAGGCAAGGTTTTTTCTTTCTATGTTATCTCTACTGGAAGACTGTAGCTTACTGGATCATACAATCTGTTGATTTGGAATGGTTGGTAAATTTAAAAAAAAAAAGCACAAATATTTGCTACAGTGTCCTGTTTTAAGCATAAATACTTTGTGCAGTCATAGAATGATCCTGCTAGGGTTTGCTCCATGCATGAAGTCATAGATTTTACCCAGACTCCCAGTTGCAGAGTAGAACTTGGGCCACAACTAGGACAGATGGGTACAAAGAGCAAAACTGGAATGTGATCTGATTTTCTCAATGCTCTGGGATGCAGAGATACAAATCAGAAAGTGTGGCCAGCAGGACTAGGGAAGTGATTGTCCCTCTGTACTCAGCTCTGGTGAGGCCACAACTCGAACACTGTGTTCAGTTTCGGGCACCTCACTACAAGAAGGACATCGAAGTGCTGCAGCGTGTCCAGGGAAGGGCAATGAAGCTGGTGAAGGGTCTGAGAACAAGTCTTCTGAGGAGCGGCTGAGGGAGCTGGGGTTGTTTAGCCTGGAGAAAAGAAGGCTCACGGGAGACCTTATCGCGCTCTACAATTACCTTAAAGGAGGCTGTAGCGAGGTGGGGATCAGTCTCTTCTCCCAAGTGCCAACTGGTCAGACAAGAGGAAATGGCCTCAAGTTGCGTCAGGGGAGGTTTAGGTTGGGTATTAGGAAAAATTTCTTCACTGAAGGGGTTGTGAAGCATTGGAACAGGCTGCCCAAGGAAGTAGTTGAGTCACCATCCCTGGAGGTCTTCAAAAGACGTTTAGAAGCAGAGCTTAGTGACATGGTTTAATGGTGGACTTGGCAGTGCTAGCTTAAAGGTTGGACCGGATGATCTTGGAGGTCTTTTCTAGTCTAAATGATTCTATGATGATTCTATCATGAAATGCTTGATTTGGGCTATTATGGAGCTTTGCAATAGCAAACACGAGACGAGATGAGGGACTGCATGATGTCCACTTCCATACCCACTTCCCCAAGCAGCAGCATGCCGATGAAAGCCCCCATGCCAACAAGAGCTTCCCATCTGGGCTCCTGCAGTCCCATTTATGTTTTCCAGACTACAGGAAAATTGGATTTCACTTATGAAATGGTGAGAATCTGCTCATTTAAATGAACTGATCCTCTGGGTGCTTGTGCTGGGCAGTCTTTCGCAGAGAGAAGGACAGTTTTAAGCTCTGATTCTACAAAACGTGAGGTGAGCACTTAGCAATACGCACTGCTGTGCAAACTCATCAAGCCACACTGAGGCCAAAGGGGCCTCCTGCACCTGAACTTCAGCGTGTATGTATGTGTGTGAAGAACCAGGGACCCAGAGCACAGTTTAGGGAAACAAACACACTTTATACATGAAATCAAATTAACACTCCTGTGGTCACGCAGACAGTGGAGCCAACCAACCATGAGAGTTACAGTGGAATCAGCTTAATTAGCACTCCTGTTTTTAACTAAGCAGTCCATCTCCTCCTGAAAAAACATGTAGACTTTAATGGAAATGGAGTTCCACAGAAATTTTCTTAAAACCCTCTGGTCAAATGGAGAATGTGGCCCAATTCAGCTTTTGAATTATTCTACAGATTGCTATAGGAAACACAGAATTTTGTACTGAGTGGACATAGTCCAACAACAGAATATACACAAACATATATAGTGTATACAAATCTTTGTAGATAAACAAGCAAAGTTTGTAAGCTAAGAATCTGCAAGTTACCAAAGATCTCAACATGGGGTCATACAGGAACTTGCACAGGACTTTTGCTCGATATGATAATTTGCACAAGTAGTTGCGTAAAAATAATATAAATTTATGATTACAATTTAGGGATGCGTATGCAACCTAAGATTACTTTAATGAAATATTTGTACATCTATAAATGAGTCTGCAGAAGTATTTGGAGCAGTGTAAGCACGGTGGGAACAGGCTATATTTATCATGTGTTATTCTATGTGCAACATTTAAGTATACTATTCCAACTATTTGGGTGATACACACCAGGTCTAACTGCTTTTATTCTGACTGTACACAGAGCTTTGTATTTAAAAGATAACAAGCATGCATACGCATATATGTACCGTGCACATGTTGCAAGAATATTCACAGACTCTACTGTATTTGTATGTGTGAATGCACATATGTGCACATAAGCATGTGTCTGTGGTGTGTGAGATGCAGTGGGGGGCCTAATATCATTGCAACCAGATGTGTTCTTATATAGAACATGTGTCCCAGAAAAAATCATCCGCGTGTTCTTTCTCTGCTCTCCAAGGTTAACTTAAATACAACAAAGAAAGCAGTTTCCCTTCTCAATAATTCATGGCTTTCTTTAATAGCCCATCTTAAAAAGATACCTAATTTCCCCCAATTTTCTGATACACTAATTACCCAGCTCTAAAACCAATGGTGTTCTGTATCTGACCTAAGTGATACATTATCTGGAAACCCCTTCTAGCCCAGACACAGAACCATCTGCTTTCACCATCCATTACTTTTGCTTTTCTTTGTGTTTATCACCATCTATCCCTTGAGCTCCCAGGCCCCAGTCCTGCTTACACTGGAGTCAACGGTACGATTCCAGGGGGAGCAGGACTTGGGAGCACCCAGCTTTCCTTTTCTGCCTCTCTGTTCCTTTCCATGCCTTTCTAAAGCAGCTGGTAACAGCAACATATTGCACCGATATACTCACGAGTCCCTCCTTCCCAAAGATCTTGAAGCACTCTAATAAACTACCCAGACGAGCATTTGCTAGGTCAGTAAATCTCAAATCACTTTCCAAAAGAAGTTCATGTTACTAGCCTCATTTTACAGATGATGAAAGTGAGGCAACTGGCATAAAATGACCTGACTTCTGCCAATGGGCGAGGGGCAGAACGGAGGAAGCCGTGTTACCTCCCAAGCCCCCATCGAGGCTCCACCAGCTTGGCCACACTGCCCACCACTGCCCTTTCTGCCGCGCAGCTGTCTCCGCGGTGGAGCACAACTGCTGCTGAGCAACCCACAGGAACAGTCAGGCCAGCGCAGCCCGGACTAGCAAATGACGAGTGGCCTCTTTGTAGCTGAAAGTGCCAGGAAAGTTTAAAGAGGTGAAATGCAGCTTCTCACACTGAAATTTGCCCACCACTCCTTGACTGTTACTATTGTAAAAAGTGCTACCAGATCTTCACTGTCAAACAGAGAGAGAGTCTTCCAAAGAGAAGACGGCATCCCCACAGCAGTGGTCCTGGTACCAACTGAATGAGCAGCACCATTTCCCTAGCTTCTTGAGGTGTCTAAATGTAAGCTCTTGAACATCTGCCCTCAGTTGTGCCTACTAAGTACCTGAAAACCTAGCTTCATAAGGGCAAAAGTTTTAGAGGTTACGGTTTTGGCCTTTATACACTTCTTGTATCACAGCAAACTGCGTAAGCAGGGGTCATTAATACAGTAAGTAAGTCACGTGTATGTAAGCACATAATGTACACTGTGCAAGTGAGGGAATGTGTGGTGACTGTAGCGTGGATATAACACTGTGCAGTGTGACTCTATTGCTGCTCCAGTCGAGAAGAGACAGGGATTGAGTGCAGGACATCGGGCACAAAAAGCAGAAAAAAAAAAAGAAAGCACTGTTTATATTTGCTGGCTGGTGGCTGTAGCCAATTCTTATTCTTTTATGGACTGGCCACAAGGAGGGGACAAACAACCCACTTCTGCCTTCCCAGCATTTCTCTAAGTGGGTGCATGAGTCTAGGGGAGGAATAGCTGCTGTAACTGCAGGGCACCTTCAGTGCCAATGGCCAAAACACATTGGTGCAATGTAACGTGAATCCTCTACCTCCAAAGCACGATCTGTGTGCATTTGGGGATTCAGTAACTGTGTGTCGCTGAGTGTAGTAGGTATAACTGTGTGTGTGCAGGAGTATTATATGTGCTTGTGAGTACAGTAGGTGTGGTGCATATGTACAGTACAGCATGTGTTTGGATTCTGGGAGTAGGGGATGTTTAGTAATTAAATCCCTTTTCATCCTTCTGCACCTGTCTCCTTCTGAAAACTGAGAGAACAGACGTCAACCGGGACAAGGGCTGGATTGAATACAGCCAATTCTGAAATATTTATTAGCTTGTGACACCACTCAATGGAGGAGAAGGAATGCTGGCTAATCCGCCCGGCAAGTGCTCACTTGGTGGAGGGGCATTTTTCTACAGTGCCTCATTATATTTCAACTACTGTCTACTTTGTCAAAAATGGTATCATTTTAATTTGTGTCTATATTTGCTTTCAAATGTTTTTGCTAGTAACCAGAGATTTCGGAGCACTGGGTTCTGAATCTAGGCTTACCTCCTGGACACACATGGCTTTCTGGCCGCATTACAGAGCTGTTGCAGAGCTTCTGTTTTATGGGTGTATTTCCTTCATATTGCACTCTTCTACCTGCCATTCATAGCAGTGAGGACCATGCAAAGCATACTGAACAGAGAACAGACTCCGTAAATTTCCTGGTTTTCCATTCATACACCTGTGCATCTCTCTTAATTTGTAATGCAACACAGTGCTCCCCACAGCACTCCAGCTAGGACTGGAAACCCAGATGTGAGCAATCCCTTGCTCTCATTAGCCCTTAGATTTCATGTAAATACAAGTTACGTGCTCTTTCTTCAGGGTATAGCAGGGCAGTGGTCAATGCCTGACTGTACAGGAGTCAGCAAATTTGCTTGGATTACTGACTACAAATTGACTTTAGTGTCAGGTACAATTGTATAAGGTTTAAGCCAGGACACGGGGATCCAGATTTTAAGTCTCCTTACATTTGGGAGTACTTGCATTTGGGCTCTAGTTTTGAGTTGCCATCTGTGCTTGCAAATGGATATGAGCTTTCACCAGTTCCTCTGAAAAGGTTCCTGACCCATATGGAGGCATTGCTGGTGAAATCCTGAAGTGCTGTGGACTGCCTGTGGGGCAGCACTAGAGCTCACTGTGCTTGGAGAACCTCACCAGCTAAAGAGCATCTTTACCCAGGAGACTCCTCCTGCGAGGTGTGTGCTATGCTTGAAACAACTGCCACAGGCTGAGGCTGTGTATCCATTTACCTTCTTCCATGTGTATGGATAACGTGTAGCTATGCGTTCCTGCATGTACCTGTGTATAGGGGCAGGCATCCTGGTGTGTACTTACAGCCATACGCCTGTATGCAAGCCTGACGTTACCTGTTTGCTGTAAATGGCCACACCCTAATCCCTGAGAAACTGTGATCATTTTTGAAGGTAAGACTACTCTGGGGGCACAACTACCAGGGCTTACAGTGTCAGAGGAAGGGATCAGGTAGAGCAAAGATAAAGGCTGGCCCTCTTAGCAGCAAACGGAAATATTAGTTTTCTTTGAAATGGCAGCTCATTATATCTATAGCTTATACACATCCCTCTCAACGACACCACCACTGAGAGAGCTTGTCCCTTCCTGTTAAAGGGTGTTCAGTGCCCTGAGAGAGAAGTTCAGAGCAGAGGCTGCAGTTAGTTGAAGGGGAGGACTGGACTTTGCTTTCTAGTGGAGAGCAAAACCTGCCCACACCACAAGCCTCTGTGTACAGGGACTTCCTGGGAAGGAATTTTCCCTTCACGAGGTAGAAAATATCCAATGATCCTCATGGAGCTCAGAATTAACCTTCCCCTTAGGATCTCTTAGGGATGCCAGCCAGATGCAGATGCTGCAGATGAACAGGGATGGGGGTAAGAAAGTTTTCTTACCAGCACTGCGCAAAAAGAAAAAAAAAAAAAGAAAAAAAAGGGAAGACTGACAACAAATCCCACTGTGTGAGGCTTATTCTGGATGGTTTTGGCATGATGCATCGTTGCAACTATTGTGTTTGAGCAGTAATTAGACGTGGCCCTGGGGGATGGCAAGTGCATTAGACGGGACGGGGGGCTCACCATGAGCCAAATGGCTGCTCTTATTGTTCTCCACAGGGTACTCAGGATGTTCTTAGAACCAAATCCTTCCATAATGCTGCAGAAAAGGGACTGCAGCATGAGACCTGCAGCAGCACTGGCTCTGTACATCTGATAAAACTCACTCGTTTTAGCACTTACACATGCTCCACACACCCATTTACCTGACCACATGGACAAGTACAATTCGCCACAGTGGAGCAACCTGGCACTGTTTCTACTTCACAGCAATGCACTCACACTTTCGCAAACTGTCTGTTATATATGTAACAACAGATAATCTTTAAAGCAATTTTCAGTGTCAAGGATGGACAGCATGAGGCTTGAAAGCCAGAACACCTGTGTCCGTTGATTATATCATTATCATTGCCTCCACACCCACTGATAATATTCAGTCCATTTTCCAACTGATCACATCGGGTTCCTCGTATCTATTGACCGTATCAAACCTCTTGGTTGTGGAGTTGTTCTGTTTGTCCCATAGTACACCATCACGCTAGCTTCAAAACACCACAGCACCTACTGATTTTATCAGGTATTCCCTGTCACACCGCTCGTACTGATTCCTTTCACTGCACTGAGCATGTTGGGCCTTACTGTCTCTTTTGCTATATTGGCTTCCTCAGCTGTTCCAATTATATAGGTATTTTCCTGTCTCAGTGGTTATAACCAACCTCTTTTACAACGATATTGAGATCCAGTTATCACGGATTACATTGGAACCAAAGTGCCCCCTATGTCCTGCTGTTTCAATGCCTTCACAGCATCTTTTCACTGAACACCATACTGGTATTCTATATGATATGATAGTCTATACCAAAAGTGCAATTAGGCACTTCAAGTCATGTGGTTTCCTTTCAAACCTTCACATTTAATAAACAGACAACACCATACAGTTGCAATGGACACAGAGAAATATTATTTCCCATAGGTGAATGCCTCTTGACCCTAATTCGCAATTTCTGCTCAGATCATATTGCAGCTAAATGGAGGGGACAACGCTGGTAAGACCCTCTTATGAAGATGGAAGCCCTATCTTTGCCGTGACCTCAGCTTTGGAGGTGCTCACCCACAGAAAGAAACTTATCTCAGATGACTTTCCCCTCTTCAAGACCCTGGTTTCCCTCTAACATTTTGAAGAAAGCAGAAAAGCAGGAGTAGATATAATGCATGCAATATACCAGAAATTAGGAGAACAGTCGCATTTTAAGCACATCCGAGTACGAGACTGTCCTCTTTGCAGTTCACAACAAGACCTGTCCCTTCCTTCTCTGCTCAGTGCTGCCAACCTGCCATTGACATACTGGCAAGAACCCCATCAGAAGTGAAGAGATTCTGGTTGGGCATCTCCTGCTTGTGACAAAAGTCTCCTAAAAATCTCCTGTCAGCCAGGCAGACACAGCACTCAGAACGTACCAGAATCAATTCCGGGGTCAGTGCGTGGGACAGCCCAGGAATGTCATGCTGATGTAGGTCATGGGGAGAACCATTCCACTCTGTGCCTCTTACTCCAGCTTACACGGGCCACCTAAAAGAGACAGGAGTCCCCAGACTATGGCCACACGATCCCTCCTTGCGGATGGGCCAGGCTCTGTTGAGTGTATCAGGGCCTATATACTACTTTCCAGAGTGCTTCCCCTTTAAGACAGGACTGTGCAGCCTTTATTTGCTTGTTGAAACTGTTCAGTTTTAGGACAGGGGGGGAGGTCACACCTGTTGTGGAACTTGATAGAAGGCTTATTTATAAACTTTCAGAGCTTGGGATTCTTGCAGAGCTGAATGCGCTGATGTCCGGAGGGGAAGGTCACCGAAATGCTTGTTTATAAAAGCAGCAGCAACTGGAAAAACCATAAAAGTCTGAAATGATGAAATTAACAAGCTATTTGATCAGGCGCATCGGCTATGTGCTCTGTGGTCAGCCAGAAAAACCTCGCACGTAAGAGTCTACCCTGCTGGCTGCTACCCTGAAATTCTCCTTCTGAGAGGCGAATGCACTGCACCCGAAGAGGGCAAAAAATAATCAGCTGCTTAGTACAGTCTACTTTTGGGTCCCTGGCTGGTCCAGTCTTAATTTGACCTTGCATGGAAAGGGGAAAGCCTACTCTGCACTTGGTATCACAGCTAATCCACTCTTTAGTTTCGCAACTTCAAAGAGCTACACCACTTGTTAACATGCGGAGAGTTCTTTTAGCAAGGAGTCAGTCACACCCCAAAAATCTGCCACTATTTGGAGGGGGGGGAGGGAGGTGGCAACTTCTGTCTTCAGAAACAGTTCTGGATTTCTGCAAAAATGTTGCGTGAAAGGTCCTGGATTTTTTTATTTGTTTGTTTGTGTTGCTGTTTGAAAAAGCACTTATAATATTACAGATTGGAGAGAAGGGGAAATAAAAACCTTCCCTTGGGTTTTAGCTTTAGTTTCTATTCTCATTTCACAGTAAAGCAAATTTAAAAGAATTTCCTTTTCTCCTCTTTTTTATCTTTTTAGTTTTCTGTATATGTCAGAATCCTGGTTTAAGGAAAGCTTCATTTTCACTTGGTGACTGATAGCTGAACAGGTGGCTTCTGAGTTTGCAAGTGTCAGATGAACAAGCAGTTTAGAAATGGACAATTTGCAGCTCACTTTCTCTTGCTGACGGCCCTTTTTCTGCTGACAGATTCTTGCCCCTACCAGCCAAATCATGTACACAGTATCTGCTCTCCACCCCTGGTGAAAAAAAGCTTCATGAGAAAAAAAACACCCTAAGAAGAAAGAAGATGGTCTCTTGGGAACTCCTAGCCATAAAATGGAAAGAACTTCACACTTGAAGGCATGCTCGCCAGCTCAGCCTACTTGGGCATAATTTAAGAGAGGGGCAGGATTTTCTGCTTCATTTTCTTTCCTGGAAAGTTTGTTTGTTCTATGGGATTTTTCTGCAGAATCCTGTATAAAGCGATGGGATGCTAGAACCAGCACCAGTGACTGTCCAGTGAACACGGTAAGTTTGTTCAAATACCAGAGCCAGCAACCCCTCCCCACAAACCTTCTCCTTGGCCGCGGCTCGCCAGCATCCTACCTAGAAATACTGCCAGCAAGAGGATTCTGACGGGTGAATCCACAGATGCCCCCCGTCTGTTATCGATGAAGTCCCTCAATGGTTGTAACAAACAGGATTGTACATAACTTTCTGCTGTGGCTCATACAAAGCACAGGCATCCCATCCCCACCGCGCTCCCAACCCTGTCACCCAGCAGCCAGATGGGAGTGAGCAGAGCTCTCCTCGCCACCGGCCTGCTTGTCACAAAGGCACGGGGGAACGTCCTGCTGAGGACAAGGGAGAGCCCAGCTTGTTGTGGAGCCCAGGAAGCAGGGGCAGGATGTACACAGGTCCATTGCTGGTGCCCGAGCTGACGAGGTCCTCTTGCCGTATCTTTACATGGTCATGGGGTCATCAAATAGGGTATTTCATTAATTAATTCAGACACCAAGGTAAAGATAGCCTTTTTTTGTAACTCGCATCTTTAAAGCATGGATTTACATAAGGTAGCAGTCACTCTTCTGATGTTTCACTATGGGCAAGTAACTTAAGAACTGTTTTTGAAAGGATCTTAGAGGCTCTTGGTACCAATTTTTCAAAAGGATTTAGATGCCTTTGAAAGATAAGTGCCCAGAGGGGTCTTAAAATTTTCAAGGCAGGCTACATTAAAATCAGATGGATTTACGTGCCTATCTTAAACAGTTTTGATAATCTACGAGGTGCCTATCTGAATCTTTAGATAAAGAGAGCACTTTGAAAATCTGACACTTACGGACTTGAGGAATTGTAATCTAGAGAAAACATCTTGCTGACTTTCAGGCGCATTTAAACTCCTAAGCCTCTCTCAAAAATGTAACTTAGGATCCTAAGTCACTTAAGTGCTTAAAAAATGTTGCTCTGTGTCTGCACGAGCTGGATGAGGACAGATGAGCAGGGAAGGATTAGATGCATGCATCTGTCTTTCCGTGTAGCTCTCATAACACTTGAGTGTCTGTGCATATGGATAAAGGTGGATTGATGAGTGCATGACCATATGCATGAGCATATAATACGGCCGATTGGATGGGACAGGGAGGAACAAAAATTGGGTGGAAGTGACAGGTGATTACATGGATAAATAACATCATCTTGCTGAACATTTATTTAGTGCTTTTCATCCAAAGGTACCCTTAAGTGCTTTACAAACTGTTATGGATAGAAGAATGACTTCACCAGCCACAGCAGCTCTTTAAGAGTACACAGCCAAATTATATGATCAAGTTATGACCAGAAATGAAGAGTATGAAGTCCCACTGAAATTACCTAGAATTTCTGGCCATCAGCCATTTCGGACTCAGTCAATATACCCAGGTTTGAGTTGTTACACTGGGAGAAAAGTGCTATGGAAAGCTAACAATGACAAATGGGAAGGACCTAGTTTTCAACGCCATTCAAGAAGGAGCAATGCCAACAGCACGAGCTGGGGAAACGGGTTCAGCATTAATGTAGCAAGGAAAGGGAACTACCAGCCTCTCCATGGGTGGCAAAAGGGAAGACCACGAGGGAGATGGTTACATGGTATTTTAAAAGGGAACAAAGATACAGGAGTTTGTTTGAAATAAACCGGCGCGAAGAGAAAAGGAGCAGATTGGAAATGCATGAGAGATCCAAGGGAGACGGATAGTTCAGACCTGGGAGGTTTTTAACACTGTCTGAAGCTCCAGCCCACGTTCTCACTGGGAGGAGATCCCATCTCTCCCCACATTAGCTAACCCAGACTCTCTGTGCAGCACATGCACTCCAAAGAAGGCAAGTGGTGCCAGCTGCTTTCTTGCCAAACGGTGGAGTTAAAAGCTGTACAAAGTCATAGACAGTAAACAATGAAACAGAAACGACAACAGCAGTTTCTCCTGCTGCCTCCACCTTTGTACCTTGCTTCTTCCCTGACTCTTTCACACTATTTCCCCCTTCTCTCTGCCAAAGGGATGAAAACATGATTGAATCCATACTCTGACACAGCCTGGGAAGAAGCAGCTGCCCAGTATATAAATTTATTGCAGAACAGTAGATGAATAAAGACTACTATTAGAATACAACCTAAAACTGCTGGGCACTGGGCAAACAGGCGTTTATCTTCTTTTCTATTCTCCTAGCTGCATTTCCTCTATCCACAGCACAAAATCAGCTAGTATCTCGTTCAAGTTTAATGCTAGTGAGGTAATGTCAGGAAAGGGTGTAGTATTTTTGTACGCCTAACCTGTACAGAAGTCTTTTCCCACCATGAGGAGGATCTTTGTAAATGCTGCCATTACAATGTATAGTTTCCTTATCACCTTGAGAAGATTGAGATGCACTGAACAGATCACGCAGGGGGCCAGCTCTGTCCTGCAACTGCAAGGAAGAATATCCTACTGTCATGATAAGTGAGTGCTGGTTCTTCAACGTAGGCAGATCTGTCCCTAAGTAAGGGCTAGGCTGTACAGCGCACACACTCTGCGCTCTCCTTCACTTCGGGGATTTAGGCAATTGAAGATGAGTGACTTACAGAACCAGCCTCCAGGAACGCACATTGCTCAGTATCAGATGAAATCCACTGGCATCTCTATGCTATTCTCTTTCCTTTACCACTCCTGCAGCAACTCTCTTGCATCTTCCCCTGCTCTGGCATTTCCACCATCCTACCCACTGTCCCCTCCCCGCTGCCAAGCCCAGCTCTCCTCCCGGCCTTCGCCAGCGGTGCCTCGCGCACCTATGCGCGCTGTGATCCCTGCCGCACCAAGATGCTGTTACAATCGGGTCTGTATTTGGAAGTACTAAGATTCGAGACTAAGATTCTTCCCAGTGTACCTGCCCTGCAAGAGCCCAAGCACACAGATGGTTACTCTGACAAAATAATACTCCTGGTGGTACAGTTTATTTCTTTCGAGGATGGGGTATAAGCTGCAATGGCAAATGTGTTCATAGGCCAGATAAGCGAGGTCAGAGCTGGGAGGCTCTCGTGACACAGCTACACTGATATATTCCAATTAGCCCTTGCTATCCACAAGCTTAACTCCAAAACTGTTCACATTTAGTACTGTTCTCATTAGGCCTCATAACTGGATCACACAAATACTAAACGACTAGTAGTCCATGCTAAGGCATATTTAAATCAGGCAAAGAAGATGATCTCATTTCTAAAGCAACAGGCTGTGGATTAGGAGATGCAGCTCCAGTTCCTAGCTCTGCCAAGCCTCCACAGCTAGCCTGGACAAGCCACTTCCCCAGGGCTTCACTGGTAAATCCGAGATGCTCCTGCTTCCCTTTTCTGCTTCTCTAGCTGTAGTGCAAGCTCTTCAGCACAAGGACTGTTTCTAGCAATGCAATTATACGGTACAAAGCATGGTAGGCCTCAGAGTTGGTTGAGGCTTTTATATGAAAATATGCATCTTAATTATAGCAGGGAAAATAAAACAACAAAATGAAACATTGTTATATTCTCAGCAAATGTTCAAGTTATCATTCTGCACACCAAAAGGAAATAAAAATTTTTGAATTAAAATTTTCAACAACACTTGCTTTAGCCAAGAAAGCTGAATTTGGCAGAAAACTGACTATAAAAATAAGCATCAATGTTTTTGTTCCCTACCACACATTTTTGCCCACTTACAAGTGCTCCATACTTTCTGGCACATATTCAGTGACACTGAGAACAGAAAAGCAGAGACTTGGTGCAAACCAGCTAGGTTTGCTATCAGCTGTCAAAGAACATGGAATATAGTCCTGGAAAGACACTAAGAAACCACCTTCTACCCTGCTCACCTACTTAGGTATTTGCTGGGTCCCCCTGGTAAGCATCCTATGGTGCCCAACTGAGAGAGTTTCTGGGCAGTTTTGTTTTGGTCTACACAGTCACGCACGCTTTCCTCCGTCTCCAGCATGACTACATAAACAGGGATGAGGACTTCTGCTCTTCGAGTTTGATTTCACTTCTCAGTAGATACTTTCTTTGTGCCCAAATGATGTTCGCCGTGTTTGTGCAGGAGTGTTTCTGCTATAACCTGGACTGTTGATGCTTGCAAGTAGACTTCACCCTCCTTGTGACTAAACAGATCTCCCAGTGCCTTTGCACGTCCACCAGGAAGTGAGACTGCTTTGCTGTTCTTCTGAGCATTCTGCCCTGAATTTCTGAACAACTGGGATGACCTAGTGGAGGACTTCCACAAGCATGTTTTACTCATACCCGAGTATATTTCTATCTGCATTGTTTCACTAACTTTGTGTCACGCTTACTGAGAACAAGGGAGGTCCACAATGCCTAGTACAAGAAGTGTCTACATTTCTGTATGTGTCATCACATTTTTACAACTATGTATCACTATGTTTGTCAGCATATATCAGTATGTGCACCTGTTTAACTGTATTTGTGCTTGCTCTTTTTTTTTCGGCTTTGCGTGAGATTCTGTGAACATATTCTTCTCCACTACAGAAGTGCATCCTTTTTCTGGGTGGGTACATCTATATAAAAAGTGTCCTTTTGATACTCCTCTTGCTCTTCATATGTTCCCTCGTACTTGTGCTGGAGTGTTCGCGCAGGCATGTTTCAGTATAGTTGTGCATTGATATTTGTTCTGAGTCGTGCGTCTTCTCCCGTGTGTGCAATTCACTGGCTCTGTCTGTGTGCTTCTCTCTGTATTTTCTTGCTGTTTCCTCCGTCTATGTTGTATGCAATTACCTGGGTTGTGCATGTATGTATCTCTTTGTTTTTATTGTCTGAGGGTTGTTTTTTTGATGGGGTGGGTGGTGGTGAAATTGTTTGTCATTTTGCTTTGTATTTATCTTTCAATGTTTTCCCTATGTTTGCATAAAGTACATGCAGACTACAATTTGGTGATGAATTCTATGAATACTAATCTTAGGCTACCCTTGACCCTGAGGTCAGCTAAAGATCAAAACCAAACCATTTAATATTTTCCTTTTGCAGATCAATAGAAGCATAAATTCACTCTCAATGACAACTATAATTTCAAACAGATCTATAGGAGGCATGCATGCATTTCCAGGACAAGCTGCTCATGCGCCTGTTGGGGAGCACAAGAAGAAGAGTTTCTCTGTTGTTGTGTGGGTTTTTTTTTTTTTTTTTTACCATTGAATCTCTTTTGGCTTTTTTTTTATTGCTCTGAAATGCTATTTTCAGCAGCTGCTGTCATATAAATATCTCTTGTTTTTCTTCTCCTCTTTCCCTCCTGGTGAAAAGGGCAGGGGACCTATTGAAAATTCTGCTTTATCTCTTTCAGGAGAGTTCAAGTGCGGGTCGAACAATCGATTCCTCCTCCTTTTCTTTTTTAAGTTTCCTGTCGTTCTTTTGCCCAGATCAGCACTGAAGGAAAATAGGAAGGGCAGCCTGGAGTATGTACATCTATACACCCAGAGACAGAAAGAGAGAGCACGCGAGCATGTGCATGCAAGCATACATAAAGAGATTTTTATACATATATATAAATATGTACACACACGTGCACACACATACCTGTATGTTTTTGTCCTGTGGCTGGCTGTATGCCACAAAGCAATGAGATGTTCTTACAGTAAAAGTATTTCAGAGATGGGAAAAAAGCTGAGAAGTGGGAAAAGTTTGGAAGTACTGTTCAGTTCTAAACCGGAATATTAACCCTTCCAAAAATTCTCCTCTAGGAATTGCAAAAGCTTTTAAGGAAATGTTGTAAGATCCTAGACAGTTCCTACAATTTTCCATGTGGGGGGAAAAGACGGTTACTCTGCATGCAGCATTGTTTCAACAAAATAAATTCAGCTGATAATCCACAAATCTTTAAAGCTGTATTTAGTCTAGAAAAGGTAC
>VXAL01004012.1:642884-697728 GCA_013399475.1 Chauna torquata | reverse complement strand
GGGGCCGGCCCCCGCCGCGCACCCCAGGCTGAGTGGGAGAGGGAGGGAGGGCTGCTCTACAGGAGCAGTTGTTAAGAGACGATTTAATTGAGCCCACCAGAATGTGAAGGCCTGCTATACAGCAGAGGATGCTGCAAGACTTCTGCGGGGACTACCTCAGCCCGGGTAAGTCAGCCCCGTGCACGTACGTGAAAAGTTACAATGGTCAAAACACTTCGGTACAGAATTAACCACCCATTTAAGGACCAAACATACACAATACAGCTTTTCCTGCACATAAACCTACACAGGTCTAAGGAGTCCCCAGCCACATCAGGCCCATCTCTTCCCCCAGAGATGCATCAGCCCCAGACTGACTTTTATTGGCAGATTTGAATAGTGTCCTGAGCAGGAGAAGTTAATTCCCTGCAGCTGGTCTGCCCCTGCTACCCTGCAAATCCCTATGCTCAGGGCAGGCAACTGCAGCTCTTCCTCTAAGCAGAAAAAGACAGGGATTAACACTTTCCCTGCTGCCCTCTGTATACCCCAGTGCAATGCACATGACAGCCAGGAAACTACCTGGGGACTACACCCCAACAAGGACAGAGGCTTTCAGTCACCACGCTGTCAACCTGCAGTGGCTGCGCAGCAGCAGCGTGAGCACAGGGCTTCAGGTGATCTTGCTGTGTGCTCCGCATCAGAGGGGGGCACGTTTCACACCACTCACAGCACACTGAGGCGACCCTTTGAGCACTGTGTCCTCAAGGGTCAGGCCCGGGGATGTGGTGACTGTTCCCCCAGCCCTTCAGCTATCACACAAGAAAAAAGCCCCCTCACCGTCTCTCCTCTGCTTGCGATTTCCTCCCTTGTCATTTACATGGGCGTGAGTTCCAAGTACCAGGGGCAGGACGGACCTCCAGCTAATGAATGAGCGCAGACACTCCTTCAGGCTTCCACCGAGTGTCTGTCACTAGAAGCAGGGGATTAAACAGGATAGTGGCGGAAAGGTTATGATCCCAGTCTTTCACATGAGCGACCTCAGGCCTAGGTCATAGAGGAAAATGGTTTCGGAGTAGCCTATACTCTCCAGAAAGCCAGCACCCGTCTGGCAGCCTGAGCTAAAGAAAGAGCCAGGACAGGAAGAGCAGGTCAGGAAGGAGACGCGGTGGCAGCACAGCATGTCTGTGGGAGCTTACACGCTGCATGCCAGCTTCTGGGATGCGTCAGGCCCACACAGAGGGTGATAAGCAGCAATGCCCGGGGCAGTGTGCAGGGCTCAGGATTTCTTTCTCAGGATGATTGCCAGGCCCAGAAATGGGCTCTGAACACAAAGACCCAGTCCAGGTATATCAAATTTGCTATGGGGTTTTCCCAGTGCTTCAAAAGCCACGGCTGGGAGGGAGGGAAGAAAGACCATCGCAGATTGAGAACAAAAGCCTTGGGTCTCCGTAGCTCAAGACCCAAGGGCTATGAACCCGCAATCTGGGAGCTCCAAGTGGCCTGTATTAACAAAAAAAATTGTTGGTCTTGAAGCTTTTCTGCAGCACTGCCTTTCCACCTGCAGACCACGCGGTTGGCTTTGCGGACCCTTGGCAAGACAGCCAAACTGTCCAAAGCCCCAGTCCCTGGAAGGCCAGTGAGCACCCACCACCCAAGGTGAGTCAGGAGGCGGCTCCCAGGCAGCTGCCCTCCCTTGCCCGAGGCACAGCCCCAGAGCCTGTGGATGTGCTCGCTGCCATCAAAGGCAGCCCCACCTTGAGGCTAAGCTTCAGAACACCTCATCGTGGCCCACATCTCCAAGATTAATGACTGCCTACACTAGGACTTCTCCTTTATCCCAAAATGATCCCAATGCATATTTCACATCCACATGCTGCCGAGCTCCATTCCTGCCTGCATCTATGAGCTCATGCCTTCCTCACCCAGCTCTGCTCCCTACACCCCACCCAAGTCAACTTCTCTTTTTTCTTCTTCTGCCACACCTACTCTATACTTGTTGCTATACCAAGAGTGGCATTGCAAGCCAGAGTCCACAAGTACCTCTGCCATTTCCTAATTGCTCCTGGAACTCCACCTCTCCCAGGAGGCCTGTGTACATGCCATTCCAATAGCTAACTTTCCCACAATTAGTGGAGGTGTCGGCAGCAGGAGCATAAGACAAACCATGTAGTGGGGACAAGCCATCCCTGGAGAAGGGAGTAGAGCAGCTGAACCACTGGGGAATCAGGCAAGGTAGTCATATCCCTCTCTTTATCCTCCTTTGTTCAAGTTTTAGAAGACAACTGGTTGCATCTAGCCTGTCCTCCTTACAAAAAAAAAAAAGTGCTTCCCCTTCTCCTGGAGCTAGGGAAAACTAGGAGAGTTTTCCACACATTTAGCACTGAAGGGAGGAATGAAAGTGCAGGATGAACCATGGATGTCCCGCACGTGCTAACAGCCCCAATAGTTAGAGGGGAACAGAAAGAGATTTGCCCACTAAACATTAATGTGAGAGTGGAAAAGAACCCTGGGCTCCTAGAGCAGACGTGGAGCACCAAGCTGACTAGTTTGGAGTCTAGTGCTGATCCACGAGAGCTGAGCATGCAGAAAACAACATAAGAAAACCTCAGCATCATGCCAGGCAATTCACGTGTTTGCCTTTTCCTCCAGCACCACTGCCCTTCCATGGGGTCCCTCCTAGGTGCTGAGATATCTTCCCTTGGTGTGCAAAGGGCCACAGGTCTGTGGTGTCCCCATGCTTCACTGCTGAGGCTGCAGCACAGCAAGGCAGAGTGATGCATGGGGACAGTGCTCGGTACATTAATAAATAATCACCTCTCCCATGCTCTGCAGGAGAGCGTGACTTCACAGTGATGTGTGTGAATGTCACACAGGCCCTAGGAGAGCTAGGCTTTGACTGCTAGCTGTGTACCCGAGAGGGGCCAGCTTCTCCTCTGCTCTCCTGTCTTAGCCAGGGATCAAGGTAAAAGGCTGCACCAGTTGCACACAGACACAGGAATATTTCACCAGCTAAGAGATCTCCATGCACTTTATGATTCACTGCCATCACACTGCAAAGGCTTCTCGACACATATCTACAGGCTGCAGAGAGCCACATTCTCCCCTTTCTGTCCCAGAAAGGAGGTACTGAAGTCACCTGGCACTGCAGCCTCCTGCTTGACTGGATCTCTGGAGTCCTGATGCCCCAGCCTCATCTGAAGCACTGCCTGTACTAACGGAGCAGTACAGGGAAGGCCTATACCACATTCTTTTACATTCACTGCCATGCTGAATGTAGGATAGACAGGAGGTTTTTTCCAGGACAGATGAGGTTACAGAAACACTGGCCGCAGATCAGATCAATAGTTAGGGTATGGCTAAATTTAAGCTCATGCTGGAGAGCCTTGCAGGCTGGTGGCTCAGTGAGCAGCAGAGGACTGGGCTCCAGTTTGGGTTAGCACCCAAGATTCAAAGCAGTGACAGATGCACATTAAGACTGTGACACCTAGCAGAGCCAGACCCCTGTGAACCTCGCAGCAGTTTATCTCATGCTGTGTCAGACCTTTGCTTAATGTGGTCATTCTTCTCAACGGAGCCCACGCTGTGCTGCTTCCCTTCCTGATTTTGCACTGAGATGTCGCCTCCTGCGTGGATCTGCTCTATCTGCTGCACTGAGGATCCCTCTAGGGCAAAACTCTCCAAGTCTTGGTCTGCAGAGACCAAGCTGGATACAGTCTTAGCTAAGTGAGAATCTGTGCCCCATGCTAGGCAGGAGATCAGATCAGAAAATATTAGAAATCTCTTTTATCGCTTTCTAATGGATCTCACCAAACATTTCCAAGCATTTACCCCATCACTGTGCATTCTGTTACCTTACACCCGCAAGCTCTGGTTCTCCTCCACTCCCCACCACTGACTGACTCATTCAGCTTCCTGGCAGGGTAAAGATGAATGCAGGCAGAAAAGCTGTGCTTAATTTCATATATAAGTATTGTGGCAGGATGGGGAAAGGGTTAGCGTGTAAACATGAGGGGTACTAGAAGACAGAAGAGGCTTTGCCCCAACTCACTACCACCCCTCATCCTTTTTTTAAGGGGTATTTAGGTAGTGAGATTTCCCCTGTATCCTCTACAGGCATCACATCCCTGGCTCACCTCATTTACTCAGCTAGAGCATGTTTTATTAATCTGGAGTCTCGACAAGGTTCTTTACTTCTATTAATTTATTAATATTGCTAATTAAATATCATATTCGCAAATGTAAATTTCCTAATAGTGTCCCTTCCATTTTCAAATTTGAAAAAAAAAAAAGAAAAAGCAGCAGCAGCTTGTTATGTTAGTCAATTGAAAGCAATTCAGTCTAATCAGAAGAGTGGGGGTGTCTCGTGTCTGCAACAGAGGGATGGCCACTGTTAGTTTGCTTTTGGGTAAATATCCACCTTCCACCACGATTTTTAACAACTGGATTTCAGAGCAGGAACGAAATGGGGTGCATGGAGCAAAAGAGGATGAGAGAAGGGGAAAGCAGAGTTTGGTGTACATGGGAACAGGTACCAGGAAAATACCTCAACAATTGGCGCAAGAGAACCGATGGGAGCTGGGGGACGGCATGCAGCCAGACCCCTGAGACTGCACTGGGTATAAGGGAAGGAATAATTTAACAGGCAGCCTGCAAGCCTGGGGCACGGTCTTGTGTGCGGAGGGTGGTGGAAGCAGACCGGCCCCTCTGGAGGAGACTGGCCCCTCTGCTGAAAGACAGCTGATAGGGGAAGATCCAGCATCTGAACTGCATTTTGTATATTCCCCTCCTGAAACTTTCACCTATGTATTTATATACATATTTTGGGGCAGTTGTGATAATTTGAGTGTTGGGATGACTGGGCTGGTGTTGCATTAAGGAAAGTTTTAAAAATACATTATATCGTTTTTATTATTAATGGTAATGATATGGGCCTGCTCGTTATCTTTCCTTTTGTTATGAGCACTGTAATCTGAGGATGCTGTGGCAATGTGAAATGGATAATGCAGGGGTACTGCTAGATTTGGTTGTGTTTTAAAATTCCATCCATATTTATTATCAGAACCCAGGAAAATAATGACACTGTTGCCTTTCTGAGAGGGTTTATGAAAAGCTAAGAAACCTTTTCTTTTTCTGCCTCCATTGTGCAAAACATACTTCAATAAAAAAGAACATTATACTCACTGAACGGAGGGAGAAACATAGGCACAGAAGGCAAAATACATATCCTAATATTATTGCTCAAAGTCTCTTCAGATCTCCTCCCTTTTCCCTAAGTTAAACTCTAAACTGTTTGCAGAAAGGCACAAAACAGTACAGCATCAGAAATTTGGGTGCAGAACTTGGGCTAACCATTCTCCAGTCTCTTGCTTTAGATGGTAAAAAAGTGCCCTAACACAAGCCATGGAAGCATTAGAAGGCTACACACTGAACTATGGGAAAATACAGGTCATTGTCTCCCAGAAGGTGACTTTTTCTTTACACAGGAAAGAATTCCAAAACATAAACCCCCGGATGGCTCCGAGATCCCTAAAGAAGGATAGTACTGACCAGGACAAAAGCAGACCCCTTTCAAACCAAGAGCTCTGTGGTGACAGAGACATGCACTCAATACGCAGTCAGACCTGTACCTTCTGGGACAAACACAGGTGGAAACGAGGTCCCAGCATGAACATCTGTGCTGAATCACAGCAGTTGCCCAGCTTTCTCTGGTGCATTGCATGTCCACGCGTACAGGCTGGTAAGGACGAATGCTTTGCAGTCCAGATAGAGGGGGCTGTTGCTTTAACAGAGTGAGGTATACGTCAAGTGGAGGGGTATGACTAAAGGGGCAGCAAAGGAGAAGGGGAGCAAACAGCCACAACAAAAACCCTTCTCGGTCTCACACAGAGAACAGAGAAAACACAGAAAGCCCTGGCTGAACTGGAAGGAACTGGTTCTTGTCGCCTCACGCACACTGGTCTCCAGCTGTTAATGATCTCTGTTGACATGAGCATCATTTCCTCTGCGTCCCAGCGTGTATAATTGAGTGGGTCTGTGATGGGGAGACAGCACTGCCAGCTTCCCAGTCAGCACTTACTGACAGCCTAATCTCAGCTCAAGAAATGTTGCCGAGGTATTGGCTTCTGATGCCATGTTATCTCCCCAGTTTGAGAAAGTATAGAGCTCACCTCCCCATGCAGATATAATAGGAGAGGACATCACCTTAATTCCACCTCCATTAGACCTCAGAGAGTCGACTGCGACCCCACTAACCTCATCAATATTCAAAAGCTTAACAAAAAAAGGCTATAACTGGGGAAGTCAGAAATAATGTAATGCAGTATTGATTATTTTATGGTACGATTAGGTGTAATTACATCTCTCAAATTTTATTTTAATGTTACTTTCTACTACTTTTAGCCTTTTAAAATTATCCAAAACATCTCCGTTTAATGGAATGAACATGCCTTCAATTTAAATGTGAAACACTCTTTTTCTGCTAAAGTGTGACCTCAATATATTTGAAAACATAAATTACTGCTATGTATAAACCATAAAAAATGAATGATGAATTTAATTCTGGTGAAGCGTGAGGGACTGGGAATGCAGTGGGAAATACTGTTTATCCAGAGGAGAGGGGACAGCCCAGGAGGAGAGGAGGTGAAACATGACCTTCTCTAACACTGCATGGGACGTGACATCTGAAGGACTTGACTTTGGACTTACAGACAAAGGGCAAAAACCATTTATTCCCTGGATCAAATCCTTAGCTCGCCTTGATCAGCATAGCTTCAATGCAATCAAAGGAGTTATGCTGATTTACACCAGTGCAGACTTTAGTCCACCGTATTTGCTAGGTATTTGATTCCCTCCAGCTCTGTCAGATGAGCAGAGGTGGATGTTACAGCCAGAGACCCACGGGGTAACCTCCTAACTCCTCAGGCCTCTCTGCACTGCCAGACCGGTGCAAAATGACCCTCGCATAAACAAGAACAGGGCCCTAAGAACTCAGCTGAACCCTCCCATCTCTCATTTGACAGCCATCACCTCACCCATTATTAGAACTAATTACATTCATTACTGTGGACCTAGGAGCCTTAGTCGTGAACCAGGGCTCCATTACTGAAGAGATGAGACAGCTGAGTGTCCCTATTCAACCTCCACTACAGAGCCTTGTCTAACATGCCAGCATCTGGGTCCCTGGGTGTTATCACAAGAGATATTTTAATAAATAATGATAGCCCAGAACTGCTTCACCAGTGACCACAAACAGGGATGATGTCTTCTTCTGGGATCCCTGTTTTAAACGTAATCTAAATCTGGACTTCACCATTGCTCTGCAGACCTCTGAACACTTAACTGTGCAAGGGTAACTTCTGACTTCATATTCATAGTGTCCTCAACCTGCATCAACAAACATTTCCCTGTTTCACCTCTTGACAGGCAGGTAGGGAAGAAAGTGTTCTCACCCATAAGTGTGCACAATAGTTCAAGCTTATGCTTGAGGAAAAGGTGGCTAGAAAGGTCACTGATAATGGTCTTAGAGCTCCTTTGGGCCAGTGTGAGTGACAGACTTAAATTAAAGTAATTTTCGTATTAGTTCCCTCCCCACCTCCTGCCTTTCACCCCCACCGACATCATTCAAGTCTAAGCTTTCTATATCACTGGGGGGTATAAAGAAGGCACGTAGGAGGAAAAATTAGAAAGACAGACAGACAATTGAAATGTAACTGCTGGAGAATCTCAGCTTCTGTGCTAATATATTCCATATATTCTTTGCAAATGGAAAAAATTCTACACAATCAAGGTATCAAATACCTGGGGAGAGTTATCCTCCACTGCACCTCTCAGCTATGCACTCTGAAGGACATTTGCGCACAGCACAGTGTCCCTATCCGTGTCAGAGCTGGAGACGCGTGGATTCAGTTAGCAAGCCATCCTGGCTGGGCAATCATTGATCCCTGAGGTCAGTGATCAGGAGCCTCCTAACAAGCTCCAAACTGTAGGTGCGCTGTTAGATAGGCGTTGCCTGAGCATGGCCTTTCAGGGTTAACTCAGGACTCTGCAAAACCATATCAGCAAATCAGAATGAATTCCCTTGGAAGAAAATTATAAAGGGAACAGGTATTGTTACTATTGTTACAGGATAAAAAACAGCTCTATTCTTTTAACCTGCAAAGATAACTTTATGCAAAAGTCTGTAAATTACCTCAATCCCTAAGAAAATGTGGGAAACAAAACTTTATTGACCTGAAACAATATCAGCTGGGGAAGCTACATTGCTGGATGCTTTATTCAGTAAACTTCAGAGAAGGGCATTAATAAGACCTTAAGTAAATTGTCCATCTGGGTAAATGATTCATATTCTATTTCATATTTCTTTCTGTTGATTAAAAAAAAAAAAAAAGCTAATCCTAGGCTGAGGAGAGCACCTGCCTATAATATGCTACAGCATCTTACATGGCAGCTCACCAAGATCTTCCATCTTGGAAAGTGCTCATCCACTGCTTTCCACTAGCCATCACTGTATTCAGAGAGTGCTGATTCTTCCATGCTGGCAAGCATTGCCCTTTCATAGGCATCTTTTACAGGGGAAATCCTTTTGTAATGGGAATACTATCCAGTGATATCACTCACTACATTCTGCTTACCAATTTTCTCCGTAAGTCCTGACAAAGAAACATGAGAAAAAGCTAGGATCCTATCTGCAAACTTGGAAATCCCAGAGGCTTTTCAAGGAAAGATATCACCCCTCTTTACTGATATACACCTATAGAGAGGTGGTGCCATACTGACTGCCCCTGCATTCAGAGAATGGATTTTGCCCTTCTGGATCAGCAGAGCGAGCCTGTCATCTTGACAGTCCAGAACATGCCATGACCTGATTAGCCTATTGTACTTCACTCATAGGAGCAACTTTAGCAACAGGTACAAAAGAAAAAGTTCAGCCTCTTGTACAGCAGCAACACAAGGTTGGTTGAAAATCAAGAAATTCATTTGGAGGAAGAATCAGAGCAGTCTGAACTCTTACAGCAGAAAGCTTATACCAACAGAGATCCATCTAGTGGACTGCTTGAAGGAGCTGCATTTTCAAACATTAAATTAAGCTGAAATCCATAAACCATTAGGTAAGTTTATTAGGTGGGTTTTCACTGGCACAGCTGGATCAGCTCTGGTCAAATTGTGCATGTTCACTAAGAAGACAAAAGTGGTAATTTTAATTATGTGAAGCAAAAGAACTATTTAGTTTGATTGGCAGTCTGGTCACTTTCTGAACTTACACTTCTTGAAACTCACATACCCTTCTCTTAGCATTTGTTCAAACTGAAAACACAACGGGCTGCATAAAGTGGTAATTGCTGCGATCGCTCCCGATAGCTTGGTAAGGCTGGTCTTTGTTCCAGAACTACTAATATGGACTTACCATGAAGAACCTGCCTGTTTAATCCACAACTTTTCAAAAATATCTGCCAGCAGTTCAGTGAATTCAGCAGCCAATTCCCTAAACATCCCAGGATGCTCATCAGCTGGACTTGCTGATTTGTTGCTATCCATTCTTTCAAGTGTTCCCTTATCTGCTTTACATCAACAGCTAGGGTGCCAAGATGCTCATTACTTCCTAATGGTCCATATTCCATTTCTATATTTTTCTTCTTAAAGACCAATTAAAAAAAAAAGTTAAGTAGCTCAGCCATTTTAGAATCACCATTGATTCCAGCTCTCTCCTAATTTATTAATGGGCTTACCTTCTCTCTCATATTTCTTTCCCCCGATATACTTGGAAGAGCTCTCATTATTTATTGTGGCCCTTTGGGCCAACATTAACTCATTCTGCTTCCTACCTACACTGAAAGCTGGAAAGATTTCTCCATTTGCCTGCTGGCTTCCTCCCCACTGCTGGATGAGTTCAGATATCTAAAGGTTTTCAAGTTTGAAAAGCCAGGAAGTTGTGTTGTTTCTACTCAAGCCACACTAACTCCAGCAAGCCTTGGAGGTCAAAAAATTGCAGAACTGAGCATGTTCTAGCATCTCAGGAATACAGAAATCATACAGTATTTCATGAGCACTCTATCTAATCCAGATTCTGTTACCATTACTTGAAAAATAAGTGCTTTAGAGAAAAGCACAAGAAATCTCACAAAATCGGAGTCAAGATAATTTGACTGCAAGGAAGATTCCATCAGCTCCAACCAAAACAAAAACAAATAAAATACACAGGCTCAGCATTACAAAGTGTCCCAAAGGAGTCAGGTGCATAATTTCCCTATTTTTTCCTCTGTATTTTGGGAGAATCTCAGTCTGTGAGAATAGCTGCATTGGCTGCCAGGATTTACTGGATTTTCTCTCTTTTCAGATGAGCAAATTATTCATAAGACTGAAGTAGGGAAATCCACTCCTCCCTGGCCACAATCAAGTTTCACATCAATTAGGCAAATTGACATGAGGTTTAACATTTTCCCACTTATGCTTCCAAAAGTACTATGAAAACAAACCCCCAAATTGATATCCAAACTAACCCTGCCCTGTAAAGCAACTTCAGGAAACGCTTTAGAAGATAAAAATGTTAACCAGAAAGATAAAAGTATATCAGATCAGCCAGATACAAAAACGTTGTAAGAATACGGACAGATTGTCTTCAAACAATGTATTTCACACAGGCACTGAGAGAAATCACTGGTCAGATAAAAGAATAGCATTCACAAGCCCATTCTAGAGAAAAATTACTTCTACAAGCATTTCTGATGCCTGTACTGTAGAGTAAATGAAAAAAGGATGCTTGTGGAGACATGAATGAAAGGTGCACGTGTGTACCTTTGTGCATAAGCGTGCATACAGGTATACCTGTGTACAGCAGAATGTTTCTCCCTAGGTGAATGTGCTAACACACATACAGATCTTCTGTCCTCTCATCACTCCCCCCACACCTGCCCGGGTTTGTAGTAATGACAGAGAAAAGGCTTGCAAATGCACTTTACCACTTCACAACTACTCATTCTGGGCTATATACAGACTCTGCTCTTGTACTGACCCTCTGACTTAGATTTAGAGAAGACTAAAGAACGGCTTGCAATTCTGCTTACTCCCAGGTTTATCCATCATTTTTCAAGTCTCATCTGCAGAAGCAGGAGTGTAAGCCAGCGAGCAGCATTAATCCCAAGGTGATACCAACTCCTGGGGATAGACAAGGCCCTGCTTCCCATTTAAAGAATACACAGTGACTGGTTAGGCAAACCGTGTTGCATTTCCTATGAATATCCCTGACGATCTATTCCCAGCTCTGTTTTCTATTTAAAGTTAGCATGATGGATGTTTGGAGAGATCCTGTAAGCTCATCCCTAACAGAGCACCAGTATAAATTCTCCTGAGATAATTCAATTTATCCATTATCATTATTTGCAGTAGAGTAGCACCTAGATGCCATATTACGCTGAATGGACACATACTAAGAGGCAGATCCTATCAAGGAGGAAAAAAAAAAAAAAGAAAAATCTGTACAGACAGACCTGCAGAAAAGGAAAATGGAAGCACAGGGAAAGAAAGCTTCCCTCCCCTTGACCAGTCTCACACAGCAAGCCCTTGGCAGAGCTACAAAGCCAAGATTCCTGACCCTTAGTCCAAATCAACAAGTACAACATGAACAGCTAAAGGCTCAAGTTGTATCCTTTGCGTATGCACACACAACTCATTACCAAACAAGATGTAACGCCAACTTCCCTTCCCTGATGCTTCTTTTCTTTATTGTATCAGCACTGGATGGCATAGAAACTCCAGATATAGCAGCTCAGAAATCTCTTGCCTATTCCCTACTTGCCAGCAAAAAAGCTTGTTTTGATATTTGAAGGAGTGAATTAATTTGGTCTTCCTGATAAGATCTCAGACACACCCCAATGACACTTACACCCACAGCCACAGAGGCTGATAAAATCATCAGCTGACTTCTCAGCTCAGCAGCAGTCTTTTTCACCCGTTTCTGGGATTATGAAATACATATTTTGTGTGGCTGGCTAATGCCAAAGTTACAAAATCTGTGTAATTAAGATTAATTTAAGAGCTGGATTGGATCAGCTTGTGGCATCCACCCATTAATTAAAAGAAACACTTTGAATTTCAAGAGGCTGCCTTAATATTTCACTCTCTGCTGGCACTGTTAACCTCAAATTGGCAAGCAAGATGCAAGTGCCCAGGTGTGAGAGGCTGGGGGCCATTGGTTAAGGAAGGCTGCCTGCATTGGGAGACAGATGCCCTCTTCTGGAAGGTGTGTACATATTATCTGCACTGACTTCCTGATTCAGTGTTTGCATGAATACACATACATATACTCCACACTAAATATACAGAAGCATAAATTCTATATTCGTTTGCACAGACTTGTGGACATGGCACACATATTTCCAATGCCACACACATGCTATGCATAGATGGTTACCTGCAAGGATGACACGTTTGACTTTCGAGAATGTTTATGAGTTACTTCTGAAAGTGTGAGCTTTTTTTACTACGTATGTGTATGTATATTAGCTCTAGATACAAGCATATAATGTCTATGTGCACTAGATCTTATAAGCCATGCAAAGAGAGCACTGAAAGAGGCATGTGTTCAAAGTTGTACGTAAAGTATTTCAACCCAGTGGAAAAAAACAATGACAAACCTGCTGCAGAAGTTTACACAGATGGCTTAGCAGGTTACTTGGGGGCACCTTCCTGCCCAACTCATACAGCATTTCCATAAAATCTGACCATTATTATTAATTATTTGCATTGTCCTAGCACCTGAAGTCTTAAATAATCTGTCATTGCTTTTGTTGCATAAACAAAGAAGGGAATCTACTCACTGCCCTGAAGAGCTTACAGTCTAAGGTACAGAGCATTAAAACCACGCTACACACTGAAATGTAAAACTTCAGGTCCCAAGATTACCTTTCATTTGGAATGGTTCCATTTACCCCTTGGGAATGAAATGAGAAATAACACATATTTGGACTAACTTAGTTTTTCAATTTGACTATGTTGATCACCTCATGCATATATGGGAATGTGAACAAAGACACATATGCACCTTGGGACATATTGATGTATATGCATAAAAGCACATTAATTCAAAGAGGAAGTTAATTTCTGTGAGATGATATACATACACAAAGTGTGTCAAATGTACAAGGATGTGGATATATGTGCATATACGTCAGGAGATTGCATTTATATGACTACAAGAACATGTCTATAAAGGTCCTTAGGCAAACTTGTTGGAGAGGACATAGACTATGTGTAAACAGCTGGAAAGATGCATAACACCAAATGTTTTTACTTACTGTCATAGTACAAAAAAGTTAAGAATCTCTTCCAAATCCAGATTTTCTCTTGGATTCTACAGCTGCTGAGTCTATTTGTTTTATGTATATTTTATAATCTGAACTGCTCTCATGCAAAGACATCATTTTAACTCATTTAGAATAAAATCTCTCCCTCTTTTCTTTACAACAGGGCTGCACCTTCTCTGTGGGTGGAAAAAAGTTTGGCCCAGCACAGCATGCTGCTCTCTTCAGCACCTCCTATTGGGTGCAGTTAGACTGGTCTTTCTCAAATACATCCCATCACTTAACCCACGGCCTGTGGCTGAATCAGAGATCAATAAGCCCCTCATAGCAGCTTCTGCTAGATGAGATGTAAACCAGCCACTGTCTTCCTGCCTTATTTTCTCTATATCATTTCATCAGCACTCAGTGCTGAGCACACAGCTTTGATCAAACTACTAGTTTCCCTTCCAGACATCACCATGATCCATATCCAACCATCCTTCAGCAGGGCAGGCTCCAACCCCTCTTACTAGTGGCTTTGCATTTGCAGAATTGTGGCAAGTACAGGCTGGATAACTTGCATGTGTTTAAAATAATCTAAATAACTAACAAATACTGGATTTAATTTCATTTACAGATTGGTTATTCCCAATTCCATCACCCTCCTCTCCTCTCTCTCCTGAGATCCTGATCAATAAAAGCAATCCAGTCCCCTACATTATTTGCTATTCTAAATCAAGTTATAAACAACTAAAAGACATATATAAATACAGGTATAACTTTACCTGCTGTGAAATGCAGCCACATCTGGAGTGCAATACAGCAGATGTTCAGAGCATGGCAAAACTGTGGTCCAGTGAATCTGCAAGGGAAAGGAAGAATTTGATTAACATGTCGTCCTGTACAAATTAAAGTGGTCTGCAACAGATTTTTTTATAATAGGTATACCTGCATTTTTGCAACTAATGTCTGAAAGCGGGGTAGGGGTGAGAGGACTTCTTCAAGCTTACCAGCAAGTGATCCAACAGTAGTTAGAAGCAGAATCTAGGATTAAGGAGCTACACAGCATTGTCTATTTTTCCAGCACCTCTGTTCAGTTATGCTTAAGAGTACCGCGAGATCTTTAATAACCAGCAATGACCAGAATGTCACCCAAATGAGACTGAAGAAGCTGCTGTAACTAATAACCAACACAAGTTTCCATGGTGAGGATTATAAGATAGTCACCTCTTCTGATACCAGCAGATCTCTGCCCTGCCAGCGGTCACCAAGCCTACCTGCACCTGAGGCCAGGGCATGGCAGCAGATTTTAAGGTGTCAGTGTACTCTACACATGTTCTCATTCTTGGGGAAAATGTTCATGATTATTTCATTTTGTGGCGGTAATGGAAAATACATTTTAGAGCTTGTGTTCTGCATTTGCAATTCATGTTCCCATACATGATTACATTAAGTCTGTGTTCTGTCATTTTTGATGAATGTAGCTTGTTTTCTGTAAAAAACAGACTCTGGGATGGAAAGTGACAGAAATGAAGCTGTAACAAAGGATGATCAATTTTTTATGGCCAGCCCCAAATGCAGAGGAAGTCCCTGAATGCCTCTCTGAAGCTGGGGACCCTTCAGTCATGGGCTGAAGTATGACCCATTCCTGTCACCACGCTGCTTCTGGCAGTCACAGGGCAACAATTCTTGCCTTTTTTTTCTTCCCAACCAAAGCTGATGAACTAGCTTTTCATTAATAGACCGGTGGCTGAGAGCACTTTGGCCTCTGCAAGCAAGTTTCCACAGGTAAAGAGCAAGCAGCACGGCAAAGGGCAGTGGGTGGGTTTGATTCACCTATTGGCTAACTTCTACGACCCTTGGATACATTGCGCTGAGTAACAAAGACAGCCCCTGTTCCAGGGTGTGTGTCTCCCAAAGTCAAAAAGCAAAGAAACTTGAGGAGAAAAAATGCATGAGGAAGAGAAGTGATCTACTCAGAGAGAACTGTTGGAGGCCCCACTGGAGTTTATCAGGATAGCTGCACTGAAGACGACATCCTAAAGGACTTCCCAGTGACTGCAGACTAGAAAATCGGAGTAATGCAAGTCAGGCATTCTGCTGGAGGTTTTTGCTGATTTAGCCTGAGACCCCAAGTAAGAAAAATTGGTCCCACTTATTTGTAGGGCCAAAGGGTTCTGCTGTGATGGCAGTTCCAAAACCTGTCTTGTGTGTTGTTTTTGTTCAGATAGTCATGAGCCAGATCCTGATCTCTGGGACTCAACAGTAACTACCCTGAAGTCAGAGAACTGACACTAGTTTTTCTGCCTTACAAAAGCTGGGAATAAAGCCTCTTGGCACACAACTCAAGCTTATTCTGCTGTTCGAAATTCTTACTCAGGCTACAGTGGAAGAAGCTGAGGGGCTGCTGGATTTGTTCTTGCTCCCTCCCCTCCTCAGGGACATGTGCTCACCATAAGCAGATGGTTTCAGAGATTAAGTTCTAAGGAGGCATTAGCAGGAATATCTGCACACAGCATCCCGGCAGCTGCCTATGCTCACACCTGTTCTAAGTTTCACAGCTTTCAAAGAGTCAGTGTTCAAGGCTTTTTTGCCCTTTCCTTTTTTGGAAAATACTAGGTTTCAGGGCAAACGCAGAGCTGGCTTTTCCAGAGACTGAGGGGTTTCAGTCCCATCACAAAAAGATTCCCTGTAGCTGCACCTCAGTCTTGATTTTTGGCCATCACTGTCAGACTCTGAAAGAGAATCAATTTATTTCCCTCCTCCAGAAACTGCAACAACAACAATGGGAGCTGCAGCTTACAGAGAAGCTAAAAGTCCGTATCACAGGAAAGGGAACTCACAATTGTTATTTACCTTTAAATACTAAAAAATTATTGGATCACAGCTGAAGACCGAGGGATTTACCCTTCACATTTCAGTGTATTTCTTTGCCATGTTTCTTCTGATCACCAAATTTAATTCAGATAGATCTAACAAGACAAACAGCAGCAAATAGCATTGCAGGCTGTCACAGTGGTCTCCAGCTGTGGGGCACATGGTTAAGGAACCTAACTCCAGGTTCTGCACTGCTGGGGACAGGGTCTTGTGACACGTGACGTCAGTAAATGAAGCTGGAGGTGCTGAGCTTGGGTCCCTTTTTGTAGGAAAGGGATCTCCCTTGATAAGAGGAATTTAGGCACAGTGTAACATACCACCTGGGAACGCAGCCAGTAACAAAGAAATCCCAGCACAGCAACCATGCCAGAATGTCTCCCTGGTTAGCCATGCTTTCCTGCTGCTTGCCATCAAAAGAAATAGGTATTTCACAGCCTGCTGTGGTACCCAAGTTGCCACAAAACAGATAATCAAAAAATTATATATACATACGTTAATGTACATTTGATTCATTCACGTGTACCTGATTGTGGGAAGCTAGGAGATGAGTGACGGGGAATACAGATCCTAGCTTTGCAACTGGACGTAATTTCTGTTCTGTGTCTGAACCAGATCTGAACTACCTTGCTCCTGGTGACTTCAGGTTTCGATAGGGAATTTTGTGGGTTGAGTTCTTCATATAAGCTAATTAAATTTTTTCAGAGACCAGAGAGATGGAAAGTACTGTTTTCATTCAAAGATCTCAAGTGGTAGCTATCCTTGAATGTTCCTGATGTATAAATAGAATTGCTAGTACATAAAAGCACTTAGTGATGCACCCAGCACTCCCTACAGCTAAAGTGTCTATGTGCTTGGGTGCATGTGCTCACTACCACTACAGTTCAAACATCAACCCATGCAATATTCCATATGGTAGTGCTGCATGTTCTGTCTCCTGATAACTGAAGCAACAGCCTCATAACATTCAAAAACCCAGTCTGCTGAGCGGTGATGAGTCTGTATCAGCAAGCTGGGAATCCAAGATGATCCACAGCCCTTTTCTCAGGCTTAGTGGAACCCCCACCCTCTACCATAACAGCCAACAGGAGCGGCCGTAGTCCTCACTCCCTCTACTGTACAACACAATCCATTGAGGTGCACACACAAAGGGGACGCTATCAGTAACTGGCAACTGGTAGCCAAAAACATTCCAGGCAAAGGCCTGAGCACCGAATAATAAAAAAAGGGGTAGAAGCAGCAGATATGAGATGGAAGAGAACAGTGCTAGCACAGGAAGCTGGAAAGAGACCAAAGGTTCAGAGAGGAGGTTAAGAAATTCAGACCTCGCACAGGAAGAAAAAAAAAAAGGAATGAATGCAGAGAGGATAAAGATGGTCAAATGTGCCCCTCAATTGCCCATGGCATTGCGCCATTCCTCTATCCCACCAAATGCTCCTCAGTACCCCGGTGCCAGCAGTGCTCATTGCTCATTAGCAATGTGCCATCTGCCTCCACCACTGCCAAAACACCAACCCCAGCAATCAGTACAGATTTGTTGGTGACACCTGTTGGGACGGTCCACAGATACCAGTGGCTTTTCACCGTGCGCACTTGTTTTAAGCAATGTCCAGCTGGTACCCACAAGTACTAGGCCGACCCTTGCACCCCGCGACCGCATGCATCTCTAACAGTGGGGACACGGGGCAGCTTCTCTACCCTTTCTGCCTGAGCTTGGCCACCACGCAGGCGCTGCAGCCAAAGCCTCCCCGCGCCCACCCAGGCCTGGCTGCAAGGCCATGTGCCACCTGCAAGGCACAGCCACTCCGCTTGTTGTGCCCCGCACCACTCTCGGGTGAGGGCTTCTCACTACCCTCCCCCAAAAGCCAAGCTTTTAAGAAGCTTGGCCTCCAACTCCCAGAGTCACCATCTTCCAGGCAAGCACACCACATGGGGATGCCGGCCCGACTGGCTGGTGGTTTGGAAGAACGAAGATGTGAGCACTACACTCATTCCCGTCCATCCACTCCAATAAGCGGATGGTCCTGAAAATAGAACCATGGGTTTAAAATGTGAGCTGCTTCAAGTATTTCGCTGACACAGGAAAAAATAAAAAGGAAAGACACAACCACATTAGGCAGGGCAGGAAATTCCTACTGCTGTGTCACATGTGGCTGAGCAGGATCTACGAGCAGGCAGGACGTGCAAAAGATTCAATACTTTCTTGCTGCCAGTTTCCTCCCTGGCCACTTGCCTCTGCTTACACCTCTCAGACCTACAAGGGCTCTTCTGGCATTTGCACCTCCATCTGCAGGTACACCTCTGCCTTTTGTTGAGGTGTGCATTCACCAACAGCTTCCACTAAGCTGAAGTGCCATATGCCAGTGGTGCCCCAACAGTGCCAATACATCACTCCCAAATTCTCAGGTCCAGGTACTTCTGACACTGTTTCTATATTTGAAGAAAAGATTCACAGAAAAACTGGTGAAATCCATGCGACAAACTGCATTTGCCGTGAAGGGTACACAGCAGTTCCCTTCAGATAAGAATTTGTATCTATTCTTTGACACTCTGGAGAAGCTCACAGTTATTATTTAGAGAAAAAAACACCTTAAGTTTCCAGAAATATCCACATAATTGTTGCAATAGTTTTTCCCCACCTCCCTGTTTCTTAGAGAGAAGTCTGCTATTCCTTCCTTTCTTCACTATTAAATACAAGACGGACGATATTCTGTATCAAGATTACCAACATACTTTGCAGAACCAATGGAAGAGCTAGCAAAGGGAGATCTAGAACTGGTAGAGAAGAGCAGCTCCTGCCTAGTAAGGGAAGGAATGTCTTTCTTCCCTCCCTCCCACAAATGGACGAACAGACCTTCAAATCACAATGGCCTGGCACACAGATTAGTTACAAGACATCTCGTTTAGCCTTTTCTACCATTGATTACTTCCATTTTATCCACTCATCGGACTTCACAGATTTGCTCACAACCCTGACACTTCCCCAGATGAACAGATAAAAAACTAGTTCCAATGACACACTGTAAACTTCTGTAGAAAACAGTTCTAATGAATTTAGGTGAAATATGTAATATAAGCAAACCAGTCAGATTACTATGGCCTGAAGGAGTCCTGGACACCTGTATAGGAATCAAAGGTAGGCAGTCCCTGATCATTCCAGCAAACCTTCACCCTCCCTCCACCATCAGGGTGTATGCCGTTACTCATGCAACACTTTGATCCATTGCCAACTGCAACTCCCGTCCCCATATGCTGGTTTGCTTTATAGAGCGTTGCAGGGGTGCTCTCTGTGCGGCACTGCCAGCGTCACCTAGTGATACAACTATGTCCTCTTTGTTAGGCACCAGACTGCCAATCCTCTCCTGGTCTACTGACCGTCTCCTCATATCTGACAGAAACGCATTCAACAAAACTGGCGAGCCATCGCAGTACCAGCAGAGTCAATACCGTACCAATGCCACCAAAATCGACTGCTCTCATAACATGTTAACGCTATTATTTTAGATTCTGATGCCTGATCGTTTTTATCTCTTTGTCCATCACAGGCTCTCAGGATGCTGGTGGGAGAGAGAAAATGGCCATATAGCTTGGGCAGAGGCTCCAGCATTAGAAATCCCAGGACCAATTCCCAGCTCTGCCACTGTGGCTCTGCCGTAATTACTTCACCCACCAGTGCCTCAGTTTCCCCATCTGTAAAATGAGGATAATGATAATGACCTACCTCAGAGGGTGTGGTATTCAGATGGGTTAGCGACCAGCACTACAGAAACACCCCCCACCAACAAACAACCCAGACTGGCACTGGAGGAACCGAGGGCACTGCATCCTCCCCTCCTTTCACTCCCTCACTGATCCCGCTAAGCAGAAAACTGCTTGCCAGAGCTCTCCTGCCTGCGACTGCGCAAATGTCCAGCCAGCTCCATCCTCATCGAACCATCCTGCGTCTATTTGATAAAGACGAATATTGCTTTTTAAATAAATATAAAAACTCTGCTTCCTCCTTGGCGAGTTCATTTTGAGTCATTTTATCTCTTTCCTCCCCCTAGATTTTTCCCCAAATAATGTGATTAAGTGAGTCAGCGTTCTGCTTTCCCTGACAGCCTCTGGATTTAATTCAGTTTGAGGACTGTGACCTTTGACTCCTTTTTACTATACTAACCCAGCTAAGAGAACACTTAGCGATTTCTCCGCTTCCTACTGGGAGAGTATCTGGTGGGGGGTGAGGAGTGGGAGCAGGGGTGGAGGGGGGAGGAAGAGAAACAAACTTTCACATAAAATTATGGTATATGGATAATTGAGAAGTTTAAAAACATGAATCTAATTGTGCTGTCCCTTGAGAAGCAGATATTGAGCCATCCTATAAAAGGCTTGGAGTATCCCAATGGTGATTTATTGCTAAATCCTAGTATTTTTCAATACATTATAGTTTTTAAATTGTGTTTAAATTGAGTGTAGAAGAGCAGAGGCCATTAGGAGATGCAGAAATGATGATTATATTTAAATATTCATGCACGCAGTACCTTATTATTGAATCTGAACACTAACAAAATCAATATTAAGTGCGGTTTGACATGAATTTATTTATGAATTTCGACTTTCTAAGTACTGTATTTTTTCACTCAAAAATTGTGAGTATAATGTAGTAATGATATCAAAACAGAGTGTCAGGGAGCATTAGCTGAGGAGGTTATAAACCTCCGTATTACAGGGCCCCATATCGCCCTCAAAAGTGCTTAGTGCACAAAACCAAAATGTTTTTTTTTTTTTTGAAACACGTAAATACACACACACACACACACACACACACTCACTCAGAAATAGGAAGGAAATTCTCCGTCGGAAATTGCACTGCAGTGGCTTTGATTGCTCTCAGAGCCCGCTTCAGGGACCAGGCAAACTGGGATTTGAAGACAGGCAAACCTGAATGGAGCACTTCGGGCATGTGGTTTGTGGGGGCACTTTGGTGCTCTGAGGGGAAGCTGGCAGAGAGAGAACAGCCCACAAGTGCAGGGTATAGGCAGGGTCCCAGCCAGAAAGGAACCAAATATATCAGTCTTCACCAAGAACCCACAACTCCTTTCCCACTCAGCAGTGCTGGGTCAGTCGCACCACTATCCCAGGAGGCAACACCAGTCAGAAGTACTCTCATTAAAAGAGTCTGGTGGTAACTTGTGCTCATACTGGCTGGTTGGTCTGGTAGAAAAGGATGTCCCAGCTCCTTTCATAAATGTAATGCCCGCATAGAGACCAGAAACAAGTTGGGGGTTTCTATTCATAAGCAATGTGTGGTATGGGAGGCACCTTGAGCAGTTTTCACTCAAAACAGTGCAAAGACAGGGAGATTGGAAACCATCCCCCTTTGTCACCAAAAAAAAAGCATCCTATATTTTGCCTGCTCTATATTTTGCCTACTTTCTTGTTAAGGTGTTAGTATCTCAAGCAGGACACTCAATAATCAAGCTGGAACTCCCTCAAGAAAGAGAGACAGCTTTTGAAGCTCGGCACTTGGTGTCATTCACTTACCCAAGATCATTTAATGGTAGAGCTGCAGCAGTCCCCTGCTTCACCAAGTCCTTGTCCTTTCAATTCAGACACTGCTGCTCTGTCACTGTTGCCACCTGCGAGGACTTGGTGGGTTTTTCATGGAGCTCTCTCTCCCTTTTGCTTTAATGATCACATATTTCAGTTGTGGAAGGCAGAAGCCTTTTTGGTATTGGGGAGGGGAAGAGGAAAAATTCAGACTAAAGCCCTGACATAAGGAGACACAGGAAGGTTTTGTGCAGATCTATCTACAGATAATATTAAAAGCTACTGCCCTTCCTCCCCCACCAATTCATTTCAAATGTGAGAAGAGTTTAACATTTATTTGCTATTGACAGGAATCTGGACTGAGCCCTCCACAGGCTGTGCTGTACCACTTTTGATTCCAGCCTTGGTTCAAAACACTACGCAGCCCACTGAAAGCGACACCCCACTTTCCTTCTTCAGTGTAACACACACTCCTATCCTGGCATCACTCCCAATGGAAAGGGCTATCCTTCCTGCTTGGGAGCCGTATCCCTGCAAGTGTCACTAAAGTTAAAAGAAGACAAAACAATTTTGGTAGCTCTCAGTCCACTTCGTGGTCAGAAGCCCACAAGGAACAGCAATAGACAACACGGCAGCAGGCTTTTCCTAGTCTTTGCTTCCTACAGTGACAGATACACAGAAAGAAAAATGGACTGACTGAGGAGAAGCGCCATTCATTTTTGTCTTTAATTTCTGACCAAGAACAGGAACCAACACTACTGAATTCAATGCAAAGCCATACTGCCTTCAGTAATACTAAGGGCCAGTTACTCAAAGAGTTAGTACTTAAGAGTGCTGAAGCATTTCATCTGAAGTAGATTGTCAAATGAACGCAGCCCCAACGTATGCATAATTTGCTCAGGTCTCTAAAATATCAGGTGCTGGCAAGTAAGAGTCAGGGACGCAGAGCAAACTGTGCTGTAAAGGAATGGTGCCACAGTCCTAAGGAAAGTCCCTTCAACTAGGAAGTCTTCTTGCTAAGCCATTCAGCAAGGTGAACAGTGCAAAGTGCAAGCCCTGGAAGTCTTTTTCTGATACAGAATTTCTGCTCAGATTAATCTTTTCTTCCTCTTTCCTGCGTCTTTATTCTTCGGCTTGCAACTCTCTTTTCTGCTCATGCTAGCATTTCCCAGTACAGCCTGCCAGGCTCTTAATGGATTGGCAACATCCTTCAGGGACTGGAATTGACACAGAAACCCATGTAAAGTATCCCCTCTTGGAAGGGGTTTGATCATGGAGCACTGACATGATGGCAGATCACACTGCACACACAGGGGCCGCACACGACAGGGCGAGTGGCAGCAAAAACATCACTCATTAAAATTAATTCCTTTCTCATTTTCATCTTAAAAGGAATGCTCAGATTTAGTGGTCTCAGCTGAGTCTCCAATGGATAGAGATCTGCATTAACAGAGCCCAGCATACCCAGTCTGACTTGGTTTATGCTCTGCGGAATGGATTAATTTGGTGACTTTTCCAGGAGTGAGAACCACTGGAGGAGCCCCATACTAAGAACAAAACAATGAAAAGGACTTCATAGACCACCCAGTGAAGTCCCTCTTCCTGCATGCATCCATATTATATAATCTCTTTGGTAAACCCAAAGCAGAGCTGTAGAATTCCAGTGACCACATAGTCCCAAGGAAAGGTCACCATCTGAAAGGTTTGAGACCTCTCAGTTCAACCAGGGACCCAAGCAGCAATGGTAGCTGGATGTCAGAAACCACAGCCTTGATCAAGGCTCGGGAATCACAGTACTGAAAACAATACAAGCATATGAGGAAGACGTTTCCCTTTCTATCGTGTTTGTAGCCCTGAAGAACCTAAGGGTTTTACATTTAGAAAAAGAAAAAAAATTTGCATTTTAGAAATGTAATGCACAGAACAAGAGATGTGCCCAAGGTACATAAAGCTTGCAGCAGAGTTTGGAATCAAGACTGGGTAAGTGCATGTGCCAGCATACTGCCTTAACCACAAGATCTTGATTCTGAACTCAAAATATCCCCTCGGTAAGAGATGGAGTATAAAGGGCACTGAGGAACATTTATCACCTAACATTACTCCAAGCTTTTGGTAAAAATAGTCAGTTCTTAACCACAATATGTCTTCCATCAGTGCTACCTTCTGTGGTTAAGCACAGGACAGGCCACGGGAGAGGACACTAGACTGAAGCGCCACTGGTCTGACCCAGGTACAGCAACTCTACTTTTCCCATGAGATCTCTTTCCCAGAAATGCTGAACACCATCTTGGAAACTCCACACACAAGAGATGTCTAATGCTGGCATTATTTCTAACACTAACAACTCGTTAAGTTTTTCCACTATGCATCTGTATCAATATTTTAACACAACTGTTACAAGGAAAATTGCTTTTTTTTGTGTGTCTGTCTCCTCCCTCCCCTACTCTCTCATTAAATCAGCATGACAGATTTTAGCCTATTCCATAACTAAGTGAATATCTCGGAAATTTAAAATCCCCAAAGCACAGTGACGGGTTCTGAAAGCTTTCTAGTTGTGCAGAGTATGAACAAACTCAATGGGCTTCGATCGTCCCCTCCCCTTATTGTAACTGCATGCAGGCTGCCATCAGAGAGCTTCAAAAAAATGGGATTATCTTAAATCTCAGTAGGAGATAACCCAATGCACAATAGCCATGAGATTCAGCTGTATGACCACAACATGACTAATTTCTCAGGTATGACCATCTACATCAGTGTAATACCACCACGAAGTTTGATCTGATAACAATTTACAGCTGGCTCAACTTGGTGTAAGAGACAACCGAAGGAGTGGGGCAACAGGGGATCCATAACTCTAAGACACAAGTCAGACATCAGGATATGGATTGTACGATCTGTCGATGGAAAGAGTAAAAAGGTGGCATCCAGATCATTTCTCAATACGTGCAGACCAGCCATTTACTGGTGTTTGGAGATATGACTAAAATGCATTAATGAAAGATAATTACCCCAGAACACCAGCATAGACAAAATGGTCTGTAGTGGGGGCAACAAGCAGAGTATTCTCAAGCAGAGCCAGGGAAAAATAATTCATCCGGGAACTGATAAGAAAACCCCAAGAAGAAATTGGAGGTCTTTGATGTGGAATATTCACCAGCATTTTTAAGGTGGGGGTGAAGAAAGTGCTATCACCAAGGAGAAAAAAAACCATACCCTCTTTTCCAGTAAATCGATGTATTTTGCTCTAATTTTATTAGGAATATAAAAGGAGCCTTTAGAAAAGTGCTTAGAGAGCAGAAAGAAAAAAAGAAGAGATAGCGAAGGCTAGCAGTGGAAACATTAGTCTGTCTGTATTAGGAATCCCATACTCACATTTTATTGTTACTGTCAGGATGCAAAAGGCAGCGCTTAAAACAAAATAATACATAATGTATTACAGGGGCATAAACATCAGCAGTCATTTTTATTTTAAAAAGAAAATGCAAAAAAATATGGAGATAGCTTGCAAGTGAGGGATCCAAGGCACAGCATTTATATCTGTGTCCACTGAGATAATCAAAAAGGTATTAGAGCAGCTGATGGAACAGGGTACCACAAAAGACTCCTCAGCAGTTTACCACCGTTCTCATTACAAGGTGGCTGTGGAAGCTCATTCAAAGAAACCGTGGGGGTCAATTTTTAGGTTGGGATGGTATTTATTCCGGATCCAAAGATGAGATATTTAGAGAAATAAACTCCATACTTTTGAATGACTAGTAAAGAAAATGGGTTTTGTACTTAGGAAAACGTTGGTCCACATTCTAGGAGTGAAAGGGTAAGGAAAAAGGAAAGATAGATGCAGAAATACAGAGTATCACTTACGCTTTTCAGCCAGCCTTTTTCAACCATTAATTTTCTGTCCTGCTTGCCTTATCTATATTAAGTTGTGCTTTTTTAGTGCTAGCTCCCTTACTCAGTCTCTGCACAGCACACCTAACACCTCAGAGTCCAGATCCAGCATATTTTGTTACTGCCATAATATAAATAAAGCTTTATGACAACTGCCTGGCACAGAAGTAATGCACGTCATCTGCCTTGCTTGACAGAGCTACCAGGGGGAAGGCCAGGCCCCACAGCAGCAAGGATGCTCCCCTCCACAGACTCCACCTGCCAAATTCCTTTTCCTGCATATTGGGTGGTTGAATCAGTCCCACTGTTTCCTTCAGGTCTCTTCCTACTCACAGGACTTGTATTTTGGAGTCAGCTTCTAGCAGAGACTGCCCCATATTCCACTGGTAGCTTTCCTACCTCATCTTAGCTAAACTCTATTGCTGCCTTGCTTTCCAACCCCACAGCTTTGCTGTCAGGGCTCAGTCCTGCCACTGCTCGGTGTTTGGAGACTTCGCAAACTGTACAGCTTGCCCCAACTGCTTTGTTCAGCTTCATAGTTCAAATATTGTATGTTCACCAGGGAGAAAGGACTCATTTCTCTATGGAAGTCTCTGGAGCCACACCTGCTTTGAGAGCAGTTGCTGAAGTCAGGAGTGCAAGGAACACCCGGTGAGTAATAGTGGAAAGTGGAGGTAAGATGCAATGAAGAAGCAGTATTTATTTTAAGTACAGAAAACATCCCCTTTAAATATTTCAGCTGACAGCCGGATCTAGCATCCCCCAGAACAGCTGGATCCAGGCACATCCTCGGTAAAAAAACAGCTTCTCCCTCTCATTCCCTGCGATTCTCTGAAGGCCTCAGGGGGTACTTGATCCCCTTGTTTCCCTATCTGGTTGTACTGCTTTTGTCACAACGTATCATGCACGCTAACATGGCACAGCCACAGTTTGCTGATGGGATGATGTCAAGAGGGTGTGATTGCAGGTGGCCTGAATGGGCAGTCATTTGGAGGACAGGGAAAGAGAACAGGGGAGGCAGACTGGCCAGAGTGCTGGCAAGAGGGGGGTAAGAAGTGAGATAAGTAGAAAATAAATAAAACCAAGTAAGTACAGCAACAGAGCAAGACTAAGGAAAATATTTACCTGAAGTGGGAATGCAATGATCTTCTCAACTGCCTGCCACAGTAAACCATGATGTATATACATCTGCTAGTGCTGCACCCATTTACTGTACAGACGTGGGGCAAATCACATCCATCGCAGAGCAAAAACAGGGGCAAAAATCAAACTTGTTATATTTGCCAACTTCAAATGATTCGGAAAAAAGGTCTGCTCCAGCAGCCATGAATTATTGACAACCAGTTCGGAAGTCCCCTATGAAGGAAACATGCATCAGTAATTGATGAATTATAGAGTTCTACAGTTCTGGAGGAGTTGAAATTGGGAACTGGAGAGGGGTTAACATACAAAGCTAGGTGTCACCCCCAGATACACTATTTGCTTCACTTCTCAGCACCTGAAATTAGCTGCAATGCTTAATGGCTTAACAAAAATAAATAAGGATCTCTCTCTCTCAAAACGAAGACTCTGGAGATGATCAGCATTAATGGGACTCTCCTTGTGTTTAGCTTTTCTATGAACACGGGTATACTGAATTTGCTGATTTCAGGTTGTCTTAGAGGATACTGGTTCCTAAAATTAAAATAATTGCACGCATGCTAGAATCCTCTGCTTGGGAGTGAACTGTGGGTGGTAAATCAGAGCCAGGGTACACTAATGGAACTAGGTACTCAGCCACATTGCTGGACAGAACTACTTTACGAGCAGCTGCTTCAGGTCAGGCCTGAAGGGCACAGAGCTGTGCAGGGAAGAGCTGAACAGTGTACCTGTGTTTGGACAGCCCTTGCAGTCTCCTTACTCTCACTAAAATTATACTCTTTAAAGCAAAAACAAGAAGGAAAAACGAAGTTCCAGAGAAGACATTAGGAATTTGACAGTCTGAAAATTCTGCCCACAATCCACAGCCCAGAAGATAATCTTCCCCTCCCTCTCCTCATGCCAGCTCATCTCTGTGACATCTTTCCACTTCATAAATCTCTTCGTTGATTGCTGGAAACAAAAGGGCCTGCAAGCACAGTCACTGAGAGGCAGATCTGGGAAACAGCCCCTGGGGGACTAGGCGAAAAACAGTTCCTGAAAAGCCTGCATACCAAGCCAGAGGCATCCTCTCGTTGAGGTAGAAAGCAAGCAAAGGCCTCATACTGACTGCAACTGCACGAGGGTTCTTGGCACCATCTAGTGCCAAGAAAAGAGACTACGGAAATCATGCTGGAGGAGGATAGAGACTTGCAGAAAACTAGGAGAATCTGCTTGGGTAGTAGGGGCAGCTCTGCTAGCACAAGGAGGCCAGAGTAAGTGCCTGCCATCTTCACATCTCTGTGTACGGTGGATTCTTCCTTGTAGCACACTAACTACAGATGCTACAATAGGGAAGGCATTATGGTATCTGCCTGGAGGGCACTGCCTGCTGTTCTCAGTGGCAGCTCTGCTAGTACAGGTGGGGCATAGTATCCCCACTGTCCTGCCAACAGCTGGGGGATGGCTAATGATGGCTTTCAGAGCATGTGCCAAAGCCTGGAACCCTCTGAGGAATCCTCAAACCCTAAGATGCAAATGTAGTTGCATCATCCATAAGATGATAAGGTTCTCGCGTGCACAGGTAGCCCATATAACAGGAAAATAGTGCCGTGTCTGTCAGGAAGCCCACGAGAGCTAGGTGAATTGGATTAAATCAGAGTGACAAATATGCAGGGGTTGAGTTGCCTGAAAGACAGGGATGAGAAGTGCAGGAGCCAGCTCTTGAAGTGCCTTGACTCAGACACACTGTCCAAACAGAGAAAGAGAAAGAGGATTCCAGGCCTGGTGTGTGGTAAACCACTACAGGGCACAAACACCAGTGGCAGAGATGTGGATTTTAGGAATGTAACAGGTAGAGACCAGACCATCACTGCACAAACTAGAAGGATTTTCAGATACTGCAACAAGTAAGAAGATGAAACTTGATGCTAAAAAAAAAAACCAAGTAACATTTTTAATAGAGATTCAGCTCATCCATTCACCCTTTATCTTTGATATCAGCAGCTGCCATGAGGGTAAAGAGACTAAATCTAGGGTCCAATCAAAAGGAGTTCCATTGGCTGGGCTGAAAAATGGATTGGTCTTTCTGGAGACCTCTTCCTGCCTCACTAAGCAGTAAAGGAATAGGGAAGATGACACAAGTTAATATCAAGGCCACAGCCTGTACAAAAATGGATTTGACAGAGGGTGTAACTATCACTTTATGAGCAAAGGAAAGTTGTTCATCAGGATGCATTACTCATCTACTTCCTTTCTCTCCTGTACAGCAAAAAGAGTAAACAGTTGCTGAAGTTACACAAAACAATCAGCATTTAAAACTAAACAAGGCTTCTTGTTTTTCAAGCTTTCCTGGAGCCACTCCACTTCCTGTCCAGGCACATCATCTTTCATCATTCCTGAACATTGCCATCACCACCAGGCACATGAAACTGCAATGATACGGAGCCCTAGTACTAAACTTCCAAGGCAGTTATCGCCTAGAAAAGGCTACTGGCTTGTGATGTTGACAAATTGGGGCATGTGTGTTTTGGAAGACTTCAAGCATCACTCCTGCCTGCAGTCCTCGGAAAGCAAGAGAAGGAATCAATGAACTATCCAGGAGTAATGTTCTCAAATCAACTCAGCTCTTCATCTTTCTAAGGGAAGCAAGCCAAGGACCATGCTGAAATCTTAACCACAAGGCCCAGCCACTCCGTGGACAGTAAAGATGCCAGGGCAATTTCCCAAAACACAGGTGTTAGCTTTGACTTCCTCAGCCAATATTTACTTTCCTCCTCGCTGTTACAAAGCAGCTTCTCCATGAAGCTAAGGGCTAGATCCCCACGGGAATATAGGTGCCTAATTCCAATTTCACTGGGAATAAGATGTCTGTATCTGTGAACCCAGACCATAGCTCTTCAGGATCCATGGCAGGTAAGTGGACGTGGGAGAGTTTAAAGCCTATTTCTACCCTGTCTTGAAATCCATGTTACCATTCATTCCATATAAAGCACTTCTGAAGAGCTCCCAAGCCGAAACTCCCCACTTGCACAGCAAGATAATGATTTACGTTCACCTTGCTAGGGTGCAAATGATACCCTGTGGTGCAAGGAAGCAACAGGAATCTAGACCCTGTGACAGTTAAATGGGAAATCACTGCCATGGAAGCAGAGAGCCAGTGTGGGTACAACACTGTTACCTGCAATGCTTGCCACTGGAAGCATGCAGCACAGTGCGACAGCATCCATTCTGCAGTCCTGTCTCCTTTAAGGACATGGACACATGCAGTTTTAGAGTGCTTTAAGCAGCTAATTAGGGTGTCTTCCCCTCCTTTATCCCACAAGATGATAATTGCATTATAAAAATGAATATGTAACTAAGCAGAAACCACAGGAACGGTGATGGCAGAAAAGGAGATGGAACCGGCAGCAGTCTCACTCCACAGTCACAGGTGGAAGCCCTCACATTAGAGGGACCAGCACTCCAGTGCGGTTTCTGTAGCTGTGGGGAGGAAAACCTCGAAAAAGCCCCACATCATTTAGAGTCACAAGAGTCAGCGAATGGTTTAGTGCTTAAACAATCGATGTCAGGAAGACAGCAGATCCGTGAGAGAGTGTCCGCCTCTTGCTCTCCCTGCTTACATCTCCCCAGAATGTCTACAGTCATCAGGGTAATTTAGAGGCGGGGTGGTGGGTACGGACAGACTTGGCTTGGTCTAACTGGGGCTATCACTGTAATTGTGGAAGGAAGTGAGAACATATCAGCAGGGCCCCAGGGAGTAAAGAGCAAAGTGAAGGGAATGGAGACTGTATTTGTGGGACCCTGTGAAGCTGAAGAAGTGTCAGAGAGCAGCACAGTGATGCCTGAGGGTGGAGCAGAGCTAAGGCAGTTAGATCCTCCTGAAACAGCAAAAGATCTCAGCTGGGAGCACAGCCTCATTGCTTGTGCACTCTGTTTCCCTCAGTAGCTAACACCATGGATGACCAGGTAGCTGGGCACACGCCCCATACAACTACACCTCCCTTTCTAAATGTAAACAGCTGCAGGGATAAATACCTTTACTTACCTTTCAGAGCAGGAAGGGGGGAAATCCTTCCTTCCTACCGCCAGTTCTTCACTGCCCCCCGTGCTGCACAGGCAGCCTCTATTCTGCCGGTCCATTCTTCCATATCCAGTGCGTTATTATGAACCCTCCAGCACACACAGTTAATTAGGGAAAATATCCTTTCTAGCAATTTAAATGATTTTGGCATTTTCAGGAGGGCACATGTAATATTCAAATTACTTCCACTCTGCGCTGCCTTGTCTTGCCTGGCTCATCTTCCCAGGTGAATTTGTAGTCTCTGAAATGCTCTAATTTCCCACACAAGCCATGTCAAATATAATTTTGGTGCAAAGTTGGTAATTATACGTAACATCAGTCTGATGTTAAAAACACTGAAAAATTTAGCAAGAAGAGACGAATGGAGAGACATAAGTCTGAGACCAACGAACGAAAGGCGTGCGGCCCCCTTAGTATTTGTGCTCTTTAATTAATAATAGCATGTTTTCAGGAACTGAAAGGATGTGTTTCCCGAACTGACTGGAATTCGCTTATGTCCCAATTACATTGTCTCAGCAAAGAACTTCGGTCATGTCTCAGTGAAGAGCCACAGCTAAACCAAAAGTAAAATCCAGGCTCCCCACTGAAGTCCATCACAGTTGCAAGGATAAGTAAAGGAGAAGAAATCTCACCCTTGGGTTCAAACCCAGAGATTAGATTCTGTCTCCTCCTCCTCTGCCACCCTCTGCTGCAAAACCCCTCTGGAAGGAGTCAGATTTGCATCAGTGAGTCATCAAGCATATGGATATATATTAGAATAAGTGCAATTATAACTGCTGGCCCCAAAGTCTTGGGCAAACACTTTATCAGACTTGTTCCTTGGCTCGAAAGAGAAGTATTAACATGAAGAGTGAATTATCTGACCCCATCATCAGCTTTCCCCAAGGATGCTTGGTCTGCCTATTTAAAGGAGCATCCCAACTCAGCTTGCTTTTTGACACCATTATCCCAGTACACTAGCTGCCTGTCAAAGACAGTTGAGAAACCCTGAATTAACCCATTCCATTCTAAAGTCCATGCCTGCAATAACTGCTGGAAACCACAGAGCCATTTAGTTCGAAATTGTTGCTCCTAATAACCTCTTCATGTTGTTAATACATTAGGGAATGGAAAACCCAAGTATCTAATCATCACTGTTGGAACAGCAGTTTCTGGCTCATGTGAGAACTTGGACCACAGCTGGTGAGGAAAGCTTACTTCATTTCGATCCCAAAGATGTTATGACAGTAGTCAGGAACAATAATAAGAGGCCCAATCACATAAGTAAACTTAGTGTACCCAGGCAAAAACTTCATCCTTTGGAGTCAAATTGAGAGCCACTGAATAAAAGAGTTATTATTTTAGAGGAACAAGGTTTTCAAAAACAGATAAAGTCTCAAAATTGAAACTCCTGGACACATGCAAACCCCACTTCTATCACACATCAGCTATCATGTGCTTGTACACAAGAATTCAAGAGCCAGTCTTGAACTTCAGTCTTACTAGTGTGTAGTATTTCATGCCCCTCTGTGTCCTTCCTCGATCCCACGTTACAGAAAAGGATGAGATACCTTGTTTTGGAGAACGAATATTCTCTGGCTTTGCAGCTCACTCCACCTACCACCTTAAAATCAGTTCCGACTTCTCATACCCTTTTTCACTCTCTTGAGTTTGTGCCACTCATTTAACGGTGGCTGGCTATGCATAAACAGAAAATCCATCATACTCAGACCATACAGGCCAAAGAAACCCAGAAACTTTCACCACAGTTTTGTCAAGAGATGAAAAAAAGATCTATGCAGGTCTAAGCAAGAAATGAGCAGGACAGGATTACAGATCCAGAAAGTACAACCCACAATCCTGTTAAGGGCACTGTGGGTATCGGTTGCAGGTAGAGGGGACAAGAGAAGGGGAAAGGCTGGAAAGGGTCTACAGAGGATCATAATATGTAAACTGAACAAATATATATTGATGTTACCTAGCCAGTAATATGTTAGTCCTGAGGCAAAGTAAACACTAAGATCATCTGCTATTGCTGCTTACTGCATTTATAAATGCAGCAGTAAAACAAGACAAAACAGCCTTGGAAGGGCAAATGTGGTTTTTTTTGTTTTTTTTTTCGTTTGTTTGTTTGCCAGACCTGTTGGGATCACTGATAAACTAACTTACCTCACATCATGGACACTTTAAATTCTGCCAGTCTTTAAGAAAGCAGTTGTACGCTACACTGAGCCATTACTGAACATCCAGATACTGTTTGCATCCGCAGAGAAAACTCTCTTATGAGGCATCTGTCTAGCCTCTAAGAACAGCAGGATCTCACTGTATCTATTGAGATAACTATTTCATTATTCAACCCATTACAACACAACACTAGACAGAATCCCTAACCTCGCCCATTGGCTGGAACATAACATTCGTACACTAATCATGCAAGTAAATGCAACCAATATGCAGAATATATTTAGCTGCCTGTTCTTGAAAATCTGGTCTTGGCATTGTTGATTCTTGTACAGGATTCCCACCTCACTGTCCAGTTGCTCATTGACTTCTGAGTTATCATGGGCTAGATACACTCACTGCCTACATCTTGCTGACCTCAAGAAGGCAGTTTTACTGAATATACTGTGGCCAGGACACAATGTTCACAAATAGCTGTTCATCGAATGCCTTCTCCTGCTGCCTCGATGTGCCAAAACACTGCTTATGAGACAACACAGTAAAACACATCAATAGACACATCAGAAATAACCTCATATTAACAGACCCTAAAATTTGTTTTTAGACTGTAAATTCTTCAGAGTAAGTCCATGACTTTACCCTTTTGCACACTATATACAGATAAACAACAGTGCAAGGCTGAGTTTTACAAAGCTCTTAAGACCCTTGGATAAAAGCAGCTTTATAAATGTAAAGAGCGATTCTGCAAGGCTTTTCCTTCTCAGTCTGAAATGACAATGTGCAAGAGGCAGAAGAACAGGACAAAAGGTGACATTTGACCTCCAAGTTCCTCAGTGCTAAGAAGCTTTCCTTGCCATTTTCAGTCAGATCCACCCGTCTCCAGTGGAAAGCCAGGATATGCCAAGGTAGCTGGACAAATAAGTAGCTCCTTCACTGCCATGGCAGTGGTGCAAACACACTGGAGCATGTGCCAAAGGAAATTGTCATAAATCACAAATTGGTCAATTTAGTTTAGTTTTCAGGCAAGGGTTATGCAAACTGGTTGGAAAGTGCCTCACTGAGGAGCCAATTTTCATTTTCTTCAAGAAAGTAAAACAGTTTCTATTTAATGCACTGCTTCACAGATTTAGTCTCAACTTCAGACCCTGCTCTTCCACAGGCCTGAAAGATTCTACTTTCACAAAATTCCCCTCAAGAGTAGCTCAAACTCTGCCAGGGCATTAGGAACAAAGGGCAAGACCATGTCCCAGTGGTCAGTTCATTTTCATCTGTTACTAACAGCAAGCAGTCAGATCCAGCCTGGAGAAACTTGCTCACTTTCAGGGGTAATCCTTATCAAGGATTCTGCAGGGTAAGCTAAGAATGTGGAATACACATTTCCAAAGACCACCCTCTGCTGTTCCACTGCACCTTCCAGCAAGGAAGGAATCTTTGCAAGTCTGCAGCATTTCTTACTGTTTCACTGATGCACCAGGACAGTTTTCCCTGTTGCAAATAGGAAATTCTGCGATGCTCATGGCTATAAAGTCATTCCTCTTGGGACTGAGACACTAAACTGGGAACTTTCTAACTTCTCCTTCCCACTAGGGAAAGAACATTCTATACTAAACACCATACAGACACCACCAGTAGCAAAATGAAATCCAGCTTGCACTTTCACAGCTATTTTGGTTTTGTGGGCTTCAGTCATTGAAGAGGCTGGGAAAGGGGGAGAAGAGGAGGTTTTGCTCCATCATATGAGAAGCTGCACCCTTGCCCTGCTTTATAAGTTGACAACACTCTCCCATGAACAGCTCTGCTACTGCTTGGGGTGGCCAGCTAACAAAACTCCACTGCAAACCTTGCTGAGTCCTGTCAACACCGCATCTCATCTGGTTTAATGTAAACCAGAAACTCACCCTCCATCTCTGGGAGGGGTCAGATATAGTTGTAAAGCATGAGAGCGCTGACAGGGTCTCCAGCAACATGCTCCCATTGTATCATTAGGTCCATATTCACTGCATCTCAGGCTCCTCCTGGATGATATCTGGGCTCATTCTGATGCCAGAGACATTCTGCAGGCGGACACAGGTTTCTTCCCAGTTCACTCAGATCCAGTCTGCCCTATTCCTCCCCCTAAACTTCACGTTTGCACCCATGCTAACAGAGTGCAAAACCATCCAGTCAAAAAAGTGGAACATTTGTCCTTCACATGCTCCATGTTTAGATGGCACAAAGAAAGAAAGGATTTGACTTCTTCCTGCTCTTTCTCGTTAGCCCATGCTGATCTGCCAGCCTCTCCAGCTGGTGGGGCAGATATAAAAGGACAGAATTATTTCCTAGGCTAAGCAGAGACCTAACTATCCCAAACTCTAAAAAAATTGGCAGTAAGACAGTGATGGATTTCAGTGCATACTGACTAGGCACAGGCTCCGTAAGAACAGCAGAACAGCAATAGTTTCACCCACAGAAATATAATTAACAGATAAAATCTGACAATAGCATTTGCATGATAAGGGTAGGCAGTCTGTTAAAAAGTAAGTCTGTGCTGGTATCAGACCATGGGAAAGGTACATGACTTCCTTGTGAAACACATCGATCTCCTGCATGCTCTTCACCCAAGATAATTTGCCAAGTTCCATCTAAGGCAGTGGCAGGGAAGCAAACAGCTGGGAGAGGGATTTCACCTGTTACAAGTGTCCTGTGGCCTGGCACAAAATAAAGGACACACTGATTATTGTCTTCAAAGCCTCAAAGAATTTAATGCTAACTGAAGTTAATTCTGGACTCCTTGCTTAGACAGAGAGTATGAAGGAAGAGACAGAGTGAGAGCGCCAGGGGAGAAACTGATTTCCCGTCATTTCATTATTGCCAGAATCAAATAAGCAAAAAACTCATGCATCAGGCTTTTATAATCATGAGAACTGAAAATGAATGAATACATTGGATTACTTTGTACTGACGTGACTTCAGAGCCTTTACAGTGATACAATTTCAGACTTCTTTAGGAGACTATTGATGTCAGAATTTGCCTCTGATTCATGAAAGTGAAAAAAACTCACCTAATCACAGGACTCCACAGCTGGCACTTTAAGCAAAATGTTCACCCAGTTCAATTCCACTCTTGTCACTGTCTCCTGAGGTCTGAAAACAAGTTATCATGAAGTAAGGGATCAGAATTAGGCACAGAAGAGCTACGCTAAAATCCAGCCACACCGAGTTGTGCTTTAGGTGTTGATACCTAAAATGGACTTCACAGCACATTCCCATACTTCTATGCTTTGATTTTCATAAATTCCACTTAAACTAAAATTCAGATTATTCTATGAAGCTGAATAGAAACAGAGGGTACCTTTAGCCAGCAGTGGTTAATCACAAGAGAGGATACAGCCTACACATGGTTAACCCAAGAACTGTGGCTGTAACAGCAAAGGTCCCAGCTCAAAGTCTTGCTGCTGAATCAGGTGACGAGCCAGCTAAAATTTGGGATACATTCATTGTTTTGACTATGAAGCAGTAGAATGGTCTCCTATCCTTTTGTTGTTGTTGAAACCCAGCTCTGACACCCAGCCAGCCTGTTACCAGCATGATATAATCCAGCAGCATCTAATCGGCTGCTGCCACCCTCTGCCTTCCCCCACCCTCAACACTGGCGGATATGTCAGAGCAAAAACATCTCTGCATTTCTGATCTCCCTGGGGTCACATCTGTTTCGAGTCAGGCCTCCCATTTGGTTCCAATCCACTGATTTCCTGCTACTGTCCATGAAAAAGAGTGCAACTCTGTGGCTTCCCCTGGGTGTAATGGTCTAATCTGTACCTTGTTGTGCACTGTAGAGGGGAGGGGGGAATCAGTGCTACTTGGGAGCAGATTTCTCTTCCCTTATGACTGCATCCTGTTCTTACGCAAAGCACCTTTATTCTTGCTAGCAGTGGCAGCCCCAGATGTCCTGGTGCCCTCCCCGTATCATCCATATTTCTCCGGCCTCCTAATTGAATCCTTCCCTAGCTGGGACAGGCTTTCCTCATTACAATGAGCTGGATCCAATTCTACTCCCTCTCCTCCATCTCCCAGTCTTTCCTTGGGAACACAGTGCAGAGCTTCTGTGAGTGGATGACCGCACCAGTGAACTGCTCTTGCGGCTACTGTAATGTTGCTCATGAGGCTAACAGAGCAGGAAAGCCCCAGACAGGTACAAGGTGGTGAAGGCATCTTCTCTGCCAAGATTCTGGCTAGCACCAAGATGCAGTTTAGTTCTAACAAATAATACCTAGTTCTTCTAATGTACAGCTTTCAAACTCATTCAGCTCAAACATCAGGGTTTTGCAGCTGGTGAAGTAGCCCAAGAGTTCTCATGAGACCAGTGGCAGCGCTCAGGAGTCAAGCGGGTCTTACATCTTCAATGTAAGTTCAAGAGTGTTGGAAGGAGAACCAACACTGCAAATTCCCCAAGTACCACTGCTTTAACTACTAATCTACACTCTTCTACTGCACCAAGCGCATCTGGATTTCATCAGAGCCTGGATATTATTTTTAATAATAACCAAATCTTTGGGAAAAAAATACAGGACAAAACCTCTGACCTAGAGGCTCTTCTGCACCTTGGGTAACAAGAGATGCTGTTATTGTTGCTAGAAAGGATCTAAAAGCAATAGTACAAGAAATGATCAATAGGGCGCAAATATGTTTGTCATGAAATAATTTAGATCCACAGAGGAATTCCATATGTGGCTTCCCCTCTAACTAGAGGTTCCCACCTTGGCAGTGATCCTGGAGTCCCATGCCTACAGGCTCAGCAGCATGGAAAGGGAGGGTGGACGCTGGAGGAGTAATGGGATCATCAGCCGCCGAGGCTGCTGCTTGGCACGCCGACAATGTTTGTTTGCACCTCTTTGAAGATGAGAGATGAAAGTAGCGCCCACATGGGCTGCCTTTGATTAGCTTCTTATTTTTAACATTGCAGCTGCGATTATTTTTCTTTTTCTTGAAGCATTTCTTCCCCAGCACCAGAAACTGAGGTTCCCTTCTCTAGGGAGGTTCAACTTCAAGGAAACATAACAAACAGAAGTGTGAATGTAAAGGAGACTGGACAACTCAGGGCCAAGGGGGACTTATGTCATTTTATTTTTAATTTTACTTCCATTTTTTCCCCAATCCCCCATCTTCAGCGGGTCTCAGAAAGAAAATATTTGTTTACTTCTTTTTAATAGGGAAAATAAATGAGTCTTGGGATTGTACAGAGCTGTCATGAAGAGGAAAATGTCTAATGGTTCAATTCCCAGTTCTGTCACCGAACCACTCTGGGACTTGGGGAAAAGTCAGTTCGCCCATCTGTAAAATGGGATTTATAATGCATTGCCTCTCATGGGTATTGAAGTACAAGTAGCATTGATGGAATGCTTCATGCACCTTGGATAGAAGGGGCAATAGCCCTGTGAAGTGCTGTCCTTAATAGATGCTTAGAGGAATTTCCTTCACTGCAGTACTTATCTGACCACAGCAGCTGAGTGCCTCACAGCTACTGATGGGTTTTATTCTATTACCTCTCTGCATAGTAGGATTGTTGCATGGGAAAATAAGGCAGATTGAATGAAATGGACAGTCAGAGAATCTGTGGCAAAGCCAGGGACTAATCCTCTATTTCCTAAACTTCTGCCACATCCATTAGACCTTCCTCACAGTTCAACGAGTTTTGTGATCCAGATGCACAAAGGAAAGCCTCCTTCCCTTCTTCCTACAGGAGCCAGTCATAACTGCGGCTCTCTTCCTACTGCATAAGGAGCAAGCGGTCTGAAAGGGGAATTAATGTTTGTTGTACATTAATTTCCTTTCAGAACACTTGTTTTTCTTGCACCTGACACAGCAATTTTTACCCCAGAATTTGGTCAGATGTTAATCCAGTTATCCACAGTGGATGCTCTAGCTTTAACGGCATGACACCTGAGGAAAAGTTTAGCTTGTTCCTTATTTTCATGATCAATTTACAAAGATAGTAAAGAGCTATACATACAAATGACACCAGAAGAAACTGCTAGTAATCAGTACTTCCAAAAGATAGCTCCACAAAGTCCTGCCACTCTCACCAGCTCAAGTTTGACTTCTGTTGGAGGGCACTAAAAAATGCTAGGCAGAACCTAGCACAGCAACAATGTCAATTAAGACAGAAAATCTGGAGTGGGTATAAGAGGAACAGCCAAGAAAGTTAAATAACAATCAGGTTTTCGATACTTATGCACTTCAAAAGAAAAAAGAAACACAGCCACACACGTTTATATTTATTTCTTTGTGTTATCTACCAAGAAATTTATCAGTCAAATAAAGATGCAGGCACATGGGTTGAGTAAGAAACTGCAGCATGCTTACACAAATCCAGCCAACTCTGATTAAAATCTGTTTCCAGAGTACCAGCTAAACTCTTAAAAAACACTTCAGTCCACCATGACTCAATGCAGCCCTGGCATGGCTCCAAAAAGTTTATACTAATCCAGTCAATGCATATAATTTACCCAGGTATCCTCATCTTTATGAGATTTCACCTGCTCCCAGGAAAGAAGGCAGTAAGTTCTTCCAGCCCAGCATAGCATCCAGATAATCCCAAGTGCCCCAAACCACCCTCTCCAACCCAGCCCCCCACAAAGGGATAAGCTAGCCGTATAAGCTCCTTTCAAGCATATTATGAAAAAAGATAACTTGCACAAGATAGCTTGTAATATATATAAACTTTAAATTCACCCCAGAGAAGCAACATACTCCAGCCCAACTCCCTCCAGTCTCACAGACTCCAGGACATTAAATTAACCCCCTGCCAAATTTACTACAAGCCATCTGACCATACCATTTAGCCATAGTAAAGACAAAATCTATACCTAGCTGCAGTCAGGAAAGCAGGCAACTCTGTTGAAAACCTATTTATATCACTCAAGGAGATCAATGGAGAGCCCAGGCCTGGAGGCCAGTGACCTTGGATTGACACAAAACTTAAAGGAAAAAATTAATGGTGCCAGCTCAAGAGACCACAGCTATTATTTCCAGAGGAGTCAAAAGCTGGCCCTGCAGCTTACCGTTTAAGAAAAGGTGCTTAGGTGGGGATAGAATTTTAGAAATTGAGTAAATACTCACCTGTTGCCGGTGCAGGAGCCAAGGCAGAGAGCTGCTTCTTCAGGGAACCCCAGGGGCTGCACACACCATGCAGACAGATCCCTCACACTAACAACCCCCCCCTCAGTCTGTCCCAGATGTCACCAGGCTTGGTGGGACACCAGGAGTAACATCTGCAGAAGAAGTCTCTCCTCAGGCTGTAAAAAATGAGGCTGCAGCAAGCTCTCCACACACTGCCTTCAGAAGGTGCTCCCTCAGGGACCTACCTTGCCTGAGGAAAGCTGACAAGGAGACAGAAGAAAACAGGCAAGAAACCTGTTGTTTTAGGGGGCTGGAGGCCACATATGCTGATAAGGTGGATTTTCAGGCCTGGGATTTCTCAGTTCTGCCCCAGCTCTTCCATAACTGCCCCAGCATGGAGCAGCAACAGTCCCTGAGGCACCACTCCAAGAGCTCTCACAGGCACAAAATGGCGGCCAAGGGAAGGGAGTGGCCCCCACTCCTCACTTACCAAGGCACCAGCAAGAAACTGTGCAGATGATGAGGCCAGGTGGTGCTGGGCAGACAATGAGACCAGGGCTCCCGCACAGATAACGAGGCCAGACACCCACACCCCTCTGCAGTGTGGTACAAGCAGCCACCTGCTAGGCTGGCAAAAAAAAGGAGGGAAACAGCGGCCACCTAGGGAGGTGCCCCGCCTCACACAGGTGGCAGCCCTGACCGAGCAGACACAGCCCTAACTGCTAAAAACCATCTCCGGTGAAAATTCCAACCTTACAAAGGCAGGGCTTCCAGGAAGGGCTTTTGAAGGCAGAAGCAAAGCCCCCACCCTGTCACAGCTGGCCACGATTTAGAGAGGAAAGCTCAAAAATGGACCTGCCCCACGCAGCCTGGTTCAGCTGGGGTTGTGTGTCTGGTAAGTCCTGTGGAGAGGTCACAGGCTTCTGAGTGCATTTTATTGTTTGTTTGTTTGTTTGTTTTTCAATTAAAAAGACAAAGATGATGCTCTGGAAGCAGCAGGTAACAGAGATGGTGATATTCATGGGGAGGAAAATATAAAGGGGCAGATTTTACTTCTGGAGCAGCCGCTGACTACCAGTGCAGCGCTGAGTATATTGGTGTGCCTCTGCTACCTTCAGCACCTCCCACTATCTCTTTAAGTTAAACTTTTTTTTCTCCTCTTTAACTCAAGGTAAGAATAGGTTTTTGAGTTCACATTTGTGTACAGCAGGGCTGTGCTCTGTTGTATCCATTGAGATTACTGGGATGCAAGTCATAGCAACACTGGCCATGTTCTGCACTTTAACTTTGCTTAGGGATGGCTTTTATTTTTTCTCATGGAAGAGAGAGCCAGGAGACTGAACCCCAGGCTGTGCCCAGTAGCTCCCACTCAAGGTCCAGCATTAACCCAGCTGGCTGCTGGAGCAGAGCTGGCTGCCACATTGTGGCCTGCTCCCCCAAACATCACATCTGGCTGATGTAAAACACACATGTTTTGACTGAAGCTTTTTCTTTAAAATGCCAACATTAAAGGAAGGTTTGCTTTGTAAAACTGAAACTGTAAAACTCTTCTGAAACTCAATCTGGAGGATTAAAAGAACCACATGAAAAGGGATAAATATGACCTGGACATTCACTTCCTGTGCAGAAGTTCGCTGAACATGTGCCTCCCAGCCTGTCAGCGCAAGATGAGACCTTCTGCTCTTGTTCTCAGAAGGAAAAAAAGAGGGGAGAAGAAGAGAAGGAAGACAGGAAATCTTGTAAACCAACAACTCTTTTTGCTATTTCATGGCTAATTTCAGTGATCCTGGTTTCTTTACAGTGGTATCTCATGTACCTTAAAGCCAGAAGAATGCACAACTAGTAGTAAGAAATTTAGTATTAATATGCAACCTGTTTTTATTCATCCTTTACAGTTAAACAGAGCTTGATCCCACTTTTAACTGGTAGGTAGTGGCACAACTCCTTTGGATTTCAGTGGGAATAAGATCAGACCTAAAGATACTATGGTCTGAGTCCAAAGATTCTCTGATGATGTGCAGAAGAAACACACAGACAAACAGATCTTCAGTTAGTCAGAAAATGGCTCACTTTCAAACAAACTAATGCAAGATATTTATATCAGTATTGCCCATTTCAAGTATTAAAACTTATAGGTGGGTTCTACAAAACAACCTAAATATCATGAGACTTACAAGAAAAAAGTCAATTAAGGATACTCTGTATTTGTTTCCTAGGTTTTGAATCTTAAAGATTCAAGGTAAGATATAATAAGATGCAACTTTTTTTAGATTTTCTCTGCCAATAGAGAATTACTAGAAGCTTTATATTTCTTAAAACAAAGTTGGCATTGTGATTTATTAAAGCATGATCTCAGAGGATGAGATTTAAGGGAAAAAAATATATAAGAGCAGGCAATGCATTAGTCACTCGTTCTCAAAAGATTTTTCTAATCCTAGGTACCAATAAATTGGAATTGCAGAAGGCAAAATGCAATATAGTGTAAAATTTGGCATTTCCATTTTGTTTTGGCAAAAAATGTCCCTTTATCTTGGTGAAGTTCCATAGAAGCCAGTTATGCACTAATTTGGGATTACTTTTTTCTCTTTTTTTCTACATGGATGGTGCCACTAAATGACACTGAAAACAACATTAGTTGTCCAACAGTCATAACTGGGAGAAACGCAAGTGGCATATATAGGGAGCACAGCGCTGAATCTAAAGGCAGAATTCAGACAGAAAAAGGTTGGACTCTGTGTATGAGATGTTGTGGGGCACCTTCTTGCACCAGTGATTGTAACTGATGCAATAGCTGATCCTGTGGATGTGCATGCAGGGTTCAGCTTAAATCTGAGTTTGAAATTTTCTGTAGTTTGGGGTGCTTCTATCTGGAATTTGTCAGTTCAGCCCAACTGTCTTTTGATTTTTTTCTTTAATTTTAGAGTGATTAAGTCTGTATTGCTACTGGCATTCTTGGATGCTGCTCTGTCTTCCCTGCATGAGGTATAGATACCAAATGACCCCACACTGTAGTATGTTTTTTCCAAATACTTTCTCATCTTAATTGGGTTTGATCTTTGAGATGGAAAGTTATCTTTCCACTTGAAAGCAGTGGTTTTCTAATTCCCATTGAAGCCTTTCACAAGCTCTGCTATTGGATAGAGCTGTTTAAAAAAAAAAAAACTTTTCTGTCTGGTACTAGTCAAATTTAAAAACAAACAAAAAACCTCTTATACTTTCAAGCCATAATCCAAAGCAGCAGAGGTGAATTTCTAAGTTTTGTTGTGTGGAGAAACATCTCCCAAGTTCTTTCCAAATCAAAAGTAGACAGTTCCTCAGTCATTTCCAAGCCGGAAAGAGGCCATTTTATGAACCAGAAAGCATCCATTTTCTGCGTCAGTCCTAAGCCAGAGAGGCTAGTGTCTGAGTCAGTTCCAGGGGGAATGTTTGGCACTTTTCCAAGCTTGGGAGTGTTGCTATCACAGCAATTGTTTGGTGATGCCATCCCAATAAAGCTTCATTATGGTGTTCCTCTTTCTATAAACTTCAGTGCCCTCCAGTGTCCCCAGCAATCACTTATCTAATATTAGGATATTAAAAAATATGGAAAGATTTTAAAGAGACTTATTAAAATGCAATTAGCAGCGTGTACGACTTAAGCAGTGAGATTATTTTAAAAAACGACTTGATTGTGTGGAATGCCACGCACCTTACAGAGATAATAAAGCTGCCAATCAAGTCCATTTTCAAATTAGGAAATTTTCATTCTTTTTTTACAGCCCCCTAAGTGAATATTAAAACTGATTATTAACCTCAGAGTGTAGCAGCGGCCCCTAAGCCTGTAAGCTCAAAAAGAGAGGTTTCATAACTGTTGGTAGCCTGGGCTTCATTCCCCATTTGGACTGAGATCTCTGCTTATTTAAAGGGACAGTGTTCACCCTTTGAATAAAGAGATCTGAAAAGGCTGGATGGGACCCTGTTTGGAAAGGGGCAAAGCTCCAGATCTTGACATTGCAACCTGGGAAGCCGAAGCAAACTGCCCATAATGGCCCTGCCTCGATATTACACAGCAGAGTTTTGCCATCAATAAACTGCAGATAAGACTGCCCCCTCACGTCCAATCTGTGAATCCCACCAAATGTTAAAGCTTGGCATGTAACCTTCATTTTGTTTAAGATTTGCAGATTAAATGAATGCTTATGTGGGAACACATAACTTGGTCATACTAAGCTGTGCACAGATTCTCAGTGTATGTTATTACTTGCTATGTGTTTAAAAAAAAAAAAAAACAATTTACCTTGCCTTTTTATTTTTTTGTCCTACTGAGAGTCACTCAAGTGCAATACTTCCTGCTATTTGACTTTGCTGGCACTTTTATTTTGCCTATTAAAAAAAAAGGATCTTTCTCTGGGAAATTAAGTTGTATCACCCTGGCATGTTACTCCTTTTGCAGCTCTTTACTCTGCTGTCAAAGTGGATTTATTGACACTTCCTGGATTTCTCTCCTCAAGCTTGCAAACTGGAAATGAATTCTCTAGAAGGTAGCAAGCTGTTTCTTGACTCGAATGCTGTATTTTGGGACAAATGCAAAGATTCAAAGGGACTGGCTTAGGAGGGGCTAGTCACTGATTCTGACTCCAAAGCAAGAGTATATTTTAGTATGTGCTTAACTTTAAGTATATGCTTAAATTTACCTTTGCTGATCTCTTGAGGACCACACACAGGCCTGAGGAATGTTCCAGGCTGCTTGCTGCTTTGTAAGAGTGACAGCCCAGACAGCATCTAAACAGGGAGAATGTCACTGAGTTTGAAAGTATCTAGGATATAAGTTATTTGACTAGCACATGTATCTTATGACCATAGCTCCCTCTGGAATCTAGCTATGGCACCTGGATCTACTTAGAATTCGCATGGAAGCTATCTACACATCTTTTCAAAGTAAATAATCTGCCTGGGTTGGATAATGGGGGTTAGGAGGATGACAAATTGGGTTAATAAAATGTCAGCAAGAGCCAGGTTTTAAGTCTGGAATGAGTCACAAGTGAAACAAGTTTAGTGTCCATGGTTCACCCTTGATCTTGAATTGGTATTTGTCTACATCACTGAATAACCACAAGTGATCCAATATAATTCAGCATAACTGACAATCCAGTGTCAGCAATATTGTTGGGGTGGAGGAGGAGGAAAGATGTTATTGCCTTTTTAGACTCACGTCAGTGTTAATAAATGCTGGAGAAATGGGGGCCACAAAGATGGTGTTATACTTTTCAGGTCTCTGGGCTGAAAAGAAGCACCCTCAGCACTGAAAAGGAGCACCCTCAGCGCACTGAATGTCTTGTGCTGCTGCTGAAGTTGGCTATGTGCCTCTCTTCTACTCCCCATTGCCTGAAGCAAGTATTTTGATGGCTCAATGATGAAGCTGGGTGGGGAATGTATGGAGCAGTTTAGTATGCTTATCAGGATGAACGTAATATTGGTGGTATTTTTACAAGTCTGATGGCTAGAAGAGAAAGATATGCAGTCAATCAGGATTGTATACCAGTAAAGATGTATGGAGGCTTAGGAAGGTGTGCTGCAGGTAAATTAGTAGGATTGAGTTCTGAAAATAACTGTTGCTTTTTTTGTCCATTTCCACAAACTACTATTTACTGCTAAGCAAATTTAATGGTGATTGGAACCACATTGGCAACGACAAAGAATTAAGGAGATGTAATGGACATATAATCTTTGGGTTCCTGAGATACTAAGTGTATGGTAATGCCAGCACACTAAACTCAGTTATTAACATAGTCTAAAATTAGATCAAACAGCTTTCACAAGTACTGAGATGATTCCTGGCAGAGAACAGAGATTACTGAAAAGGTTTGAGTAAGTGCTGTGAATGTGTGATTGCCAGGCTAGGAAGCAAACCTCCAAAAGCATGAAGACTTTGTCCCAGAAGCTGCCTTGCATTTACTGATTAGGATCAGCTTCAAGAAAAGCCTCACTATGCATGCTGACAGAGCCAGGCATGAAAAGACCAAGCTCTACCTAACGCCAAACCTGCCAGCTGCAGCTTTGACAGTAGGAATTGTCCTACTAGTCTGTACTCCAGAAACTCATGGCGCAGTCACACAAATGGTGAAGAAGCAGCAAAAGTCTGATGTAGTAATTCAAATACTTCACGCTAAACGACTGAGAAGCTAACCCTGTACTGTTTGTAGCAGCTTATTAGGACAGATCAATTTTGATCCAAGTATTCTTGAACACGGAGGAAGTGAAGAACTAGATGATCCAGAGTTTGCTTCTTTGCTCTTCTGCACTCCTAAAAATAGACGTGGAAAATCTGAAATAGAAATCTGGATTTTTCTTTGTGAGAAAAGGGGATAGGGAAGAATATCTAAAGTATACCTTCACTAGAAAAGAGCAGTTCCAAAACCTGGGATCTTGCCATCTCCTCTGAGCTTTCCCAACCCAAGCTGTGTGTTGCAGAATCCCTGCCTAACTCCTCCAGGCTCGCCTAGCTGCAGCTCAGCAGTCCCCTCCAGGTGTCAGCCTTGCACTTTGCAAGAGATTTCCTTCCTTCAGGCACATTTGGAGTGAAGTGCTGGGTTCAGTGAAGATTCTTGACGAAATCATCAGAGCTGTTAAAATATTAAATGCATTCCCTATGTTCATTTCAGGAAGAACGCTGAAATATCGCAGCCCTGCCAGGCCTACCTCACAATTGCAAAACTGTCTCAATGCCACTGTGTAAGGGAGGGGATCTAAATGGGTCCATTAGCTTATTACAGTATCTGCCAAGAGAATTGTGAACATCTGCCAGACCAAGCACAGTTCAGCAGCCAGGACTTTCACTCAAGTTTTCTTTTTTTAAGGATGTAATGGACATGACTGTCCTTTCTTTGTCCTTAATTCCTAACCACTTCCCAAGACACTAAAAGCTTCTGCTCTCCTCTGTACTTTGGCACATAAATCAGAACTATACTAACATTTTTCTCAATTGGATCTTGCAGTGGCAGAGCCAGTGGAAGCTAGAATGAAGATGAATGTGTGTAGGCCCACCACATCATCTAATCCTGCTCTGACTTCAGGATTAAGATTGTTGGCAGTGCTGTTGGTTTAGGACTAGCATTGTAGGAAAGATCAAATATATAAATGGTGATTGTCAGACACGCTTATAGCTGTAGGGTTGGCAAGATAGTCTGGATGTCAGAAGTAAGATTCCCTTCAGGATGTTGCTGAAGTTTATAATATCATTCAGAATTGCTACAAACCTTTAGGTAGTTCAGACCTGGGATGTCTTATTAAAACTGCATGGGTGGGCAATAATAGTGAAATCCTTTGACAGCTGAAGGGAGGGAGTCATGTCAAAGCTTAGACACGTGGTATGGGTGGGGGAAACTTGCAAAAATATGTTTGGTTCAAACTGACTGTCTTTCAATTTAATGAGTAGAAATTAAGATCTCAACAGAGTCTGACCTAGTAGGTTTTGAGAAGACATCCATGGATGAGAAACTGGGTTGAGTTCAGGTGTTTAATCCTTGTAGTGTAGGCCACTGAAGAGCTATCAGGTAGCAGCAATTTTCAATAACTACTGAGCTGGGAAGGCTTCAAATACAGGGTATTGATGGGTCCAAAGGTCTGTGTCCTATTAACTATCATGACACAGCCAGTAAACATTATAATGAATGCGGTTTCCCACAAGGTCTTTTTAAAAAAGTCTGAGTGTCTCAAGGCTTTTACAGCTGTTAGGAGAAGGTTTGTCATGAAAGCACAATTCTGGGTGTCAGGTGTCACCAGTTTTTCACTATGGACTTTCGGAATGACCTTGGGCAAACTGGCTTACCTCAGTTTTCCAAATGGTTGTCTGTAACATTAAGTGGTCAGTGTTGGATTAATTGCATTATAAACGTAAGGACACTAAAAAGACATGAAAAATTTCAGAAAGCGAAAGATAGAAGTCTATCACCTCTGGCAGTTTTAACTGCACAAAAAGTCCATTTGGTCACATCTGGTTGATCAGTAGCTCTCGCCACTCTCATCAGGAATGACTTTTTCTTCTACATGCATTACTTCTCCCCTTTCCACGGCTGTCAACTATTTCTCATGTAAAGGTCTCGCTCTTCGTTCAAAATTACCTGTATTAAGGCAAATTATGTGTTCTGTTCCTTTCCTTGTTGAAAGTCATTTACATGAAGAATCACAGAACTGAGGTTATAGATACTGGGGGAGGGAATGCAGAAATATAGCTAGGAGTGGAAATTTGGGTGGACCTCAATTTATGGTGGACAGCCAAAGAACAAATGTCCGATGTCACAGTAAATCATTTATATTGCAAATGATTTAAAATAATGAAAACCCATATGCATTAAATTTTGCCCTGTACATCCATTTGACGTATTTTAAGTAGACAAAAGATAGATTTTACATAAATCTTTGGTAAATGTACTTTAAAAAAAAATATCACCAAGCAGGCAGTACAACCAAACCATTTTAAAAACAGTTTTTGTCTTATACTTGAGCTCCTGCTTCAGTGTGCGTCGTTCAAAAATAGCAAAAAACTACCCCAGGCTGTCTGCCCACTCCTTGAGAGAAAAGAAAAAAAAAGGAAAACCCAACAAAACAGCTTTTAAATAGATTCTGCCAAAGTTGTCCTTCACACTATTCCATATATTGGAGGAACAGTTGCTACAGCTTACCCAAGCCACCTATGGCTTTGCCTTTGAAGGAGTCTATTTCTAACTTCCAGTGTAAGTACTAATGCTTGTATTCAATATTTAGGATCTCTGTCATATACCAACGATTGCAGTTTTAAGGACCTGAAGCTAGCTCTCTAGCACAGCTCCCAGTCTGTGGATTTAGTCTTTTGGTTTATGACAATCTGTGCTGATGGAAGTTCACGGTCTCCTGTGCTGGGAGTTACTACACAATAAAAGTCTCTGAATCCTAGCTCCAGTACACTGTAAAAGGCAACAAATTCCTTTGGAAGATGCCTGCCACATCTTCACCACAAACTTAGCTCTGGGAACTGACTAGATACCTCTGAGAATCACAGGCAGAAAATCTTCCCAGGCTCTGCTGTGGATGGTCCAGAAGGACTAGGGAGGTGACTTGCAGATGGTTTGATGTGACTCTGCCAAGCAAAAGAGAACAAAGTTAATTTTTGCATTCTCTGTGTACAAGATGCAAACATTTGGCAGTTCCCACAGGTACCAATCAAACAAGAAGGTGAAGATGTCAGACACTACATGCTGCTGTGCTTTGAACCCTGATTTTCAGCTTCTAAAGGCAAGACTCCTGTATGTAATCACAATGACAAACTCTACTAACTTAAATCCTCCAACTATGCCATGTCTGCTCCTAATTCTGCAAGCTAAAACAAGTGGGAGATATTTTATGCTAGCCTTGCTCTGCCTGTATATTAGCTGGCATTTTTCTGGGAACCTAGAGCACAAAACCAGGGAAAACATTTCCTGAGTGCACTGCTCTGGAGTTACTGTGGGTTACTTTTGCCTCAATAGGCAAGAATGAGCAACTGTGCCAGCAGGAACCGTAATAGAGAACACTACAGCACTGCTGCTTGCTCACTGCTACAGGAAAGTCATTTGTGCTCAGGGACTTGCAGCCAACAGAAGTGCCAGGAAAGGCCTCCTGCTTCCATGGCTTCCACCCACTTTCCGAAGCTATTCATAGCTCAGAAACAAAGGTAGCAGTCAGCACCCAATTGCCACCAGTATCTGTGGAGCTCAGAGGGGCCTTTTGTCACCACTGTTGGGTCTCCAATTGCTATGCAATGTTTTTCTTTCCTAATGGAGCTCCCAGCCAGGTGCATCCTTCTGCATGGGATGGGGCTGCGCTTGTTGAGCAGCAGCGGGGACACCACCACACCTGGAAGGCTGACCCCAGCTGTTTCAAAGAAACAATTAATCTAATCAGCCCCACTGTCAGATAAATTCGTTGCTTATTCTGATAGTTTCTTCTTCCACTAACACTCAATGTCTGCTGGTAAAACAAGAAGCAGCAGTGACTCTTTGTAGCACGTCAGGGAAATATGGCCAAAGCTTTTTTCAAAACAGCTACTAGTGCTGAAAGGACCCAGGCTGATGGGTACTGAGTCCTTCTGGGTCTCTGCAAGAGTCAAGCATGTAAAAAATCTGACTTCAACTGTGTTGGCTGTGAGCTTAAATAAACACATCAGTTCTAATCAGTTTTGGAAGAGTTAAGTAAATAAGGACAAAATAAGGAATGAGGAAACTCAGCCCCTCTAAGGAACAGGACAACCATTAAAAATGAGGTAATTGAAATCATGGATTTTAGGATCATGGGAAAATTGCTTGAAAAGTGTCAGGCACTGTAATGAAGTCTTAGAAGCTGCTTCAACTAAGGGGATTAGGAGGAGTGTTGCTGTGAGAACAATGGACTAAGTGGTCTTTCCAGGTACTTTACATGGGTGGAAGCTGCTTGTTTTGTTTAAGAGAAGCTTCTCTGTAAGTAGTTATTTCTAGGCTGCTAGGTATTAGTAAATTTTTACATAGATATTTCATTTGCAAGTTATCAAAGTTGAATAATGTTTGTGATCCCCTCTGTAAGACTACTGCAGAGCTGATGCAAGATTAGGCTCAGCAGTTAAAGTTTTTAAAAAAAAAAGTGAAGATGTACGAACACTTTCACGTTTTCATTCCCTGTCCCTCAGAGTTTTTTATTTAACACCTACTGTGGTGGGTTTGCAATGGCAGGACCGTTACTGTCTGCTTGGAGCTGTAGAGGCGGCAGAACATCACTAGCCTAGTAGTGTGTATGACTCTGTAAGATATGGCTCCATGTGTTCTCTGCTTGGGGTGACAAAAAAAGGTCTGGTGAGATGGATAATCTGTATTGGGGAGCTCACAGTAAAGGTTCTTGATTGCTTTTATTATGGGTATACATTTTTTTTTTCTCCTTTGCTTGTATGTGGAAAGTTCTACTTATGGTAGGTGTTTCTGGGGAGGAAGTAATTATTGCAAATGTCCTTGTGGTGAAAGCTTTTTCAAAGAGGGAGAAAGATAAGTATTGTAAAACACTGCTGTCTTTTTTGTGTGCGTGTGAATGGATTTCCACTGTAGCTAGGAAAATGAAATATTACTGATCTCCTTCCTTCAGGGGAACAGCATCTATGATATACAACCTGTTTAATTGAAGGCTTTAAATGACAAAGAAATAAATAACTGAAGGGTGACCTGCTCCTTTAGGTAACTACGCTCAAGGTGGGCTTTACTTGGTGCACATGGCAGAGAGGACTCTGCTTATGGAGGAGCAGGGTAAGGCTGGCTGAAAGGATGCAGACTACTTATGGGCACAGTCCTAGGGATACAGTGATAACATAGCTCTTTTTTTTTTTTCTCTCACTACGTGTATTTAGAACAAGAACCAACACAGAGAATGCAACATTTCTGTGTTGCTCAGACTTCTGCAGATAATGTTTGTGTTATGCCCAGAGGGGGGTAACTGTGATCGTCATCCTTACACTCGGAGTAAAGCAGGAGAAACTTGATGGGAATGAGTGAGACTCCCACTGAGTAAGGGTGAGAGATGCAGCTTGTTAACTATTGGCAAAACCAGGCCAGATTCTGACTACACTGACATGCCATCATTTTTTTAAATCCTTTTTTTTTTATCTGATCTAAGTAAAATTAGAAATAGGCCCAAGCACTCCCTGTTTATCAGTACCCGGTTTATTTTTTGGTTTGTCTGGTTTTTTTGTTTGTTTGTTTGTTTTCTTTTATCATGAGGTTATATTTAGTTGCCCATTGATGTTTTTTTCATCCCGAGTGCTTTTGGGAGAGTGAACAGCTGATCATTACACTGAGTTTGCTTGTACCCATGAGCACACTTAACCCAGAGCAGCAAATAGTTATTGTATTGCATTTTGTTTTGTGCCTGTGGGCACACTTAACTCAATATACATGATGGCTAGTACCACAGTATTGCATTTGTCTACACCCATGGGCACTGTGAATTGCCAGTGTGAGAGAACTAGTGAATTAACTAGCTGCATGCCCACTGGTGTAGTTACTTCAAGAGCAATACTACTGCTAATTGCTTAACTTAAATCTAATCATAATGCAAAGTAACAGAAGGAAAGCACTGTTAAGAATGCCAGTTCTTACAGAAAATGGATAGTCACGTTTGTTTAATTCTAAGCTTGTTTGTTGCAAAAACTGAGGAACAAGCTCTAGAGGCAAAAGTCTCTTGTGAATAATTACCCTTCTTTCCCTGCCTGTTTTACAGGCAGCAAGCTCCATCGAGCTCATTGCTCTCTCCAAGCTCTTACCTGCACAAAATCTAGTTCAGGGTTGATGCTTACTCTGCTCATTAATGAAATTACCACCAGATGATTTGTTAGATAGAGGTCACTTTGGCTGAATGCCATGACAACCTCTTCAAATAGCATGATTGCTAAACTATAGCTTTGACTTGAAATGGTACAGCAGGTAATGTTGACGTGCTGCAATTACTGCTCAGTCCTCACAGCGTGTTCAAACACTGACTTCAGTGCTGACTTGGCAACTCCAGAACTGGGTTTGGGATGTGTATTGTGGATGGCTAGAAAATGTAGGAACTTCAGGGGAACGCCTACATGGAGCACTAGTTTATCTTGTTGGCCTGTTTCTTGTCAGGTCCTCTCAGAACTCTGTTGGAAAATGGTAATTAAATAAGGCTGAGTCTAAAGCTACAAGGGCATATATGGGCTTGGTTTCACCGGTGCTGGAGCCAATTTTTGCAACTGAAGAAATCTTAAGTGGGAGTCTTAAACACTCAGTAGTTCTATACATTAATGGAAGGGACTGGATTAGCCTTTTTTAGCAGTAGGGTCATCTATCTCTACTACTAAGATTTATTATTTTTATTTTTTAGGAGAGCAGTGCAAGGAAGGTCAAGCTAGATGGGCACTGGGAACATAGCCCACGTGTGGATTGGATGAGTGGTGCAAGGGAACAGATAAGGAGACAGGAGATAAAAGAAGGTGGTGGAATTACTTTCCTTATGGTGGCATGGTACAGTCCACAGGTTAAGTCACAGAGCTGAGCAGGTTAGAGAAAGCTCTGCAGTGCACTTTTCTCTATTCCTATGATGATGGCAGGCATGGCTTTACAGTTCTGCTAACAACCACCCTGTGTGGCTTCCTGTTCAAATCTATCTTGAAATGAAAACTGTCACAGATGTCTCTGGTGTGACTTGCAACTAATGTGACTGTGATGGATCAGATAAGCTTATTATTAAAGTATCAGAATAAAATAACTTGGAGATGTGAAATGGCAATTATCCAGACACAAAATATTTAAAACTGTAGAATAGCTACCAATTTATAGCTTTACAGTGTTAGCGCTGCAAAGTACAAAACTGGGCAGTTTATTTAGCGTATTATGGTACGCTAAAAAGCAGATGATTAGTCTTATAAAAGGAACCAGACCAGGTGGAAAACACCATGTTCCTGGCACCATTGTTTTTTCTCTCCATGTGGCTGTTTTGCACACAGACTTGTATAAGCTACAAGAGCCGGGAAAGGTCGTCACTGTAGCCTAGCTTGCAGTTGACTGCTGCTTGGAAAAACATACAGACAGGCTCTTCTGCACAGCTTTTTTCCTTAAGAGTCAGAAAAATGGCAGCAAGAACACGAGTGTCCCTTGGCTATAGTGGCTTTGGAGTTCAGAAGTTTATGATATTGTATATTTGGATTTAACCGTTAAGCCTTTCCATTAAGTAAGGAGAGGATGGGTCTAGAAAGGATTAAACCATGTTATGGCAAACACTGAGTATTAAAGGATATTGTTAGAGCTACTACTTTTTTTTTTTTTAAACTTCTAGCAATCCTACAAAATTGTTTTACACAAGGTCAGAGCAGGACATTGCTCTGACCCCATTGCTCCCCCCATTCAGGGGGGAGAGGCAAGAAAAAAACATCTGAAATTAATGAATTCTCAGTAAGGAACCCGTTGGGGAGGGGGGGGCAGTCTAAGACACTAAATATGATATACAGAACTGAGCTGCCATTAGCCAGCCTGGTTAATCTAGTTCTTCCCAAGATCTTCAGGGAATACCTGCAGGAAATCTGCAGATGGAGGCATGTCGGATCAGCCCTCCCTACCAAGTGCAGAAAGATGCCATTCGAGTGGCAACATGCCTGAGCTGGTATCGCTCATTCGTGTCTTCTGGCAAGAGGGCTTGCCTCCCGAGGTAAGTTACAGGTAACCTTACGTGCAGGCACTTCCAGGCTGATGCTCAGATAATGCAGCGATTGCTGTCTTTGGCATCTCTAATGTTATCATCGTGTTCTGGGAAAGAGGGATCTCTAAAGGGCATCCGGTGTCTCCTGCCCAACTGGAAAACCTTTCAGTACACCTGAACTCACTCATGTCAGACTTTCATCTACTGATGGAGACGCCTCATCTTCCCTGAAAACACTCCTTCATCGGTTCGGACGGCTCAAAAAGAGTTGTGATTTTTGATGTTCTTGTTCTTAACCTTTTTTAACTACAAATTAAGTGCACTCATCCTCGTCTCTCTGGCAGCAGAGAGGGGCGAGCGGCAGGCCACCACCCCCGTGGTGACACCTGACATACCGGGAGGCCCGCTGGCTCCGCAGATCCCTCATTGGATGTCTCCCGAGGGAGCTGGCCGGAGATGAGTCTGGCGGAGACGAAAGCTCCGACAGGGGCTGCCGCTCCCGCAGAGCCGCGCCGGGGAGGGAACGAGTCGCTGGCTGCGGCGGGGAGTCCCTGAGGCGTTTACCTTGAGCGCGGGCTGCCCCGGGGCGGCCGCCCCTTACGCCGGGCGCTTCTGGCAGCCCGGGGGGGAGCTGCCCCCAGAGCGCGCGCGGCGCCGCCACCGCCCCTTCCCGGCA
>VXAL01004012.1:602080-642606 GCA_013399475.1 Chauna torquata | reverse complement strand
CGGAGGTTGCAGGCTCGGGCGGGCCCCGGCAGGCGGTGGGCCCGAGGGGGGCGATGTTACCCCCAGCCCTGCCCTGGCGGTTGGTCTTGGCCCGGCCCCGCCGGCGGAGGGGACCTGGGAAATCTTGCAGTGTTTCGGGAGCCGCCGCTGCGCGGCGGGTCCCTCCGCAGCTCTGGGCGGGCCGCGGCGTGGGTCCGTGTGTCCGTCGGTACGGCAGGGCACGAGGCGAATCTTGGGCGTTAGTATCGGTGAATAATGCTATTTTGTGTACCGCGTTGTCTAATAAACACGGTTGGGCTTGCGCCTCGAGGCTAGAAAGATAAAAACCAAGCAAAGGGAACCATAAGGTGATTGCTTATGCCTGTACCCCCCCTTTCACACTTCAGTAACTTCCAGCAGAGATGTCGGAGTATATCCGGGTCACGGAGGATGAGAACGACGAACCCATCGAGATCCCCTCGGAGGACGATGGCACCGTGCTGTTGTCTACGGTGACCGCCCAGTTCCCCGGGGCGTGCGGGCTGCGCTACAGGAACCCGGTGTCGCAGTGCATGAGGGGTGTCCGGCTGGTGGAAGGAATTCTGCACGCCCCGGAAGCCGGCTGGGGAAACCTGGTCTACGTTGTTAATTATCCCAAAGGTTTGTTATTGTTCCTTTGGAATTTGGTACAGGCATACATTTGTAGTCAAGAGGTCCATGTGCATCTGCTAATTTAATACGGCAACAACCGTGTTGAACCCTCTGATTTTACAAAAGTTCTGCGATTTTAATCATGCGTCTGTCCTGCAGAGTAAAGTTGACCCCATTGGGTTTTTAGATGTGCAGTAAGTTTTTAGTTCGGTAGCTGTAGAAGCACTTTAATGACCAAGTTTTGCATTATCTTTGGAAGAGTCTGCAGTCTAGTATAGACTTTCTAAAGACTGCTGTGTACTGGCATCTCTGTGTCCTCACAGATGCTTCTCTTCAAGCCATGGTTTAGTCGGAGGGACCATTTGAAACAAATGCTCAGGAAAAGAGCAGCTTGACACACACACACACTTCCTCCAAAAAAAAAAAAAAAAAGAAGGAAGGAGGTCAGTTTCTAATGAAGTGTTTTTGTTAAAAAGTGTATTGTCCACATCCTCACAGGAGTCTGAATGTTACTGGATGGTACTTCAGTAAATAGCACAAAATAAACTTGGTCAGGTTGCAGTTTTGTGGAGGACTTCAGCGTAGACTGTTCTTTCTTCTCTCATACTTGCAGACAGTTGGCTACGGATCATAAGAATAAGCTCCAGCAGCTGGCATGTGTTCTTCTGCAGTCTGTACTTTTTCTCATTGTAGTCTATGGCTTTATACTGTGCTGTTCATAATTAGTGGAAGCAATTTCCAGGCTTGTGAGGATGATTTCTAATGTACATCTTTATATTCAGATAACAAGAGAAAAATGGATGAAACAGATGCATCATCAGCCGTAAAAGTAAAACGAGCAGTACAGAAGACTTCAGATTTAATAGTCCTGGGTTTACCCTGGAAAACCACTGAACAAGACTTAAAGGAATACTTCAGTACATTTGGAGAAGTTCTCATGGTGCAGGTAAAATCCTTTTACAGTTCAAGTAAGGAGGGGTGTTAGGTAGAAATCAGTCTTCTGATGAAGCCAGTAGAAGGAAACGGAGCCATGTAAATTTGGTGCAGGTCTGAAGCTGTGTGTCTCTGTTCCTAGGTGGTGGTTTGTTCCATGAGCTTTGTAGCTGCAGGCTTGTGTAGGTAGAGGTAGTCAGGAATATTTGGGAGTGGTAATTCATGCAGATGTACTTAATGGGTACAGTGTTTTTTAAAAGCTTTTTAATTTATATTACTGTTATTAATTGTTGTAGCTGAATGTGTGTTTATATATATGTGTTAAGGAACTGGAGATCACTGTGATGGGAATGTTTTCAAGACTGATAAACTTTCAAACAGAACTTTACTAAATTCATTCAGGAACAGCATGTTCCATGCTGGCGCTTACTTCTGTGTTAACACTACCTGCATGTAGTCTGTATGGCATCTCCGACGTCGGCTGCGAGCGCGCTGCTGCAGACCTGGTGCTGCTTGGCCTGCACAGATGCCAGTGACCTCGATGGCCTTAGCGGCTGAGATTGACCTCTCTCTTTGATGAGAGAAGTCGGACAACAAGCCTGCTTCAGTTTTCTTCTGTCTTCTCTTTTCATGCGGGAAATTTTTATCCTCCCAAAAGGAGGGATCTCACCTGACACTGAGACACTCATCTTGTTCTTTACCTTTTGTTACTTGGATGCCTCCTGTGTGCAGCTGTGCCTGTTTGCCCCCTTGGTGATTGCATTGCTTATACAGCATGTCTGGCTTTGCCACCACAATGTTACAAAATACTTGTATCCTGTTTCAGGTTCTGCTGTTTTAGTACACTAATACTTGGGCTCAAGGCAGCTAGAATTAATTTAAACTTGTAGGCGTCACAGGCCTCTGCTGTGACTACATAGTTTTGGGGTTAGTTTCATAGGGAAGAGGTAGTTGTATACAAGGGGGTAATCAAAACTTTGTATGTACTTTTTTTGGTGATCACAGTACCAAGGTTGATACAGGAGATGACTGGTAAATAGCGTGCTGTTATGTCACCAAAAAAAAAAAAAAAGTACACAGTGCTACTGTGTTCTTTCAAAAAGTCTGCTTTTTTATCTTAGGTTAAGAAGGATATTAAAACTGGTCACTCAAAAGGTTTCGGTTTTGTTCGGTTTACGGATTATGAAACCCAGGTGAAAGTAATGTCTCAGCGACACATGATAGATGGAAGATGGTGTGATTGTAAACTTCCCAACTCTAAGGTACTTTCATATTTATTGCTAGTTTTATTTTACCAAATGTTCAGAAGTACACTGTTTTAGCCACTGTGTTAAGTGAGCAGATGAGCAGATTAATCATCTGCTCTTGGATGTGACTTTTGAGTCTGTGAATAGACAGGACAGGTGAGAGCAGGGAAAGAAAATAATGAGGAGGTGGGTAGACAGGGAGTCAACAAGTAGAGTGGGGGGAATAGCTAGTTATATTGGGGAATTAAGTACAGGTAGAAACCTGGAAATGATATGTTTTAACATCCAGCAGTACCTGCTTAATTTGTCTGCTGCTTGAATAAATGGAGAACAAAGGAGGCAGAATATACAACCCAGGGAAGATCAGAAATAGTCTTTTGTTGAATTGGGAACTGAATCTGAAGCTTCTGGTTTTGTATTTCCTGTGTGTATATATACAGTTCTGTACAGCAGAATGATATGCGTCCTGCCTTGTCACTGTCCTTAACTATTACTATCTCTGTTTCCCAGTTTCCATCTGTACCAGAGTGCAGCCATGCTCTCTGAACAGAACTTTTTAAGTCTTAAGCTTACAAACTTCCTTAATCTTCAGTCTTCAGAACAGGCTAGATTAAAAGGGGCCTTTGTGATAAAGCTGCTCAGTTCTTGAGTAGTTGTGATTTTTTAAATTATTTATTTATTTATTTATTTATTTATTACACTTTTCTCTTCAATTTTCTCCAGCAAAGTCCCGACGAACCTTTGCGCAGCAGAAAAGTGTTCGTTGGGCGCTGCACTGAGGACATGACAGCAGATGAACTCCGGCAGTTCTTTGCTCAGTACGGAGAAGTGGTAGATGTCTTCATTCCTAAACCCTTCCGAGCTTTTGCTTTTGTTACATTTGCAGATGATCAGGTACATCTTAAATATTTTAACCTCAAATTTAGACAAACCTGTTTCAGTAGCTTGATAAAGCATTATTTCTGGAATGCCACATGAAGCACTTGTCCCATCTTGCAAATTCCAGTGGCATTAGCTTGACTTGATCTACTGAATTATCTAAGGTTACTCAGATGCTGTTGTACATACAGATTTTACGCTGCAGCTAGTGCAGTAGCGAATGCGAAGATAAAACACCTCAAATTAAGTCTACATACGCTTTTTTTGCAGGTTAAATATCTGCTCAGAATCATGTGGTTTTTTTTTGTCTTGTACTACTAATACTGTTCTTAAAAAAAAAAACTAACCTATATTTAATTAATCCCTTATTTCTTATAGGTTGCCCAATCTCTTTGTGGAGAGGACTTGATCATTAAAGGAATCAGCGTACATATATCCAATGCTGAACCTAAGCACAATAGCAATAGACAGTTAGAGAGAGGTGGAAGATTTGGTGGTAATCCGGGAGGCTTTGGCAATCAGGGGGGGTTTGGCAACAGCAGGGGAGGTGGGGGAGGGCTGGGTAACAACCAGGGCAGTAACATGGGCGGGGGTATGAACTTCGGAGCCTTTAGCATCAACCCTGCCATGATGGCAGCAGCGCAGGCAGCCCTGCAGAGCAGCTGGGGAATGATGGGCATGCTGGCTAGCCAGCAGAACCAGTCAGGGCCGTCTGGAAACAACCAGCCTCAAGGCAACATGCAGCGGGAGCAGAATCAGGGTTTTAGTTCAGGAAATAACTCTTATGGCGGTTCCAACTCGGGAGCAGCAATAGGCTGGGGCTCAGCCTCGAACACAGGCTCCAGCAGTGGGTTTAACGGAGGCTTTGGTTCAAGCATGGATTCCAAATCGTCAGGCTGGGGAATGTAGACGCAGTGGGCTCTGATACTGACTCTATGGTGGGAAATCAAATTTTTCTAACTCATGGTAAGTATACTGTAAATTACATATATACTAAAATTTTCCAAATCAGTTTGTTCAATGTGCAGTATATTCAGCAGTATTTTTGACATTTTTCTTTTGTAAAAAAAAAAAAAAAAAAAAGAAAAGGTAAAAGGAATTTTATAAGTTTTGTTACATAACTTGTTGGAATACTGAATGTTTGGAAGTGGACTGCTGTTTGCCTGATAGGTAAACTAACACTACAATCGATAGGAAAGGTTTCTTCTGTAGTACTTTATCCCTTGTTTCCTGGCTACCTGAATTCTTTGCATGTTCAAAATGGAAACCATTGGTCAGAAACAGCATTCTCTCCCTCTTGTTTTTAATTTGATCCCACCATAAGAATCTCCAAGTGCCCCAACTGGAGAACACAGTGTCGTTTTTCTGTTTTGTTTGTTTTTTTTTTTTTTTTTGTTCTGTTTTTTTAACACTGTCTCCCCTCCATACTAAAGTACGATATGAAGGCTTCATTTAATCTCCACAGTTCATCTCATTTCAAATGTGTATGGAAGAAGCACTTCATTGAAAGCAGTGCTGTAAATATTCTGCCTTAGGAATACTTCTGTCTACATGCTTTCTCATCCAAGAATACTTCATCACACTGCACATGCTGCGTCTTAGACGGTGGGTGTTCCATTTTTATCCGCTACTCTTTATTTCATGGAGTCGTATCAACGCTATGAACGCAAGGCTGTGAGATGGAACCAGAAGGCTGTTTGAACTTTTGAAACCTTGTGTGGGATTGATGGTGGTGCCGAGGCATGAGAGGGCTGGTATGTGCGAGATAAAGGAGAGAGCGCATGCAGAGACCTGGTGGTGCATTATGGGATTTTATTTTACTTGGCGAGATGTCTCTCAATCCTGTGGCTTTGGTGAGAGAGTGTGCAGAGAGCAATGATAGCAAATAAAGTACGAGTGTTTATTGCATTCAAAGGACATCCATATGTGGAAGACTTTAAGTGGGTTTTATACCTAGTTAATCAATTAGTTGAATGTGTTTATGTGAAATGAATATTTGTATTTTTTTTCCCTTATGTCAACTGCTGTGAATGCTGTATGGTGTGTGTTTTTTTTCTGTTAATGATCTGTAAGTGTGGTAACGTGAACTGAAGATGATGGGGTTTGCGATGAGAACATTGAGCTTGTGGTATGCTTTGCAGTAGCTCTTACAGCAGAGATCACTAGCGAGCTCAGTGTGCCTCCAGGGTGGAAGCTCCACTGTGTAAGATATCCATAAGAATGCTGTTTGCTGCAGTTTCGTGTTTGGATGCTTTTTATAAGATTTGTCACTGTAGGAAATTCTTAAATAAAACTGATTTAAGTAATATGTGTCTTTGTTTTGCAGCCCTGAATGCAAAGAATTCATAGCACTTAATTAATTTTACCCTTTTGAGATGAACTTCTGTAAAGTTTTTTTGCAGTAATTCGGTTTGTTTCAGATAAGCATGCTCTAAAAGTTGACAAGTCAAATGGAGCCACCACTCATCATGTACCGATACCTGACACCCAACCTTAATCCACTGTATTTTTGCATTGTTCAGTGCTATGTATATATCTAAAATCCAGTTCCCACAAGTTTGGGTGTCCGCACCTAGAATGGTAAGCAGTTCCCTCCAAATTGCATCTGTACCAAGGAAAGTTACGTATTTTTTCAGGAGTTAGAGTGGGGGGTTCTTGATCAGAAGTGTGATGGGGGGGGAAACAAACACTGTCAGATGTATTTCCATAGCATCTCCTTTGGGGATGTGTGTTTTTAGCTTGTATTTTTAGACCAGTCCACTGAGGGGAAGTAGGGTGCTGCAACACTTTTAGCTCAGAAGAAAGCTGTAAGCTCATGTTTAAAACTAGTCACAGAAAAGACTTTCCAGCTGAATAAAGCATTAGTAAATGTACATGGACTTTGTCAGAAGTCTTACCTGAAAAACTTTACTACAAGTACTGAAGTGCCAACAAGAAGCAGCTTCTTAACAAAGAGCAGGATGTTTCAGTGGAAATTGTTGGAAAATTATTTCCACCAGTGGTAGGAGCTTGAGGAATTGTTTAACCTACTTGCACTTGAAACCCACTGAAGCGTGATCCATATTTTATACACTGTACTATTACGCTATAGCTATGCAAGTTCCGATTATGGATATTTACACAGTTTTAAACCTATTTAACTTCTCAAGTTATATCTCAATTACTGAGTATTATATTGAGGTTTGTAAATAGAAGACCATCTAAGCAGTTGATAAAACTGCAGTACTGTTAGTTTTTCACTTGAACTGCAGTATTAAAAAATCAGCTGGGTCTCTATGTACATTTTAAAGAGAGTTGCAAACACTCAGGCTGAAAATTAATCCTGCGCTTGTTGTTCATATCCCACTGCAAAAAGTTGCTTAGATCTTTTTTTCTGCACCTAAGTCAGAATACAAACTCTGTACCATTGTGAATTTTGCATTTTAGCATTTGCACTATTACCAGCTACTTCTGCTGAGTAACACTTAAAAATGGTATTCTTGGACCTCCAAAGACTAACTGTGACAGCCCTGCAAGGAACTTTATGGTAAGTTTTTGTGATTAGCATGGCTTTAATCTTGTTTAATTTGTCTAAGTCCAGGTTTAGGTTTTAACAGGTGGGTTGGCAGCACTGAGTAGTCTTTGCTAATAATTTTAGCTTTCCCTGACCCTCAAACAAAATCCCTGAAAGTTATAGAAGACTTTTCAAGTTTTAGTAATATTTTCTGCTTTTGCATACTCTAGTGTTGATAAGTGAGTAAATAAAATACTATTGCTAACGTATTGAAGTGTTCGGAGTCTTGTTTTTTTAAAGAGATCTCATTTGCAGTATTTCACTTTCTAGAATAATATAACTAACAAATGTGAGATAAAAGAAACAAAAACTTTACGTAATTGAAAGGGGATGTACTATTTGGGCATGCTTGGTAAAAACAGTTACTGTAGAAGACTGTAACACTGCTTCCAATTAGTTCTGACAACCTGTTGTGAGCTGATGCTGTACTGAAATTATACATCCAAATGTGAAAGCTTATTCTATATGAAGTTATGTTCAGAGGAATAGTTTTTGCAGCTAACAGCAGGCAGTCCTTTAAGGCAAGGGTTGTACAGCTGTGCCTGTGCTTAGTACAGCAGTTACCTACAGAGCCCATGAGGTTTCTCTGAAGGGGAGAGTGTACACTTGCTCTCCAAATACGGCAGGCTGCTGGTACTACTGGGATTCTTCAAATACCACTATACACTAGGGGGTGGTTTAAGGTACCTTGATGCTCCGCATGCTTTCAGTGGACGTGTGTTCATTCAAATGCTAGTTGGTAATGCTGCAGTCCTACAAGAATCCACACTGCTATTTAAAAGAAAACAAAATGGATTTTGTTAACTGTATTTTTGAAGAGTAACACAAGTCTCAAGTTTCTTTAAATTTACAAAACTGTCATATGCCTAAAGATCTTTTTAACAGGCCCTGGAACAAAACAAAAAAGGAAAATTGTGTTTGGATATTCAAGTGTGTGTTTGTTTTTTAAGACAACATAATAGGTAAGCCCAATAACAGACACTGGAGATTGTGTTGTTTTCTAAGTATTTAAATATTCTAGCTAGTAATGTAATCAAAGTAGCAGTGAAGAGCTGGTAGGACTTGCAAATAAAAGTCTATTAAGAATTATTTGAAAGGGTGCTTTCAATCCAAGGGATGTAATTGGTTACTCTTGTATAGACCCTGTACTGCCCTGCAACAGCACAGTCTAAAGCCCAGGACACAATACCAACAATAAACCATTTTCTGGTCTGAGCATCTAAGAGCACCAGTGGTCCTCTGCTGTCCCCATTACAGGCATCTCTGCACCCTCCCGCAGTGCCTGCACGCAGCATGTTTTCTATTATCAGCAGGGGTTTTCCATCAAATGATTTATTTGCATATGCATCCATACACTCTTTCTGGTTGGTAACTATCAACTCAGCAGTACTACAACAGAAGAGCTCCTAGTCTCAGTTTTTCCCCAACCTGCTACAGCCACCGTATCATTTGCAATCTTTCTTTCCAGGTAAACAAAATGGGTGTGATATTGGTACTAAGTGGGACTTTATGTTCCAGTTTAATCAATGCAATATTATTGTTAAAATCAACAAGATCATTTTTATAACCTTCATGAATAAAAATTTTTTCTGCCTAGGCTTCTTCACAGTGAACTGAATGTTTGTTCAAAATCCGCCATTCAGTCCTCAAAGCTGAGGGGTTTCTTTGCTCAACTACAACATGAGCAGCTGTTAAAACCCAGTTGTTGTACAAAAGTGAACCACCTCCTAATCCATGCTCAGTAATTAACATTACTTGCCAGGAAAATTCTTCAGGCTTGGCTCTCCTTCCTCCATATATATATATATGCTCCACAGTTCCACTTCTCCACATTCCACAAACTGCAAAACAATGAAAGCAGCAATAAATGTTAACATTTTAAGATTTTTGACATTGATTTATTTTGCTGGTATGGGTAAAATTAAGTTAATGATTCTAAATGTAATTCCTAGATTGTTCTGAATGGTAAAATTGCTTCCAAATGAGTATTTAGTGTACAATTTTCATTAGTCAGTAAAACATATAGCCTTTGGAAAAGTTCTGTAATCAAGAGAGACAGTTTTGCTTAAGAATTTGGGCATAGAGAACTAAATGCATTTGTTCTAAATGTAAATTAATTAATTGGAATATATGGACATTCTAATCTAAAAGATAAGAAGAACAATTTAGGCATTTACATTGTAAAACATTTCTCCCAAAACTCAAGATACAACAATGAGTAATTCTACAGAGAAACTACTAAAGTATTTAAAAAACAAACAAAAACAAACAACAAAAATTAAAAAAAAAAAGTTCTGCATTAAGGGTATTCAATGGCTTTTTCCCCCTCAAATACTTCTGGAGCGTGGTTCAATTTTCCTGTCAGAAACAATTCCAAGCACTTTAAAAACAAGAATTTAGTTAGTTATGAAACTGCATTCTCCAGAAGGGAGCTGGAATAAACGGAAGGTTCAGCTTTTTACTCTCTTCAAGGGGAACTGAAGCACTGAGTTTCTGGCATTAATCTCCAATGCTAGCAGCAATAGAAGGTAAGACCAAGACTTGTTAAAAATAGTAAACAACTTAACAGATAAACATAAGGTCAATATGGGTAACTATTAGGAGTGCCAGTCACACTATGTGGTTACTGTAACATTTTTAGTTTTGTTACTGGTCCTCTCTGTTGAACAGCTATTATAGCACTTCCCATTTTGAAAAAATCAGTAACATAAAGGTGGTAATCTGATTTTTAAAATAAACATTCTAAAATGAAGTGTTTTTGCCTGATCAACTTAACGGTACTAAAAGAAAATATAAAAAATGTGTGTTATGACATCTATTAACTTAACTGGGTACATAAACAATGGAATAGCTTAGCTGAGTAACTTTGTTACAGCCAAGCATCTGCCTGCTAGAGTTTAGGAACAAGCATTGCAGAATAGAGCTTAGGCTCTTCACTACAGGAGAATTTTTGAGTTCCAACGCAGTGCACTTGAAAGCATTAGATCAAAAACAAGCTTCTTCCTTCAGTATGGACCTATGTACAATCTACCTCGCTGTCTCTGTAACAAAGCATGACTGTGTACCAATAGCAGTAAGTACTAGCTGACAGTTTGTTAATGATTCTTCCATAGCTGCTAATTCCAACAATTGTAATACATCCATGCATTACCTGGTTTGCAGACAGGCAGTATTATTTTCTCCTTTGGAGTTCTTTTAGAGTCCATCATCACTGCAGATGTATTTACCTGCATCTCACAGAGACAACAAAAATAAAAACAAGTGAATACAAGAGCTGGGCATAGTTCTCAAGCAATACAGAAGTGTCTGACAACATCTGTAGACTGCCATCATATTGCAGGGCTCCTTTGAGTTTACTGCTCTCATCAGAAGGTGACTCTGCATCACTTACTTCCCCTCTGGCTCTTCACAGGATCTAATACTAGTGAAGCCTTCACTACCACACAAGCGTGTAACACCACTAACTGGGGAATGATAAAAATGTGTTAAGCTCCCAGCTGTTGCTGAATTAAGTCCACCTGGGTACAGTTCAGTATGCCTAGGTACAAGTCCTTAAAAATGCATATAATATTTCCCAAAGTTGACAGCCTTTGTACCATGTTTTGGAAAGGTCCTGCTGACCTTTAGAGGTATGTCTAGGTAAGTCAGGTGGATTCACTCCTCATGCCCTCAGAACCAGGAACCATTCTTAATCTGATGTTTATGACCTACCGTTACTATTAGCCTTCATGGTGTAGAAGGGGGCTTGACAGTGGTACTGAATTTCAGCATTGTAGGTGGTCTTCTCAGGCCGCATATGGTATGTAATGGCACCACTGTCCATCTCCTCAGGCTGACCACAGTCGACAACTAAAGCAGTTCAAAAAAATATATATGTATGTATAAAAACCTAGTGGGCTAGCAGAATTTCAACTGCGATCTTCAGGAAATGGTACAAGGCCTCTTTACTCGAGATAAACAGGAACAGAAATCCTGGTGAAGGTTCTGTGCTCAGAATTAGGCAGGCAGACAGACATTAATAACACCATGGTTGAGTACTAGGAGCTGTAAAGGTTTTAGTAGATTCTGTGGTTTCCTCACAGAAAATGTGCACCCCCAGGTACTAGACTAGCTGTGACAGTGCAACTCTCACACTGTACACCACATACTCAGGAAACTATTGCATATATTAAGGAACACATACTAACTAAAACAGAGAAGTTAAATCTCTATGAATACAGGTACTATAGTTGTTTTTCTCCAGTGATGATGATGCTTTCGCTAGTTACATAAAATTATTGGAAGATTGTGCAGTATTTCAAAGATTTTCATTCTCCAAGAAGCATGAATAGAAATAAAAGGTCACATTACTTTTACATCAATTAATAGTGTTAATTACAGAAAAACAGCACCAGCTACACATTTATTTGCTTACTCATAAGGCAAAACCACAGTAACTAGACTTTTATTTGCTTAAAACATCTTTACTAGATAAACTGTTTTACTGCACTACTTTCTGAATGGAAAAAGTAAATCCTATGCTAACTTCATTAATCTTTTCAGTGTGGGTGCTAATAAAACCCACGTGGATGTCTGTTACCGTGAGGGACAGTTACCCTATCTAGAAATTTGAGGCTAACTTGCATTTGTTGTAGGTAGCACTTCCACCACTTCGCCTTGTCTTCAGCAATGACAACACGCAGTATCAGTCAGTGCACTTCAAGGACAACATGGAATATAGCCTACATTTATCTATTTCCATACACATTCAGAGTTCTTACCCACTTCCTGTTGAACACTAGCCCTCACATCAGTTTAGTTGTTCTCAGTTTCTACATAAACGGTAAACGTGTGGAACTACCAAATCGGACAGATTATAAAATAATTGTTGAGATAAGTCTGTGTGCTTTTCTAAAACACAGCCATTTAACCATGATTGTAAAATTTTGCTGTATGCATACACAACCTAGAGCATCTTCCAAAACTGCCTGCTGGGAAGCAGGACGCTATTAAGAACTAAGTGTGAAATGCTGCATTCAGTAGGAATGACCAAGTATTCTAGTTTTAACTTCCCTGCAGAGATGCAATAAAAATGAAAGAAAATAAGAAATTCTCACTGCACTGATCTCAAGAAATCTTTTGTAAAATCATTCTATTCTTCCAACATAATTACATGCAAATCTCTAAGCAGCAGTGTTCAAAGAATATCAGCATACATGCACACAGGCATACACTGAAACACAGTTCTTTGGGGAGGATATCAAAGGAAGGACAATTGCTAACAAATTCGGTGTACTGAATATGCCTCATAATTGTAGCACGTGAGCAACAGAAATTGTTAATGAGAAAAGGCACCTACATGTTTAATCCCTAAGAAATTAAGTCTAATAGGGCTGACAGCACCGTGGTTCACCTACTTCAAGTAGCTCATATCCAATGTCACGAGAGAGCATAGCGGTCGCCGGGTGCTGTGCTTGCACTGGTGCAATGTGACCATGAGGTGGTGCTTCAGGACTGGGACAGGGCAAACCTGCAGAGGACCAGAAAATGCAGTATTCCCCTTAAAGTGATCTTGTTATTTACTGCTGAAGGCTCTTAGGGAAAGAAAAAAACAAAACAAAACAAAACAAAACAAACAAACAAAAAAACCTACACATCTCTCTCTGCCTTTTCTCTACACTGTTTCACTCACACACAGATCTACAGCTACAGAGAAGAGAAGGAAAAACTCTGGACTGACTGTGAGGCTCTCACATCAAAGGTGTGCAGTGATCTGTACAGAGGCAGGCTATACTGACAGGATTAGCCCAGTACCTAAACATGCATCTCTTAACTCTTTATCAGTTGGGAAACTTGTTCCCTAAAATAAAATCATATGCCTAAACTAGAGGTTAACTGTAAGGCCAGCGGGAATTCTGGAATTCTCTTAAAATTTCACTTCAGAAGTAAACTACTTAGTAGCTACATTGTTCAACAGGTACACTACCAAAAACTAAGTATGAAACTACTGTTTCAAAGCACCACTGTTTGGGTGCTATTCAGGCCTTTCCAGAATGAAGTTCTAGGAGCAGTTTGGACTTGAGAGCTGAACAGAGGTCTCCTACCCCCCTGCTGCCATGTATTTCATCTTCCACCCAGTGTGTGCTCCTAAGACATGGGTTATGAAAGTAATATATACAACACTAGTCTGTGTCTCAATATTTGCAGGCAAAGTCTTCCCACAGAATGGGCCAAATTGCTTTTCGGGTGTTTTAATCTGAAAAAGAGAAGGTAAACAAACTGTTTTTACTCCTTCCCCCATGAGGCTTATTGAAGAACAAACCAATTTTAATACAACTCCCTGAACTTGAATGGTCTTTTCTTGCAAAGCATACAAAAGAAAGGCAGGTGGTTAGAGCGATGGCTTGTCACTCCAGTGACTGACAGAGTGCCTTTTCTCCAAGTATCCTAAGAGCTATGGAATACCTGGGAAGTGATCACTGGGTCCATGTTATAGATAAGCAAATTGAATGGAAAAGATTTAACTGAGTCATCTGGCATCACTGGTCTGTGATAAGGACAGAGGTTGTGATGATCCAAAATCTTTCAAGTCATCACACACACGTGAGCTTGCACTTGTGTTCTGGGTGAATTTCCCAAAGGAGAAAGGTGCTGAAAGAATAGAACAAAACTGAATGGATGAGAAGGAGAAATGAATGGAGATACAGGGAGACAAAACTGTAAATGAATGTAGCAAGACACAGGCTGAGGAAGATGGAGTAAAAGAACCAGGCCTGTCTGACAAAGGCTGTGAGGCAGCCTCACCTTACCTTAAGGACATCTGAGGGGCACAACACCTCTGGGTGTGTCTTCACATTAAAGGTCTCCACGAATTCCAGTGTGATCCGAAAGCCATCTTCTACCTGGATATTGTAGCTGCAGGTGCTGAGTGGGGGATAAGGTGTTGAATAGTCAGGGCTGGCGATTTCTCCAGTTCTTTCACTAAAAACCTGATTCTGACACTGGGCTAGAAAAAAAAAATTATCGCAGTTGTATTAACACTGTCCAACCATAGCGTAACAGAAAATGATCACAGTTGTAATAACTCAGTCCAGCCATACTGGGGAACAGTTGTGGATCTTTTCCTACACTGGTCCTTCAGAGAAAGTTTCAGAGCCACAGATTTAATTACTTATGAAGTGAAGCAAGAGTCACACATTCCACCAGCAGGCATTTGTCACCATTGAGAAAGTTGCCCTCTCTCTGTTGGGGTAGGACTACAGCACAAACATTATCCAGCACTCCTCCTTAGAAGCAGCGGGGGGAAGGACACCAGCAAAAGCACCACTTAGTCACAGGGCTGGTGGTCAGAAGTAAGCGTGCTAACTGGAAGCTCGTCAGAAACATTCCGAGGTGTTAAATTTGCAGCTTCTCTGCTGCACCAGAGTGCGCAGAGTGCTAGGACAGCTATTAGCTTCTCAATTCCAGAAGCCTCTGAATGCAGCTCGTTCTTTTTAATGCATTTGTTGCCAGACATTTAGAATGTAATTGTATTCTCTGAGCAAAACCAGCTGTGCCTCTTGCTGACACAATTGGAGCCACAAATGCTCCCTGCTGAAGAGAAGCAAGAAGGAACAGCCACAAGTGCCCTGAGGATCTCTGCTTGTTGACAGCATCTGATCACTGTGAAGTGGTGCTTTGATCAGCTGGGAACAAAGGCTTTATGATGTGCTGCAAAAGCTGTATGAGCAATCCTTTAATTGACAAGGAATGCTGGACTGGCTGATAACTCCAGCATATTTTTGCACCACTGTGATGCTAAATTAATTGTACAAGGGAAATTGTTTGACTTTGAATTGTATCCTCAAATACACTACGCTAACCTCATCAACAAAAATGCCATTATCCAGTCATTAACTACAGATTGTCATCTAAAATAGACCATACAGTTTAAGGTTGTAATTTTAGTGGAAAAGGACTAAGTTCTGAATGAGAAAATGAACATTACTGTCCCTTAACTAACTGTGGATTTCATTAACCAAAATTCTAAGTTCTTTTTACTTCAGAGAATGAAACTCACTTCCACCCTATACCTATGCAACAGCACCGCTTGCTGCTACAGAAAGTATTTGGATATAAGACTTTAATTGCACAGAAAAGCTGGAAGGGGTAGAAGGATTATCTTTTTGTTTTATGTTGTGTGACTCTTAGCACAACTACAATACCACAACACAAATAATGATGCACTTGGGTACCCTATGTGTTTCTTTCAGCACAAGCTGTAATTTTAGAACAATCTTTCTCTGTCCATCTTCCCAGAAAGTTATGAGCAGCTGCTTTTATTTGACAGAAACCTATCCATCAGCACAGTGACTGAGCATCTGTGTGTGCTGTACTCTGAATTCATTGTCTTAGGTTTTCAAACACAACTTACAAACGACACAGAGTAAAACAGTCAATAAGTACCTATAAAGGCCTATCCTGCAAAAATGGAGCACTCTCCTAATTTTTAAATCCTGTTTGAAATGACCCTCTTCGTCCAAAGAAGCAGAGAAAGCTTGACAAATTCACATGGAGATTCTGGCAGCCTCTGCATCTAGCCGAACAGCACACTGCTCTGCACTAGCAGAAATCAGTTGAGCTACAACGGGAATTAAATCTTTTCCTTTCATGCTGTACTTGTAGAGGATTATCAGCAAGCGGGTTTTTTCCTTAATTGTTATTACCTCATTCTTCCCAGCAAAATGCACATTTCTGTAATTCCACTGATTCTGCCTCACTCTACAGAAGCATTTGATGATTACATGAGAATAAAGAATGTTTTCCAGCACACTCTTCCGAGCTGCTGCAGGTGCTGCTTACAATACTGTCAGTGACACAGAGTTCACTGCCTCTTCCCAGGTTTAAGGTCCCGCTATAATGCTTCCTTCCACCTGCTGCAAGCCCAGACTAAGAAACACTCCAAAACCCAAAACCTACTTGATATGCAGCTTTAGCAGTCTACAGCTCACAGCTATGTCAGTGGAAAAAAAAAATCCACTTCTCTTTTAAAAACTGAAATTTCCTCAGGTTGATAATATCTGTCGCTGTTCTACAGCCCCGAAAGGAGTAGTCTAGAGGCAATTATAGGAAGAGATAAGAATAACAATATAAAATCCTTGAGTGTGTAAGAAGACTTAGCGTGAAACCTTATCCTAAACATACAAACCACAATATAATGAGTACTTTCTTTACACCCCCAACTCCCTACTGAAACCATTAGGAAGGTAAAAATCTGAAATCTGCTTCTAGTTCTGCATCAGAATCCCTTCCTATTACCTACAAAACCATTTTTCCCTGGGCATGGGATCTACTGCATAAAGAAGGAATATACAGGTTGGTAAAGTTAGATTCCCTTACAGGAACCTCAAAGCTAGAAAGCAGCATCACCTTGGCTTCTATTTACCATAATGACCATGTCATCTTCTTTCCTTAAAGTATGTTTAAAGGAATGTTATTAGTCAAAAGGTTAGCATAAAAACATGTAAGAGAGAAACGGTGGAGAAAAGACCATCCTGCGGTAACGCACACATGCACACACGTATATATATGCACACAGAGACAGAAAACCACTACATACAACCATCTGCTATAGTTTCCGAAGGTTAATTTCTCTAATGATAAAAGAGCAAAGGGACTTATAATGAAATAAAAGGCAAAAAAATACAAATCTGATACACAAAATGAGTAAGAAATAGCATATAATCTGTGCAACTTGCTGCCATATGAAATTTAAGGCAAACTTCTGTATTTGAGCCGAAGCTGAACTTATGGCATTAAGTAGAAAACAGACAACACAGAATCTGTTGCACAGGACTAAGCTTCTGCATGCAGTACACTTTAAAAACCACTTACTGAACTGTATCTTTCACTGAAGCATAAGATGCTGGCCAGTATCAAAGGCAGGAGACTGGACTTGAGAGATTCTTAGCCCAGATCTATTCCAGTGCTACATATTCCAGAATTGCACTGAGTTGCCCTCCTTAAAGCTGAGGCCAGGTGCTCATGGAGACACTCCTCAGGGCAGTGATCACCTAGCCTGTGTACATGTAGCAAAAAATGCCACCATGCTTCTGCACAGAGCTAGGATCCCCATATGTTGTCATGGTATAAGTAATAAGGTCAGTGCACCGTTAATACCCCAGTAATTCAGCTTGAAGATGAAGAGGCTTGGACTGGACCTTACTTTTCTCCTTGTTATCTCCTGGATGCGGCTGCTGAGAGTTCCCTTTGTCAGGGCAGTATTTTCTTGTTCATAAATCTGCAAGCAACAAAGTCATAAACTAGCCAGCACAAAAAGGATCAAATAATTTTTGCACATCTCCCAGCAGAAATGCTGTCCCTTGACTTCTCAGTCCAGGCTTTAGAGCTGTCCAGAGAGTGCTCAAGTATGCTTAGGCCATATTTTTATTTGAATCACAGTGAGCTGTTTGCCAGAGGCTTGAACTCTGAAAAATGACCTCCTCAAAACTTGCAAGTCCATTGTCATTGGCTCATTACATCTCTAATGAAAAGTGGGTCATAAATTGTATCACTGAGCCATGACAAAAACTCAAGCTGCTTTGATCACAAATTCACTGTGACCATAAACCAGCTTCTTGGTAATCACTTGCACAACCACTCTGCCCCCAAATCAGTCCCCTGCAGCATCTACCTTCTATGACACTTACTAAACATCTTCATGTAAGTCAAGGCAGTGATGTTACCTCTCTTTTTGCAGCTGGATGCTCAAAGCTAGTACCAAGTGACATGTCAAAGATCACACAGAAGCCTGAAAATGCAGTGACCTGAAATGAGTCAAGTGTCTTATCTCCAAGACTCTCAGCCCCTCCCATGTTCACCGGGGAAAGGGTTCCTCCCCATTTACTCCAGGCACTGAAGAGCAGAGCTGGGGTTGGAAACACTGAGCCTCATAAATGACAATTAAAAGCACTCCTGCTAAATTGCAGAAATGCTGATTGACTAATGATCTTTAATCCCTCGAGCTTTTTCAACAAAGCCTTGTTTTATCTTCCAGCAGTTCACCTACAGCTGCTCAGCTCTGCTTTGTTAACCTCTTACTTGCAATTATCATCCTGTTTCCTCCACAGAGTAGGGGAGCTGTAGTCACCGACAAAAAAACAAGCACGATACTCCTCCAACATGCTTCAAGAAGATGGTCCCTGCCCAAAGAGGGAGGGCACAGTGTAAAGGGATAACATGAATATGGATATGGAGTGTTAAGAGGCACTGTGAGGGACTGAGACAGTATCAATCAGTACCACAAGCAATCCCACTGAACAAGAGCATTCCTTGTGCTGCGTCTGTTTTGGAGAGGGCACTGTTGCCTTCCCTTGTACGAATGCAAGACACAAGTCCTCTCCTAAGCTGCCCTGGTGACATTTACATCGCTTTATCAAACTCCTAGAACTCTGAAGCTTTGTTCACCAGAACAAATTTCAGCAATAAGACTGGGTTCCCAACGGGAGATATGGCCAGAGTCACAAAATTTGGATTAAAAAAAAAAAGAAAAAACCAAACCTTTCTGAAGAGTGGACTCTGAATATAAATAGTTTCAATCTACAAGTCTGGGTGCAGACAAGAGCTTACTTAAAAGGAACATTAGGGAACAAATGTGCAGTTCTGGTCTTGTTGCACTTTGAGAACACTGGAAGGTCAAGCAACAAGAGCTGGACAAGAAATTCAAGAGACTTCAGGTAGCTGTGATGCTCAGGGGCCTTTCACAATGGCTTCTCTCTTATGAGCCCCTGCACTATCTACTTCATTCTTTCCCTAGTGACACATGGGAAATGCAAGAAAATGAATGCCCCAAAGGATGCCACGAGCTTTCAACAAGGAATGGCCTCTTTATTGGCTGCAGGAAGCAGGTCTGAAGGGCAAGGAAACAAGACATACAAGTCACCAAGCAAGAGAAGCCTGTGGCCCTTGGTCGGACTGCAACAGGCAGGTCACGGGGGAGGGCAAACCAGCTCTTCCCAGCACATCTGTCTCCATCTCTGCCTAAGCGAAGAGAAGCTTAATTATCTCATGCTGGAAAATAAAGGAGAAAAAAAGAGCCTGTCAATATCAGCCCACTCAGACAGGAACCAAAAATCAAAGGGGCAGCTTTTGCCCTCATCTCATGAAGGCAATACACAGAGACCTTTGCTTTGCAGTCCAGCCCAGGGGCTGGAATGGCTTCAGCACTTGCATCTAAAGGCCTCTGAAATGTGAACAAGTTCCGGCACATCAGCTGCACCATAGTAATTCCCAACGCACATACCTCCACCTATCAGTAATGCATGGTAGCCCAGCCCTTCAATATTACTGATACACTTCTGCTAAAAGCCATCACTTTAGGAAGGGGAGGCTGAAAAATGGATAGGTCTGTTCTAATACACTGGAGATACGAAGAGTTTGAATCTTGAATCAGACTCAGGCAGCCATGGCTGGGGAAGGTTTGTAATGGGGTAGAGTTGGGAAGCTAAATGCCAAGATTGCTTTAAGCACTGGAAGTTACACCCAGTTCTGCATTTCAGCACTGGGAAGCACAAAGAAACTATCTTCCCACCTATGACAATATTTCATGAGCAGTATGTGTGCTGGTTCTTTCCAGACAGGATTCAGCTCCAGGTGGGCAAAGCGCACTCACCAAGGATGAATCTGATACCATGTGTACGCACACGTTTCACTGCAGACAAAGCGAATCCTGAGGAGCTGATCACTGTGCTGATCAGACACTTCGCTGCCTGCCAACAGATAAGCTTTCCCCAGTTGTGCACTGAACAGCACAGCCAGGCAGGAGTCAGCTAAGTAAACCTCATGCTGTATGCCCTTCTGAACAACAGATTTGTGCCTGGCCTTGTCTCTCATTTAATGAGTGGAAGATCGTATCTGGTGTCAGTGATATGCGGACTGTGCTGCTTCTCAGCCTGGGTCCCTCCAGGGACAGTAAGCAAAGTCCTTCTCCATTAGACTTGGCAACCCGATTGTTAGTTTTTCTACCACATCTACTAACTCAGGTCCAGAATACTCAGCACCTCAGTACCCAGACAGCACAATACACTCAGTATTGCAGGGCTGGCTGCACTGGTAGCCATGGAGCCTGGAAGCATCTGTACCGGGCAGCAGCAGATGAGTTTCTTGCTTCTCCATTCAACCTGTCTAAAGCTGAACAGGGGTGGATGCTGACGAAGGAGTAGACAAAACAAGTTACCTTAACACCTTGCCAGCCACTGGCTTCTTTTCTGGACCTGCCAACTGCCAGTGCACCATTTTACTATAGCACAATATTGCCAGCCCTAACGGCTGCAACTAGCCCACAGCCACTCTGCAAACCACATCCTCTACTCACAAACCTGACTAAGCCCCTACAAACTCCTTCCAGCTGCACGAGGTCCATACAGGATGTTAAAAACAACAACAAAAAAAAGCAGCCTTGATCTTGATGCTAGCACTGTAACTAGATTCAGGTGGATGTTGTACGTAGGAAAGTATCTCTTGATTTGCAAGAGCTCACCTGTGCACGTCCTCTTGTTTTCATGCAGCGTGTAGCCAACCCGACAGCTGCAATAGTAGCCCCCTACGTAGTTGTGACAGTGATGATTGCAGAGGGGTTCACCATCAAACAGCTGTTTGCACTCATCGATATCTAATGGGTGAAGTATAGAAGAATTAGGCAACCAACACCCTTTAACAACACTTTGTCTTGGTCTAAACCACTGCTTTTTATGAGGTTGGCTTGTTTGCCTTTGGTGCCTGTGCTCTTCTGTTTCTGTGTCCACACAACAAGACTGCCTTCTCTCACCTAACACCAGGAGCTACAGCCTGTGAGAGCACAGGGAAGCACCAACCCCTCCATAGCTGTGTCTCCTCCACCTACAAGAGGGGCTGGTCTCTTACCTGCAGCAGCATAGAAGGCCTCAAAGCCTGTGAATGGCTTCTCATTGGAGTAGTCGGACCGAAACACCACCATGAGGGTGTTGTCAGTGGAGACGTATGTCTTGTTGCTCGGAGCCTCCTCGGTGTCTGTACCATCCTTTCCACATAGTGTAGCTAAGGTCTTCCCACCAGAGCTCAGCTGCAAAATGGACAGACAAATCTGCCAGACAATCATAGAGCTTTGTTCTTCCGAACCTGCTGCCATGGCTTGGAGAACATGTGTTTAGTGGTATGTGAAAAGAGGTTTGGGTCATTTCTAGACTTGGATGCTCTCAAAAGGCGCTTCTGGAGGTTAATCCAGATCCAGTGACACATAGGAGGATTTCCCCTATTCTCTGCGACTTAAGCCTATACTTTTGTCTCTCTTTTTCTTTTCAGAGGCCCACACAAAGCTCTGAGGCCAGCCCGGGCTATCAGCACCATGCCTTGCTTATTGTACATAATGCTCTTGTTAACTTTGCACTCTCAATGACAGTCAAATCTTTGTATGTAGGAGACCTGACTGAGGCCAAAGCCAGAGATAACTGGGCTAAAAAGATTTCATACACTGACAAATTCAAATGTATAACAAAAGGTCTCTTTAAACTAGTGACTCATGTGCTCTATGATTCACTTATTCCAGTTGCAGCTCTTCATTTATCTTGTGTTTGTAATACAAGATAAATGTTCTGATAAATGGGGGTCATGTGGTCCACTGTAGTGATAAAATTGTGTATACTACAGACTACCAGAAATGAACACTCTGTCCTGCCCAAAGAAAATTACAGGAAGAACAACACAGATCTGGGGAATGGGAGCAACTTGCCATATAAAACCACAGAAGTGAGATCTTACTAAATGGTAAAAAGACTGCCTGATTTGGTTCCATTAGATTCTGAAGTACCATTGATGCATTGGTTTTGCATGCTCCCTGTGTACATGGCGTCTCCTTTGACGTCTATCAGGTCTGTCCAAACAACAAAATGAGGCAGTGGTAGGATGGCCTTAAATGAGCAACAGCATCGCTTAGACTAGAGCACATGCTAGTGCATGGAGTACAGACCTTTCAGGGACACGGCTCTTCACCCAAACACTTCCCCTAAGCCAGCATCTCTGTTTCTTCTCCTGAGGTTGTTTCTTGCATTAGCTAGCAAAAACACAATAGCAAGTGCACGCTCGGACAAGCTCACAGTATCTTGTTTAGACTATCACTTACACTTTTACAGCCTCCCATTATACTCTGTGTAAAACACTACATGTTAATGTGAAACATACACTGTAACTTTAGCAAAATGAAGCTCAAATGTTCTGGCAACACCTCAAATTTTTTGCTTCACAAGAGGGGAACATCAGAAATTTCTGAGCACAAAAAACTCAAGTTTCAAATGTTCCAACACAACAATCAGTTCAACTTCCTGGTCCCATGGGCCTCACTAAACACATCGTTTATAGATCAGTTGAGCCTGAACTTTACTAGCATACTAGAACCAACTGCTTACAACAGTTATGTTGGTCCTGCATACGCCCAGGATCACAATATACACAGTTTTAAAGAATTTAGCCAGCAACACATCCACCTGACCTACACATACCTTCACATAATCATATTCACACAGGTAGGACAGCTCCAGGTTGAAGTGGGTGAAGTAGATGCGGACAGAATATCCCTTGGGGACGGTAATATTCCAGATTCTCTCCTTGTGATTTGGGTAGGTATGTGGGAAATCGGGAGATGTGATCCTCCCATACATTTTCTGCAGCACAATGCTGCTGCCTACTCCACTGTAAAGCGCAGTTAGCAAGAGAAGCAGCCTGCCTCAAAGGAACAGAGATGAATGGACAAAAAGTGAATGTCAACTCAGATCACCCCCCACATACCACACATCCAAGTTGCCGATCTTGGTACCACATCACAGATATCCCAGCACTAGCTGAAATGTTCATGCCTGACACCCTTCTCACTTCACAATGGAAGAAATCACGAGGTATCAGTGGATTCACATTGCAGTAACAGCTAAACGAGATGAGAATCACACTCTTGCCGTTTAAGGCCTGCACAGAGCCAGGTGGCCAGAGGAGCTGGGAAGGTCCCTGCGACTGTACTCACCTCATCCTCTTGCTCTCCTGCCTGAGCCTGCTCCGCTCTGAGCCCTGGGGCAGGAACCTCTTCTGATGTATTTGCATTTGGGGGCGGATGTATTTATTGTGTGTGCTCTGCTGTGTTTGTCTGGATGTTGAACTCTGATGTTTATCTCCCTTCCACCCCCCTCCAGCCTGCTGAGTTCTGGGAACAGCAATTACTGAAAACCAGGCTTATGTTTGGTGCATGAGGCTTCAGTCAATGACAGACAGAGGCAGACAGCAGTGGAGCGGCTGGATTAGGAGTGCTGCAGGCTCTTGGAGGGAGCAGTAGTATCAGAGCTCTGCAGGAATGCAGGCAGTGGGAGGAGGTATGGAGTGGCTCCAGAGTGTGTGTGCAGAGGGGAGTGAGGGGAGCTGGGCAATGCTCTTTCCCTCTAACCAACAGAGATCTATGATCACTATCAATGCAAAGAACATGTTCCTGGAAGTACACTTTCTTCCACTGTCCAAGCAAGAAGGTGTTGAACATGAAATAATGGGTAACATTATTGGATTTCAGAATAGCGAGTGAGCCTAGCTAGGCAGTTCTGCTTAATGGGGCAGGCATCACACTGCAGCACAAACAGACACAAGTTGAAGAGATACTGCTCATCTGAATCAAGTGCGAGCTTGTGTGGACTAAAACTTGCTCCATGCCTTGTTTCTATGTGTGGATGGCTTTTTATCCTATCCACCCTGGAACACCAATAAGGTAAAAAAGCATACTTTATAAATTAAGTCTTTTGAACATGGCTTGCTACAGAAATGAGAAAACACATTCTGTGCTCACATCTGCCAGTGTACCCTAGCATAATAACTAAAAGCCCAGTGGTCAGTTTCTACCAAATTTGGCAGAAGAGAAACAGTTTCAAGGATGTTAATGTAATGGAAACAGGCGAATGGATAAAAAAATGAACTCCTATTAGTAGGGAGTCTCTGAGGAGAAGACTGCAAAATGAACTCGTATTTCTTTTAGGTATTTGGGAGTCCACACAGGGATTTCACACCGCTACAAATATCCAAAGAAAGAAACCCTAACAGACCCCAAGGAATTCAACGGGTAGAGCCAATAGGACATGAAGCTTTATTAATTCCACTGCTCACAGTGTTTCTTCCAAAATCAGTATTTAGGTTTCCTGCAGAACTCCTATGCCAGTGCTTATCAGGATAGGTATAAATGATGGTGAAAAGCCAGTATCTGGCTTTAATGCAGAATCTAGGTCCCACCTCTCCCCAGTAAAAACAGAGAACAGCAAAGCTGATTTGCAGCAAGGAACAGACTCCCACGCTATGCATGCAGGCAATTTATACCGAGATATCATGTAATTAAATGGACACCTTTTCATATCCACTTTCAAATAGCCAAAAAGCATTACTCCAGGCAGTGAATTTGGTGCTGGCAGGAAAGCAGGAGTTATTACATGAACATAACTAAAGCCAACAAACCATCTAGCAGACTGCAATCAGAAAATGCCTTTTAATAAAAGTGAAGGAGCAACCAGTAGCAGTAATCAATTGAGTAATAGCAGTTGCCACAAACATGGTTAACGGACAAGAACCCAGAGGGGACTAGCTTTTCCCAAGGCCCACTAGTTGCTGAAGTGATTCTATCAACACATGCAAATATGGACTTTATACTGTCTGGAAAAGAGGGAAAAGAAAGAAAATTTTGCAAAAAAAATCAATACGTGCCTAACTGAGCTGGTACTTGATTCCTACAGACCAATACTTCCAGAACTGTCTCACATCAGGCTTCCTGCTCAGTTTAGTAGCAGAGGCACAGAGAGTCAATTCTGATCTTAGGTCTGAAAAGCTTCCCACCGTCCCAAAATCTGATGAGGCCTCTGAAGCTGGTGCTTGCCTAGCACTGAAACAAGAAATTTGACTTAATAAATTGTAATCTTGGAGACTGAGAAACTGTGAGTGCTTGGTGCACATATTGGCTTTCCTCTGGTGTGGTCTCTGGAGAGACAAAGCTGCTGTGATTTTAGTCCTCAGCACCTAACATGAACAATGCCCAAAACATTGTCCCTGTTTCTTTGCCCAGAACTCTTCCAGCTCCAAAAGGCTGCTGGGCATCGCTAGCCAGGTAGAGCAGTATCTTGAGCACTGTGATAGCTGACCTCTGGCCCCGCAGATGCTCCTCTTGCCAACAACTTCCCTTTTGTCTGCATAGGCCCAAGCTAGCCTGAAGGCTGAGTGGACTTTATCCATGTCACTGCAGTTTCCAGATGTCTGTGACTTGCCAAGTTACTGACCCACTTCAGGAGGCTTGGGTGTTATCTGAAATGACAGACACCTCTTACGAAATCTGCCCAGCTGTCTTCTTGTGCCCCTGTCTCGTTCCATGCCTAAGGACTGAGGCAGTGCAAATGCAAGCCATCATCTTCAGGAGAACCACCAGCATGTGTGAAAGCCAAGGTTCAGGGAAAGGCCTTTTCCTTGAAGAAAAATTCTTCCGTGGAATGGAGGAATACAGAATGACAAAGATGCTGAAGTGACCCCGTATGTGCCCATACTCTCCTTCAGCTCCTGTGCTGTGTCTTAAAATATGCTTCTACTACAGTTACCACTGAGGTCTATCGAGGAGAGGTTTCAAAATCCTCCTGTGGCAACAGCAAGTGCAGACAGCTAAGCCAGACACATGAATAAATCACCAAGAGCAGAGCTGATCAGCCAACACAGTGCCTTTGAGGCTGGCACCACTATGGTCCAGAGATCTGATCTCTGTTTTCCCTGCAAAACCGGACAGCAGCAGGAACCAACAGAAAAGAGGAAAAAGCTGGAAACCAGCTGTGCGGTTGTGTCTCCATCAAAGCTGTGTGAAATCCAGGTTAAGTCCCGGTGTAGCTATTTCATCTGACAAGAAGTTTTGAAACTGGAAAAATGCTACCTGATATAAATTCTGCCAAAGCTATGTTCCTATGGAAAGAGCTTCAGCTGGGACAAATTCTGAGACCTTCTAGCAGTGATGTCAATACAGCTCCATTAAACACTTAATCCACTTAATCAGAAAAGTTCCAGACAGCTCCATTCTCAAATGGACCATGCAAAACCACACACCGCCTCAGGAAATCTTTACTTGATCATCTTCCGCATGGGGAGAAAACCACCTCTGGGCTTTTGAAAGGCAGCTCCTGCGTTCTGACAGCAACTCCATCAAAAGCACTGCGATGACTGATCACAGTCAGGACCAGATGTTTCAGGTGTAATAAACAGGACGGTGACCATCTAACGTGCCTCCACATCTGAAACAGGAATGGTGCCAAAGAGAGAGGCTGGTTAATCAATGGAGGAAAAGCCTGCAGAGGCCTTCGCGGCTTCTAAGATGAGACAGTGCAGTCATGTAACATAGCAGTGTCTATCCTTGTGTCACAAACCTGGAGAACAAATGACCGTAATAGCTGCTTGTTGTGATCCCTGAAGACATTGCTCCCCATTGCCCCTTATTTCTCAAACGCCAGCTGTCTCTGCTGAGCCCTAAGAGATTGCTCTGATGTTTGCTGTTCCATGGCTAAATTCAATCTTTCTGCATTGAGGGGTTCAGAGGACTGGGGGAAGCATGCAGCAGAAGAAAAGGTGTTGTTTCTTCACTGCAAATCAAATAGCGTGACTGACATCAAAAGACAAGCACACAGACGGAGCAAGCAGAACATGGAGTGGGGCAGGGGGAAGAGACTAGCTGCTGTGAAATAGGAAAAAAAAAATCTTGTCAGGGTAAAAACAGCAGGCAGAGAAAGCTCATGCAACGAGACAAGATACTTTCTCTCTTCGATTAGGTTATGCTTTCCTCCTGCCCACACTCTCCACTGCTACCTGGTTGTTTTATCTCCTGTTTGCAAAGACAGACTCCAGCTGCTGCAGAGTGCCAAGCCACATTTCTCTAGCACTGAAAAATCACTGGACTTGCCTTCTCTGCCCTGTACTCACTACTTTCTAAAGGACAGACAATGCGATTCCAGGGCCTCATTTGAAAGCACTCTGGGATCTGAGCTGAAAGTGGCCAGAAAGATAGCAAAAACTCTGGAGTAAAAATACTGGTTTAAAGCTTTTCTCCTCTGCCATGAACAGAGCTATCCAAAAGAAGGGTAATTGTCATCAGCGTGGGGCTGGTCTCAGGCTGTGAAGCACAATCTCTCCAGGAGGACCACAGAGCTCAGAGGGCAAGGCAAATATGTCTGAATGTGTGCATGCCTGTGAGCACACGCATGTGCACATGCATGTGTTAGAGAGAGAATGCACACATACTTTACACGTTATGTGCACACAATCAAAATGATACCGTGTAAATACCTGTAAAACCCCTGTTCAATATCACGCAGCCGCAGAATCCAACAGCACATAGTTTTCAAGTATGCCAGACTATTTCAGCCATTGCAGGGATGTATGTGTACGTATTTACACACATAACTATACAAATTCCAGGGCAGAGCCCTACACTGCACACACTTATTCCCTTGGGAGACAAAATGACAGCACACTGGTAAGAAATGCTGGTCACATCACTCTGCCTTCTCCTGGAAAATATTTCCATTCTGCCATGAAGGAGACCGTGTAAGAATTGCATAGGTCAAAATCTTCTCCTGTTGCCCATCTTCCCTGTCTCCCCAGTCCCATGCACCTGGCTCTCAAAAATTGAACTAGCTCACAAAGCTACCGTCTGACTCCCGCCCACATCTTTGGTAGTTGCAATATGTCTGCTGGGCTGGTTCCAAGTCTGTGACTTCACTGGAGCAGCTGTTTGTGCTGGGAAGAGAATTTGGTTACAATTCAGATACAGCTAGAGCCAAAGCTGTAAAATACACTGCTGTCTTCTATCCAAGCAAAGACACTATGCATGTTACAGGCATGGCCAACACATTTTACTTAGGTAAGCCTGCCTCCAAACAGCTGAGAGGAACAAAGAGGATGGGTGAATAGCACACATCTAACACGTACCTCATCTAAAACGAAGTCTCAAAGCAGGGAAGGTAGGCCGAGGGTTACAACAAAAGAAAAGCACGAAAAATACAACAACTCTCTGTACTAGATGACGCAAAGACGTACCAAAGTTAAGCCCTTCAGGAACTCCCTACTATGAACAGAGTGAAACTAATCAAAAGCCTTCCCTGAACCTACCACAGTCCGATTCAGCAAGCAGCCTGGTCTTGCAAAGCAATTAGGAGACCTTCTGGCTCCCAAAACAGCACCCAGGAATTACTGAATTTCATCTAGAAAGAGCAGTTTGGGGTTACACACCTGCCATGGGGTTACACCCCAGGACTGGAAGGCCTGGAAATTCACTAACAGCCTCCTTCAAGCTGACAAGCATGAGCCTTTCCCTCCAGTGCACAACCTCCAAGAGGATCCACTTGAGCAATAGTCTCTCTCCAAAAAATCCCTTGTCAAGGGAGGAGAGAAAAGCAAGCTTAGCAGAAGAACCAAATCCATCTCCTAGAGTTTCCACATAATTCTCCACCATCTTATACTTTCTTGAACAAAGCGTATAAACCCTTACCAGCCTGCAGACCCAAACTCTGGAGATTAGCGCTACTACCAGATTGGCTCTATGTTTGGGATGAAATCCTTGGTGGGAATTCCTGTTTTCAAAGCAGGGGCACCAGACTTCATCTTCCGCACCAAAACCACAGCAAACAAGTCGCTCTCACCTGAGAACATACTGTCTGCCTTTGAAAGTCTGAGTTTGGCTGCTTGTCACCATTTCAATCTCACTTTGATTTCTTCCTTCTTCTTTCATGACTGCTCTTCCCCTACATGCAGCAATTAACACAGCAAAGAACTGTATTCTCCTCCTAAACTAGCTGAGACTGGAGGAGACAGTGAATTCCTGAGTTTCCCTCCCCCTTCAAACAAGAGGGAGAAGCTGAGAAATGTGCTGAAGAATAAGGTATCAACAGCATTAGGATTGGTGAATTCATTAAACCCACAGGCTTCTCATCAATGTATACATCCAAGTGCATTTTCTCCTCACTCCTGGTCACTCAAAAACATTTTTCAATTGCCTCTGCAATTGCCCATAACCTCAATTTTTTCTAACACAGAGCCTATTAGCCACTGATCTAGATAAACAGTAAAGCCAGTCCAAAGCACTCCCAAAATAAGAGCTATTGCTCAGACACTAAAGAACTAGTATGATACATTGAAACGGACAGATCTTCCCTCCAGCTAAATCCCTCACTGAATACACACAACCTCATTCCTGCCTTGAAGAAAATAGATTGAAGGCCATGTCAGAGCCAACAGTCGCATCAATCAGAACCCTTATATTAAAATGCCTGTAGCACTCCAGGAAAAAAAAAACCTACCTACCAAGCAACCAGCTGTGACAAACTTTTGCTTACCACCTCAATGGAGCAAAGTGCTCTTCCCAACTATTTCAAATCAACCCCTCTTTGGAGAAGTCTGGGATCTAAGTAGTCTCCTCTCTTTGGAGAAGAAATTAGGGATAAGTGTGGTACCTTCTAGATGTATTGCCTTTTACAAATACTGGCCTTATGTACCTTACTTTTCAGGCAGAAATGGCAAATTTGTTTCTGCCCAAAAGAACTCTAAGCATTCAAACTCGACAGTGTCTTTCATTCCAGATCTAAATTTAATTTTGCCTAAATTCCATCCCAAAGCTCTTGCTTCTTGCTATAAGGCAAAACAAAATAAACAAAAAATGCAGGGCAGGAGTTCTGTCCTGCATGGACACTTCATTCCTCACCTTCTTTGCTCATTTTTGCTTTTCTCACAGAAATCTCTACAATGCAATAACCAGCAAAACATCCTTTGCTCCTGTGTGCTTTTGTTTTGGGTGGTGAAAAACACTTGGATTTGAGGTGAAATTGCTACTGTTTAATAGAGAAATTTAGCTTTTTCTTTCAAACAAGTGGGACAGTTACCTGGCTTCCTTCTCATCACTTTTAAGCAGGGTTAGTGAAATTCACAACACTGAAGTTTCTGCAGGAGTCATAATAAAAGCTTGAACAATAGACGGAATCTGCAAATAGAAAATAAAAGCATTAAAATACAGTTTTGCCAAAACACAGCTTAAACAGAAGCATTACAAAAGAGGAGTGAGCTCATCCCAGCACAGCAATATGTCTTGTCTCAGAAAAATCTGCATTTTGGAGACAGGCAGAGCTATACAAAAATAAATTTTCAGGTGTTGGTACTTAAATACTCCCTGGATAAAGCAGTTACTTGTCTGCTGAGCATAAGTGATCACATGTGAATTTTTCTGACCTGCTGGACATATTGACACCTGTTCTCACCTACTAACAGCAGGCCCACAACTTGTTGAGTCTCCAAGCTGTATACAGAGAAAAAAACCAAAACACTATAAATTGTTGACATACTGTGGAGGCATTGGGTCTGCTGGCAAGCAAAGAGAGGCTTGGTGGATGCTATAGCCTTCTAACTTAAAATTAAGCACTGAGTCCGTGAAAATATATCCTAAATTATCCAAGTCATATTATCTTCCAATGACTTCTGCTAGCCACCAGACAGTTGCAGGAGCTTACTGTGCTACAGCAATGCTGAGCCCTGAGGTAAAGAAAAGCATTTGGCCAAATGATGGGTTACCTTGGTACCAGGTTGTTGGATCTAACCTGGATACTGCCCTGAATGCCAAGGCACACACAGTGCAGAGTACTGAGCCTCCTTGACTAAGAACAGCAGACTAGAAACTCAGAGGGGTCACAATGAAAATACTTCAGGTGCACCTCTGTGGGGTTGGCAAAAGGGAAACAGTTCGCTTTATTTAGGTCTTGCTCTATGTGAGTTTATCTGCAGGGCAAGAGCAATACAGAGTCACCAAGGAGCCAGCAAATTAAAAGATCACTGCATGTAATTGAAATGTTTGGCTGGGATCCCCTGAGGCCTGGCAGGAAGAATCTCTGGGGTGGGAGGAAAGGAAGATATTTTGTCTGATGCATGTTAGCAGGGAGGAAACTGAGCCAGAGTGCTAGCACGGCTGGAAGAATTATTCTTGCTGAAGTCAGATTACTCTCTCTGACTTGTCTGTTAGCCTCTGCTTAGCAGCACTGTAATGACCCCAAATTGCAGCTGACAGATTGGTGCTGAGAGTTTGTCTCATTGAGGCTACCGCATGTGGATGGGCCATTACTCTTTCAATTTTGGTCTCTGATGCCTGTTAACATACATTAGGCTTTTCCATATGCTGCTTTTTAGCCTGGTGTCCAGGGCAGCTGCCTGGGCCTCTGTCCCCACCCACATGCTCTGGGCCTGTCTAATGAAAATGGATGACAACCCCAGCTTAGTAATGGGACACAGATGGACCAAATGGTTTTTCGCTTTGAAACATATTTTCATTTAAGAAAGTCTCAAAAGACTGTGAGGCTTTTATTTTTGTATCATTGTAATTCCTGCCCTTCAACACCCCCCAATATACAGTGCTCTTCAGGCAGGTCAGGAATTCAAAACTGCAAACTTTCAGTTTAACTGGATCTGGAAGTCTGTAGATCAATGTCCTGTTCTAGCATTGCTATTCTGCTAATGGCTTGGACAGTCACTTGCATGCTCTCTCACTTTTCCTCCTCTTCTATCTCACCTCTTCTACACACACTGAAAGCTCTTCCACATGAGAAGCAGCATTTTTGGGGCAGACCTAACAGAAGGCCTGACACACAGCTGAACCAGCCTCGGCTAAAGGATTGCCCTGCAGTAGTGACAGTGATTAATTAAACAACTGTTTTACCATGATGAAAGCCTTGTGCAGACACAGCAAAAGGAGACTCCATAGCCATACGTGAAAACACACAACTGAGGGGACTGCGCAATGGGCATGCCAATCAAGGGTCATCTCCCAGCAGGACTCCTCATTCTTCAAGTTATTCGTGTTGCTAACAATACTTGAATTGCAAGAACAAAAGGGCACAAGCAGAGTCCAAATGCCAGAGAAGAGTTAAAACACTTCCATGTGATTTGTGGGAAAACAAGGCTCATTTTTTGAGGACACCAATGTAGCACCATTCACTCCACAACAAATGCGCAGAGTTAAGGTATGCAATAGACAAACATCTGCTGCAAGACGGGTGCCATCTGTGTCTTGGGCCAAATGTCCTGTGCTGTAAGTTGCCACTGCAAGCCTATAGCCAAGAGGTGTTTTGCAAACAGCATTTCACGCACCTCTAAGGCTAACTTGCTCTTGGTGGCCAGCCTGGGGCATCAGATACCGAACTGCACACAGACTAGACAGGGCGCAGTCACAGCCTGCATTGTCGCAGTCATCTGGGAGGCCATGCAGAACAAAATCCCCTTTGCTGACTGCTCTTACCCATGCGTTCTGTGGTGCACCCTCGAGGAGACAGAGTTCCCTTGCATTCTGCCTTTGTACCTTGCACTGGGAAGTTCCCAAGAGCTTGTGAGGCTGTCTCTGACTTTCCAAAGCGCTCCTTGTTGTTTATGGTTTCTGCCCTTGTGCTAAGTCTTTTCAAATAATTTAGAAATAATCTCCTTAACGGTAAGGCAGTTTGCCCATGACATCTCATTTACCAGGCAGTCTGTCTTCCCAGAGAGGTGAAGCCTAGTTACACTTTTCTGAGAGACAGGGCAAGTATCTGTGTGCGCACATGTGAAAATGGGATGGGACTCAGGAAAACAATTCTCCCTGAATCTTTCGGCCTTCATTACAACTCTTCTTTTAAGTGCCAGCTCTGATTTATGGCCTGCCATTCAGAGGCTATGAAGGCCTGCAGCCAGAACTGACCAGCTGTCAGAACAGGACTTACAGAAACAGGACACATATTAACCTGTCTCTCTGCCTGCCTAGATCCCACAACTTATATAGGAGCTGACAAAGATGGGGTGTTCTTGGCACTTTACTTCCTCCCAGAACATTCCTTGGGGCTATGATTGTTCAAAGGGGAGATACACATGAACTGTGTGAAGATTCCCCAGGTGCACTAATTTGGAGGTAGCCATATCTTGCACCCCAAGAAAGAGATTTCCCAGACTGTGTTCCCCATGCTTCTTCTTGCTTCCTGCAGGATCTTTGATACACCAGCTGGTACTTTGGTCTGTCTCCTGTTAAACAGGAACGATCAATCTTGTTTGATGCACAAGAATGCTGGCAAAACTGGATCATCTTGCAAAGATTCCTTCACAAAAGCTGCTAGTTAAATAAAAACGGAAGCTACAACTTATCTGAAAAGAAGAATATACACGTACACACATGCAATGGCACTTTCTCTGGACAGCGATAACACACTCAGTAATTTCATATTTTAATACAACGCCACAGTAATAACAAGAATATTGTCAAAATGCAAGCATGGTTAAACTGAGGGAGGACATTCCCTTACCTCACTCTACAAGGTTTATGTACCCTGCCACACGGGCGTGCGAGTCACACAATATCGAGACTGCTTTGCAATATAGAGACATTCCAATTTTTACTCTGGAATGCAGTGAAAGGTTACCAGTGGCATTTCCTCTCGGTTACTCTGCTTCTAGCCCACTCTGCTCCACGGCATGACAAGCTGCCTCCAAGCACTGAACTGGGCTCAGTTATCCTTTTCGGAAGAGCAATCACAAGGCACTTTCCAGCCTGCTGGCTCCCAGCAGTGGGTAAATTCATCAGTTCACAGATGAAGATAAGCATTGCTTGCAAGCCAGTATTTTAGAGCAAAAAGACTGCTGTTTGCTCCCCACAGTTTTGGGCTCCAAAAGAGAACATCCATGGCTTTTTAGGCAGCTGCAGCTCCCTGTCTGTACACCTGCACCTAACCTTCTGGCAGGGGACCTCTCACCATGGGACTGATTTACGTCTGACTAGATTAGCAGCACAAGGCCAAGAACAGAGGCAGAGTTCTCACAGCAAAGGCTTGCGTGGGGATGTGCCCTGACCTCAGGGTTTCACTCTGCAGCAGGGGACTCCCTGTACACATTCTTGCCCCAACCAGTTAAAAGAATTGTATAAAATATCGTCTTAGAAATACTCTCCCTTCCCTTTCTCTCTTAATTAAGCTGCTGCCTGTGCTAGGCTCACCAATTAATGCAGACCAATACACCCATTGCCATCTAGACAACTTGCTCTTTCTCAAGTACACAAAAAAGGCACAACTAAATCAACGAGGTTCACAGACTCTTTTCCTTCCATGCAACAGTGACCAAAGCTACAGACGTGTCTAAAGTGATGGACTCTAAAGCCATCATCTAGAGGACCAAGAGCCTCCTGGACAATTTCTGGAGTGTACAAGCCAGAACAGGCAGCTTTCCACTGCCATAAATCTTTGGCTTCTTCCTTTCTGTCAAGAGACCGACATAGACCAGCCAAGCACCATCTGGTGAAACAGAGGACATTTTTAACAGCAGACTTACCTAACCAGGAAACAATCTTATGCTAGGAAGGAGGCTTGACCTCAAGCCAAATTCAGCAAGGTCCCAGCTATAAAGATTGCCTATAACTTTTTATAGTAAATGTTAATTAGTTTAAAACAAGAGTCCTCCAGGCCCCCAAGGTCCTGCTAGAACAGATAATTCCTCATTCCCAGCTGAACGCCCTTCGCCCACAGAGACAGTACGCTCTCTCCTGGCACAGTTACTTATTCCCTTGTGCACTGCAGTCCTGTTAAGACAAAAACTCCTACCCAGTCCAACCTATCACTTAAGACTAAGACATTCTCTGGGGAGGCAGAAAACATGGATTTGAATTGTTCAGGTTTCCTTCACCTCCCAAATACTTCCTCTGAGACTTTCTACAAGCCCTACATAATTTTAACAAGTGGGAAGCAGACATGCTGGAAGGTTTAAATCTAGATTCAAACATCTCTCTCCAAAGCTCCTATCTTAAGAGACTGAAATGCTGGCTTTTTTTCATTAGGTACCTTCCTCTCAAGGCTGCAAAATGAGATACGAATTTAAGAATAAGAGCTCAGTCAGCTCCAAAGGTGCTGGAGTCAGCAAAGAGAAATACACAGATCAGACATGTCTGCTACAAGAGGGCTCACAGGCTCAGTGCAGGTACTTAAACTGATCTCCATTTGTGTGAGGTACAAGCGCTCCTCAGTAACCTGTAGGGTTATAGGTTGATAGCTTCTAGAATCTCTGGTTGTATTCCCAGTCTAATACAAAGGCTTACTCACCTAAGCTGATTAACAGCAGTGTGCTGTTCATAGAGTCATGAAATATCCTGAGTTGGAAGGGAGCCATAAGGATCACTGAGTCCAACTCCTGGCTCCACACAGGACCACCCAAAAATCAGACTATATGTCTGAGAGCATTGCCCAAATGCTTCTCGAACTCCATCAGGCTTGGTGCCATGACCACTTCCCTGGGGAGCCTGTTCCAGTGCCCAATCACCCTCTCGGTGAAGAACCTTTTCCTCACATCCAGCCTGACCCTCCCCTGTCACAGCTCCATGCCGTTCCCTCGGGTCCTGTCGCTGTCACCAGAGAGAAGAGATCAGCGCCTGCCCTCCACTCTCCCTCGTGAGGAAGCTGTAGGCCACCATGAGGTCTCCCCTCAGTCTCCTCTTCTCTGGGCTGAACAAAGCAAGCGACTTCAGCTGCTCCTCATACATCTTACCCTCTAGACCCTTCACCATCTTTGTAGCCCTCCTTTGGATGCTAATAGTTTTGTCTTTCTTACATTTTGGTGCCCAAAACTGCACATGGTACTCATGCTCTCAATCAGTTCCTGTCTCACTTAGGTGATACAGGCTCTTTGACTCCCAAATATTTCCTGCTTTAAAAACTTGGTAATTATTATGAAATAAAGAACAAATCTTTAACCAGAACAGCTATTCTGCAGTAATGATCTGCCTGATTCTTCATTCTGAAACCTCCCCTCCTATGCTGACAAGTCCCAGTTTGCTGTGTTTTTTCGGATAACTGATTTTTACATACCTGTGCTTCACCATCTTCATATGCAGAACACACTATAAAATAACCACTGCTTTCATGGTTACTCTGACTGTAACCCCTTATGAATCTCTGAAGAAAAGCTACATCTCAAATATCTGTTGGAACAGCAGAGTGCATCTTCTATTTCCCAATCTCTCTGGTGCTCGCAGCATACAGACCTTCACACTACAGCTACACCAAAATGCACAATACATTAACACTGCCTGTTCTTCTGACCTATTCTACAAAAACTACAGCGATCTGGCAACTCCCTCTTGCTCCCTGACATCTCCCTCTCAAACTGTGCATAGACAGGAAAAATCCATTGTGTAAGACATTCTCCTAGATCAACAAGAGGTCATTTGTACTCAGGATTTCCTACGTTGCGTGTCTTACAGGAAGTTACCATACACGCTGAACGGTCAAGCTTCTATCACTGAACAGTCTCCGCGGACCATAGAATGCATTTACAGGCATTTACAGCCTGCTGCTGCTGCTGAGGGTTTTGAGAATACAGGAGTTCAGAGAAGTAATGGAAGTTAAACCTTCAAAGCCCACTTCGCAAGTAAGAGAGGCTTTCAGAGCTCAGAGAACAAGGTCACTGAACAAACTATTTACAGCAAGTAACAAATAGAGGATGAACAAATGCCTTATTTGACCTGTGTTACACTTCCACTCAACAAAACCAAGTGCGGCAGGAAAGTGAGCAGAGCCACAAGCAGAGGTACATGTGGCATCATGGTTAGAACAAGACAGGGAGCATCGTCTGCTGGATCATTATCTCCCACCACCAAGCCCAAGGCATGAGGCAAATCTCCCAGCCCACATTGCCAAGAAAGATAAACAAGAACAGCAGCGCTTCTGTGTCACAGAGATATTGTCAAGTTTGTTGCTATCTAAACAACCAACTTATCGGACAGAGATTGTCAAAAACAAGCATCTTGTCAGAATACATTCTGTGAGCCACTGTATTAATCTATGGCCAAGAGCAGTATCAGAACTCACACAACTTAGTGGTGAAAGGAATCCCCTTTAGTACAAAAAGGTTGATCTTTTCACAGTTTGCCCAATGCTTGTATCTGAGTTTATATTCCATCAACCACAAAACAGATTTTTTTTTTAAATAAATGGACTCATTCCTTTTCAAATCCACGTTTAGTGCCTCTAAGCAGAGCGAAAGATAACAATGTAAGACAAAAGACACCTTTACCAACCATATACTTCATTCTCCCTGCAGTCTTAGGTTTAACCTCAGTTTTCAGTAACTGTAATCAATGTTAAAGGTTCCTCACAGGACACTATGCAATACTCTTCTGTTCCCACTAAATTTAACTCCACTTGCAAGCTATCTGAAGACAGCCAGTACCTTTGTGAAGTCTGGTCAGATTGAAACTCCCTCCTTTTTCCCAGGCTGAAAATGAACACAGTGAAGTATTGATTCCCCACTAGCTTACCTGACAGCATATATTAAAACATGATCTTCACTATTAAAAGCACATATAAACAAGTCACCAGGGAAGCTACTAAATCTCAGATTAATACCTGGTTAGCTCTTCCATGGTATCTGTCAACACACACACACATGCTTTGATCTCAGAGTAAATGGGATTTACTCTGTTTTCAACATGGAATAAGCTATCTTGGTCTTGTTTATGTATATATTATGGGGTAGGACATGCACACACAGAGTTATACCTAGCTACTGAATATGCTGTAGGTTCACAGCTGATCTTGTCCCCATGATAATTTCTTCACTTGTCTGCAGCTTTATGCATAAGCATGAGCTAGCTTGAGGTAAAAAAAAATATATATATATATATATATATACACACATGTATATAGTGAATACCACTGTACCATACACTGAATTAGGTTAGGTCAGCAATGTGTATGATAGCTGACTTTAAAAGTTTGCCTTCTAGTAAAATAATGCATGTCTTTTTCACTTTTATTTTTTTAATCTAGAGATAGCTCATAGGCATTATTCATTTGCTTATACACACACACAATTATTCTAAGCTGTGATTTTAAAATACATTGGATATTGCATCAAAAAAACAAAAACAAACAAAACACTCTCTCCCTTCCACTTTACCTATACTATTATAACACTCACAATTTTGCAAAACATTTAAATGAAAAATTCCCATATGCGACACATCATTTATTACCCTTCAGTTATGCCCCTCCCACTGAACCTGATTTATCATGCTACACTCCCTAATATTAAATGCTGTCATTAGGCAGGATCTAGCACTGCTTCAGCCTCAGCACACTGACTTACCAAGGAAACTGCCGAATCACATTCAACTCAAACACTGATTTCAGCACTGATGAAAGAAGCTGGCTCAACTGTGTTGGCCCCTATCCACAGCACGTGCACTGGTGGTGCAGACTTCCTGCTTGGTGCTCAGCCAGTGTGCCTCTGCCTGCGTTAGCAGGAGCCATCTGTAGGGATGAAAGAAGAGTTCAACTTCCAGTTTGACTTCCAACCTCGAGAGTAGCCTCACTATTTTCTCTTCCAGTAACCACTAAATAATACAGTATGCATAGTTTGCTGAACAGGCAGCCTCTGTTAGGGGTAATCCCCATGTCCATGTGCTGCGGGGTTTCTCCTTTTCACCACACGTGGTCTTGAGCGTTATTATCACAGACAAGATTTAATGGTAGATAATAAGGGAACTCCTACCAGAATACTTTTAAGGTACTAGTATCTTGGTTGGTCTCATGCTGCAGCACAGGTCTTAACAACAATAATGGCTCTTACATGGTACTTGTCATCCACATACCTTTAGAAAAATGACAGAGAAAAGAGCCACTACTTCATTTTAAATATAGGGAAACTGAAATATTAAAAGAGAGGTAACGATAAAATGTGAATGCCAGCAGCAAAGCAAGGCATAAAACCAGGTCTCCTGCATCCCAGCTGGGTGCTCCAGGCAACACAGCTGGAAAGCTCCATATCCCATTACCCATATACTGAGTCACTGAGTTCCCCCAGCAAGTATCTTATTTTTCATTATGGAGTGAAAAATAAAACAAGCCACGGGGCTCTAATTCCTCCTGCAAGCCAGAGAGACACAGCCAGAAACGTCTATGGCAAACGACGCAGTGAAAATGCAGCCTGACACAGAGCAAAGTGGCAGAGGCAAGCCAGCCCATCTAGGTGCTGGAGCAGTTGTATCACTCATTATTCAGGGAGAGCGGGGGAGTTGGAAGTGTTACTTCAACCGTAAGAAAACAGGCTGGCTGCTGATTAATCCAAAATGCTGCTGTTGAGATGAGAGATCTCATGATCACCAGCCTCCAGAAACAAAATGTAAAGGCTCAAAAACAAGCTACTACAAATAACTTCCTTCTAGTTCTCACCAGTGGCCAGTCAGTCCTTGCAGACCGACTCAGTAACTTGTAGCTGGAGTCTGATACTTTGTGTAACCATTCCCAGACACGCAACACACCTCCCGAACCGAAACTGTTCGGTAAAACTGTTAGTACTAAGAATTAAAGCAAATGGAGCAACTGAATTTCATACCTCCCCTCACCCAGCATATTCCCGCAAATCAGACCTAAGTAGGCAAGACCAAGACCTCAGCTGCCTCCTATAAATACCTGTGCTAAACTCAAACACATCGACCTTTCAAATCTCTACCCTACCTTTCAATTCTAAAACTGGGGTTCCTCAGCAAGCCAAAAGAAAGAAAGCAACAGTCCTTACTGCAGTGGAGACAGCAAGGGGCACCTAAGAGGAGTAGTAGAATTCTTTTATTTTTTTTTTAAACAAGGTGACAGGACACCAAGAAGCTGAGAGAACCAGAGCCGAGCTTGGATCATGGCTGGTTTACTTCAGCCCAATTCAGATGCAGGACCCAACATTTCAGATGCGCTTACAGCTGAAGAGCATCCAGAGAGCTGCTCTCGAGGTAACCTGGTGTCATACCAAAGGCAGGCCAGGGCCAGAACCCTCCTCTGTGACACCCCAGCACCCCAAGGCTGTGCTGGAGATGGCAACCCCACCCCCCCAACCACAGCCAGCACAGAAAAGAGCAAAACGGGCTGCTGTCCTACATACCCAGGCTCATACCACCCAGATCCTGTTGTGGCATCTTCTCCTGACTGGGGACTTAAACAGATGGCCCTCTCTACCGGGTCCCAACCCCTTGCTGCCTAAGCACAGCCAGGGCAAAGCCAGTACCTGGGCCTTGCTCCACGACAGGAGGGCTGCATACACACACCTGGTCCCTCAGACACAGAGGGGGCCTATAGGGACTGGGGGGAGAAAGAGCCTCAGACCCGCCGCCCTCCCCAAGCCCCCTCACGCCTGCGAAGCCCTCTTCCAAAATGGCCGCCGCCCACCATGGCCACCGCCCAAGATGGCCGCCGCCTCCAACAGCTCCCTGCGGCCCCCAGCCGCCCGCCCGC
>VXAL01004012.1:585297-602052 GCA_013399475.1 Chauna torquata | reverse complement strand
AGGCTGGCGGGCAGCCCGGCGGGGCCAGGCTGGGCGGCACTAACAGGAGGTGAAGGTTTTCCAGAAGAAGTTTTTACAGGGGGCCTTGCGGTCCCGCTGGGAGAGCTGGGCCAGCCGCCCCAGCGCCGCCCGCTCCTCCTCCAGCTTGCCCTCCTCTTCCAGGTCCGGGGAGGCCACATCCACGCTCTCCAGCAGCCCCGCCAGCATCTTCAGTATGGCATCTTTCCGGAGTTTGGTCTGCTCCTGCGGGCAGAGAGCAGGGGAAGGTGATGGAGGCCCCAGCCCTCGTGCAGATGTCCCCCCACGGGTCCCTTCTCAGTTCCCTCCTGCTGTCCTGTCCTCCCCGCTGGCAGAGCTGAGGCTTTGCCCAGCTCAGCCAACTTGGGAAGGCGTATGTGCGTTGTTGTAACTGGAAAAGAGCTGCTAACAAATAGGCACAAATTAGCTGTAAAGTCCCTTGCTGCCTGTACTAATTAAATTTCAGTGAATGCCAAACCGCCTTCTCTCCTAGTAAGCCTAGGCTCCCTTTACTGTCCTGACTGCCCAGCATCCATTTTAGGAAGGTCATGGAAGAGGCACAGAATACTGAGCAATATTAAATTGAGTACATCAGAGGCTGCAACCCACTGTACAATGCTGAGAATTCAATGTAACAAAGGAGAGGGCTGGGCTGGAGGGGGGAGAGGCACCCTAAACATCTGCAACAAAACGTTTAATCAGTGGAGACAGGCATTTTTTATTTCAAGAGCCTGGGGCAGTGGCCTGACCCTGAGGGAAGACAGAATGAAAGATGTTGCTCAGCTCCATCCCTTTGCTATAGTAGTGTAGGGAAGAGAACAGCCTGCAGACTGGAGCTTGAGCGATTTCCACCAGGAACAAGAGCTGTGAGCTTATGTTGTTTCTAAACTACATATCAAGCAAATCTGAGGAATTAGCTCTTGCTTGAGCATTCCTGGTCTCTGAGACTCTTTAGCAGAGACAGCCGGTACTGGATAAGCTGGTATAGATGGTTTGACAGGAATGGGTCCTGTTTCCCATTATGGGAATCTTGGAAGCAGATTTGCACATCACTTCTCACAAATACTGTGTTTACTGCTGCGAATGTTGTATTCATTCACTGGCTCTGTCAGCACTGGCATTCGCTAAGGACCACTTGGTGAGCAACTCAAAAGATGGATAAATACAGGCAGCAGCAATTATATAGGGTTTCCTTGACAGAATGTTTATGGATATTTTTTAAGCATTTTCTTAGCACTAATTACTAACCTTGTTTCCACACAAAGAGAAATTAGGTGCTATGTTTGTAGCGGAAGAAAAGATAAAAGCCATTCTGTGCCCATTCCGATTCCTACTCCTGTGCTAAAAGTACAGAAATGTCTTGAACCTTAGGGAGATGGGCTGGGACTTGGGAACTCAGCTAAATGTGTCTCCCCGGTCGTGTCTTCCTCATAAGCTGCTTTCCTAGCTGTAAGTGCTATGTTTTGAAATAACCTGCTCCAAGTAGAGCCACAGACAAACTCTGTGATGTTAAGAGCCATCTGCTAAAGATTCAGCTCCTTAGAAAAGAGAAATGAAATAGCTATATTAAAATTCTCAGGAGATGAACTAGCTGCTTCAGACTCAGTGCAAGTGGGAAGGCAGAGCTCTCAGCCTGCTGTTAGAGGATATTCCTTATGCATGATCAGATGTGGCTGTTAAGTGAAATGAAGCAGCTCTTCCCCTGCACTAATCCAGTACTAACATCCTTTCTGTTTATTGCTGTTCCTGAGTTGCATGAGATGAAGACTCTTTGGAAGCAGCTAGAGATCTTAGCACTGGTGGGTTGTGGCACACCTTTGGGTAGATGCTGTTCCCTGTACTGCTTCCAGCACATCAGAATGCACAGATCTTTCTTTTGCATCATTATGCATTTCACGGTAGTTTATACATAGAATCCTGATACTTAAACCATTTGTCTGAGTTACAGCAGTGGTGACTGTAGACATCAGTTCAGCAGTATCTAACAACTTTTTAGTTTGTAAAATGCTCTAAAGAGAGTCATTATATCTATTTTGATAGATATCGGAGTCATTATTTTGTAAGAAACCTTGCAGAAGACTAAGAGTCATTACACTTGAATGCATTTTTTACCAGAGCCTTACTTACTGATTTGTTCTATACAACTTGTTTCTTTTTTTTTTTTTTTTCCCAGCAGCTAGCATTTCCACCAGATAGAGTTCACTTTTTAAGTACTGGATTTGTTACTACAAGAATGTACAGCTGAAAGTTTACAGTTATCCCCTGAAGGGTTAATCCCAGCCAGCTGCAGAAGCCCTGATCTCTAACAGAAAGCTATCCCTAGCACCTCACACTGTATGTTTCTTTCTTGCAGCCAGTTTTGTTGTTAATGGGATGTGAGACCACTCCTAAAGCAGCAAGACACTGATGCATGAGCTGGAGCCTACACTAAGACAGAAAGAATGATATGCACAAAGGAGAAGTTAGTGCCTTTGAAAGCAACATTGGGATCCTTTACTTGTCAGGGTACCTCCTATCCAGGACTGAAATAACAGCAGCATTACACATACAGCTGTGAACTGGAGCAGCAGAGCATTGTGCGACTGAACACAGCTCAGAGGAACCTCAGGGATGGCAAGGAACGAGCAGGTGAGAAAACTGCAGGGCAAGGGCAAGCAGCACAGAGCACTTGCTTGTGATTATGTTATGCTATTGCTTCCTACCCTTTTGGCCCCTTAGGGAAATAGTCCAGCAAAACAAAGTTATTATAGTGCTGTGACTATTATAACATTAGAGTTTTGCCAGTTGGTAGGATAATTATATTGCTATAATAAGTTCTGCCACTGCATAGAGCTGTGCTGGTTCAGAGTGTAATTATTCTAGCAGAACTATGTCGGTATAACTCCCCTTGTGAATACTACTCTGGAAAAAGCAATTTTATTCTGATATAATTACTTCATTTATTATTCCTCTGTTACTTTCCTACTGAACCCATCTTTTAAACATTTGTCCTTCCCATGAGTCCTATTTAAAATATCATCTCCCTTGATCATTTTACCAATTATGTATCTTTTCTCTCCCTCCCTAGTACTCCGCTTCATTCTCTCATGCTGTACTCTTTCAGTATTCTTATTTTCTCCTTTTCCCTCTCCTGTCTGCTCTGTTCTCTTTGCCAGTTTTTGCTTAGCTCAGACTTCACTTTTGCAGTTCTCTGGAGTCTGCCCTGGTACCTTTTGTAAATAAACTGGCTAGTAAGCTGTAGTAATTACCCCCTGCTTCAGCAGTGCATGAAGCTATAGTGCCTTGGAACACAGAAAGGTAGAAGTGTTTACATCACGTAAAGCCCAATTGCTCTTTTTACCCCTCCTCTGGCTTCAGCCTGCTTCTGTGTGCTCCCATCCCACCCAGCTCCTGCACAGGGTGCATTATACTCACCCTACTGTTCTGTAATGCGAGTCTCTCTTCTCCAGGCAGTGCAGTGGCTCTCACGCTCCACACCAGCAGCAGAACGGACACCAGGCTGACCACCAGCTGCATGATGTACAGGCTGTGACTATCGTGCTGAATTAGGAAGACTGGGAGAGGGAGCTGTTTCTGGGCTCTCTTCTGCCTCAGACAATGGCTGCAGCCCCTTTTATAGCCCTCCCCCTAGCCCAGTGGGTGACGCAAACAATTAAGTCTATATCAAAGGCAAATTAGACTTTGGAGAGGTTGTTAACACTTGGCTGCTTCAGTGGGATACTTCAGTGCCTCTGGGCTTTCCATGTGCCAGACCTGTAGAGACTAAAGTAGCAAGGGTTTGGGACTCTCCAGTAACATGCTGTTTCTTCACCCCCAGAAATTGTAGGCACTATCTGTGCCTCTCCTCGCTAGCTGAATTCTGCTTGGGAACATATTGGCAAGAATAGGCCACCAGCTTGCACAAACCTCTGGCTGATGCTGGATGATTCAGATGGAAGAGGTAAAACTTCTGGCCACCAGTACATAGATATGGGCTTAGACCCTCAGCCCTTGTGCCCAAACAGCTCTGGACTCAAGGGGTATTTGGCTCTCTGCATCCAGTGATGCATCTCATTGTGGAATGTCAGTATGCCTGGCTTTCCCTTTATTGGTAACATGGGGACACGGGTTGCAGCTATGTAGTAATATAATGTCTTGCAAATGTACTCAGGGCTACCTGGAAGCCAGTTTTTTGTTTCTAGTATTGTTTCAATATGTCTTGAACCAATCCCAAAAGTATAGGTCAACACAGTGAATCCTGACTTGGAGATGCTGGGTTTAAATGTATTATAGGGAAAACAAAGTCCTGAAAGGCTGGTCAGAGCTGAAGCTGCTCTCTTCAATGAGACTTCAGAAAAAAGCTCATGGTGTGCTGACGCTGACTGCAGGCTGCTTGGTATGTGTCCCTACTGTTTCTGGTCTCTGGTCTTAAGAATGCTTCTCCCGTTGCATAAAATGCTATCCCACCGGTGAGATTGGTTTGTGGGCCAGCAGAAGGAGCTATTAAGCACTGCTTCCTGCTTTCCATTGCCCCTGTCATGGGGGGGTGGCATCCGTTGTCTCATTCCTGTGAGATGCAGAGACAGAACTAAGGATCCCATCTCACTCCTAACCCTTTCTCCAGAAGCACTCACCTTGGAGCAAGTCCCCTTCTGACCTTAACAACTAACCCCAACAGTCAAAAGGTATATTGTTATCCTAATTTAGCACATAAAAAAACACAGCACAGTGACTTGGCCAAAGGTATACCGTGGCAGAACTAAGAACAGAAGGCAGAAAAACCTGTTCCCCACTTCCACCGCTTACCAGCGTCATAGTTCCTGGAAGCAGCCCGATGAATCTCTGCCTGCAAATAATCCGGTTCCTAATGCCAGTTACACCACCCTGGATGCTCTTGAGAGAAAAGATGCCATCTCTTCCATGCATTTTTGAAAAGAAATGCTGGATTCCCTCACTGAAAGTTACAAAGGAAAAAAAAAACATTTTTAAGTGATATGGACTTGTGGGGAGAGGTGACAATCTGGCAATTTCTAGAAATGAATTTTCCTGAGAAAACTGTAACCTCATTGCTTCTCATCCCTCCTTGTGAGAGCTAGCTTCCAGTTTCAGATGAAACATTACCCATTTTCTTTTAAACTGATCTTGCTAGTTTATCAGAATTGCTGTATTACCCCTTCATAATGGATTCTGTCAAACACTTCTCAGCCTGTCTGGGGCTCAAGACAGAGAGCAGTGAAGTAGCAGGCTCCAGCAAGTAAGCAAATCACAGGGACTTGCTAAATGACCCGCAGCCAATTTGCTCCAGGAAAGGTAAAAGTGGGAGAATTGCAAATGGAGAAAGCACACTTGGTTGCTCAAGAGGAACGAAGGGCATGTACCTGTGTGAGATATGCCTGAGCTGACAGGCAGGCAGAAGGTGAATCCTGTACTGTTGCTTACGAGGCAGCACTAAACCTCACGGGCCAATTAGTCCAAATGCCAGACAGACAGCAGAAGTAGTGCAACCAGGTCTCCATGCTGGGGGCCATCTGGTCTAACCAAACTGCTTGTTCTAATAAATATGGTTTTGTGTGCAGCTTAGACTTCAGAATGGGCTGTTTTCTATAATGCCTCATTGAGTGAATGGGGTCACAAGTATGACAATGTTCTTCTTCCAAAAAAGGGATGATGTGCTGAGCCAGAGCAGATCAGCTTCTGGGGAGGTCCACAGCGATATAAACTGTGATCAGGCTACGGTGAGTCTGCCCTGGGATTAAAGGGCAATAATAAAATAATTGGTAGCTCTTGAGGGGGTTGGCTTTGGAGAGAGTTTCTGCCCAGACATGCCAGCACCAAACCTGTGGCCCAGCTGACCAGCACAGTGCAGCCAAAACCTGCACTTCTAGCCTGAGCAAGCCTGGGGTCTCTTCCCATCTGGGAGGGAGTTGGGGGGGACAGGCACACATTAAAGCACTTAAGACTCCAGTGCCCACAGGTGGGACTGGATCTCTAAATCGAAACAAGTTCTCTCAGCTGCTCTGCCACAGCATCTTTCAGTATCAGATGCTTCTTTTCCTTTTTTCCAGATTCCTCTATCTTCCCTAGTGTCCTACCCTTTCCTCACATTCCCTCTGCAGCTTCGCCTACATTAGTCTGTCCTCCTTGGGCTCTGGTCCTCTGACCCCTTTGCACAGACTCTGCTGGTTCCACTACTTTCGCTGCTGACCATCTCCCCATCACAGGCTATAGCATCACCTCCTTCTCCAAAGGAAGTAGAATAACTCCGTAGTGATACAATTTGCTCTTTGTGGTAACTGGAAAGAGATCAATACACAGCACCAGGACTGCTCTTCATTCTTACTGTTCCCTATTCCCTGTCACACTGGCTGGCTGACCTTTAAGGTGGCCCAAAGTTTTCTTTTGCCAACCCTTAAATGCTTATCACTGTACAGGGACGTTTAAGGTCTTCCGTTGATTTCCTCTTACCACTTTTTCTCTCTGTTATCTGACTCACCCCTTTAGAAGTCATCTTCCTCAATGCTCTCTTCTATCTGGAGTTGCATAGGGTTTGAGTGGGTTTTTACCACTTTACAATGAGGGTGGATCTATCTGAAATCAGCATGCCTGTGAACATATCCATGGGAGCCTGGTACAGGTGGGGACGCTCAAGGTGGAAGCTCAGCATAGACAGTAACTTAAAAATGCCTGGGTAGGCACCAAGGACTTTGGCTCACTGAGCGTGGCTTCAGCAGTAATGCAGTGGGTTCAGGACTACAGCAGAGTATGCTTACACAATCATGTAAGACAACCACCATCTTCTTGTGATAAACGGTGAACAAGTAATATGCAATAGGAGAGGTTTTGTCTTTGAGGAAGGAGGTCCTCGCTTTCTGATCACTGTGTCTGTACAGCAGCGAAGACTTGGCATTGCTGGAATACAAAAGTGAACACCAGGTCTGGCACCAAATGCCACATTAAGGAATGAGACAATTTCTCAATTGCTTTCTTCTACGGCTTGGATATTTGCTGTCTTCTGCCCATTTGTTGTCTGCTCTGAATTCAGATCACCAGGTTTTCTTGAAGCACATAGCAGAATTGCATCAGGCTTCCAGAACAAAGTCTAGTTCCCAAAGGTGAGACACTCGATTGCAGCTGAAGGAAGGGTTGAAATGCTTCTGCTTTCCTGTCATTGGAAGCCTTTCTGTCTGCTCTCAAGAGTCCCTAGTTGCAAAGGGCAATGCAATAAATAAAGCAATAGTCAGCTGACAGTTGTGAGCCATCCTGGAAGGGGAAACCAATTTGTTCATGGGCCTGAAATCACAGCTCATTTATCAGGCCAGGCTTGCAGTATTCCCTTGCACTGCACTCCCCAGAGGACTCAGAGAAGCATTCAGGTGGCCGTTCCAGCCACGGCTTTCATCGGCTCTAATCTAACAAACCCAAGGAAGAGACTGCCTGAGCGTGGGCTGGAGTCTACAGCTCCTGCTCATCTCTGGTAAGAGCTGCAGAGCAGGTGCAGGGAGGAGGAGGGGAATACCACAGGGATGCTGCTGTCAGAGCACACACGACTACAAGCCTGTTATGGCTCTCTAGGGAGGTAGAGCTGAGGGAGTTTTGCTACCTTCCCTGTCCGTCGACCTCAAGGGGACTGCAGGACGACGAGGGGAGGGCAAGCGTAATGCTTCAGTGGTATGCTCAAAACCTTTTATTTCAATATGCAATGCAAAGTTAAACATTTCATTTTTTCTGCTAAAAATCCTCCTCAAAAGACAACTGCTTGCTATGAAACACTTATTTCAAAATACCTGTTTTCTACTGAAAATGTTTTGCCTGGCTCCAAGTAGGAGGCATTTCAAGCTGTTAAGTGGGCTGAGGATGCTTGGGGTTACTGCCTACTGACACATAAACTGACCTCTGTTACACCAGACTCATCCCATCGGTGGCAAGGGATTCCTGAGGGACTGCATATGCTCTGCACCTTGTGGGAATTCAATCAGAAAGAGCTGGCCACTGACGTTAACACATGGGACTGGGAGGCTGCCAGCACCGCAGAAGGGACCGCTCGGCTGGGGAGCTTTATGCAGGAATTCATGCACTCCGTGTAGGGTGAGGTTCTGCTTATTCCTCTCCTGCAGCTGAAAGGGGATGAAACACATGCAGGGTCATCACATACATCATCTTGCCCTTATTCATGGCTTGCAAAATTAGCCTTCTTAAGCAAACTCCCTCTCGGCAATGCCTGGCTGTGGGCTCTGGCAGCAGCCGTTCAGTACCAAGGAGAGGGCAGCCCCCTCCCGCAGTCCCCCTCCGGCCGCGCAGACTCTGCTAGCCACGGAGCTGGTGTCCTCGAAAGGCCTGCCACTGAGATCCTTAACAGTCGTAATGATCCCCCCTGCCTTCATCTGCTTCACACTTCGCTGTGCTATAATTGAGATCCCCTGGCTCTAATTCCCCACCTTTTGCATATTCTAAAAGCATTTAACTCCATCCTATACATGACCAGGAAAGAGCTTCACCTAGACTTCTTGGTATTTAACTTGGTTAAATTTCTCAACTTAAGTTTTAATGACATTTTGTCTGACTTTGTCTAGACCTGAGCTGCTGTTTCATGTTTTCCCTCTTCTTCCCCTATCATTTTATCAGAGGAATTGGCTTCTCCCTGAACTTGGTGGCAGTTGTTATTACTTTTTTTTTTTTTTTTTTTTGACTGTTTGCTTATTGAGGCTGCTGTTCTCTGATGAAAGATGAATTGTTATTCCTACCTCAGCAGTCTCTTGCTCCAGCCAAACTCCATCAATAATTCAGCCAGGCCTCGATAACATTAGCTCTAGATGAATAAGACACTCATGCCAATTAACTGGCTGAAAGGGCTCAAGAGATATAGGCAAGAGAGTTCTCTTAATTTTTTTAAGCTCTCTTCTGAACTCCTAAAAATTGAGTTAGTTCAATGAGTAAAGCACAGAGCAGGGAGTCTGACAGTTCAAAAGGCGCCAAGAGGCTTAAGCAATTGATGTGCTGAAGCCCATCAGGCGCTGTTACCTTGTCTGTCTCCACCTGCTCTGACTGATATTGTGTTGTATGGTACTTGGGACAAAGCCTGTTCCTGTTCATACAGCTCCTAGCTTAATACGGTGCTGGAACATGACTGCAGCATGTCTAGACAAACAGCATCTTTGTGGATCTTATGAACAGCCTTGCTTGACTAGCCCTGGGCAAAAGCCAGCTAAAACTCCATAAAAGTTACTCAAGTATTTTAGTTGCCCACCTGGAGACACTGCAAAGATAGCTTTCAAGCATTCATGCTCAATTCTGTATGAGGTCCCATTAGTTTCCTCCTGCTGGGCAAAACCCAAATTGCCAGTCTCTTTTCAATCCCTGGCGTCCTTGTGCCACAGCATCCTCCAGCATAACAGCTCAGTCCTCACACATCTGTGGAAGGGATAATCAATCTGTAGACACAATTGCCTGACAGGTGACTGCCACACCAAATACTGTTCTAGCGTCTTAAATGGCGTGTACACCTTGTGGCAGTGCTCAGCACAGGAGTGACTTTAACGGTGCTAAAGTGCTCAAAACTGCTCAGATGGAACCAGCTATAGGTGCACAAATTCATGTTCCCTCTCTTACTGCATTGTTAATGAGTGCTTGATTCAGATTCTGAAGTATCTTCAGTATTGCAAGGCACTGAAGTATTTGAAACTGCCTATAAAGAACAGCGATTTGGAATTACTCAGAAATTGGATATAGGACCCTATGGATAGAGCATGTGCAACTTGGATGGCAAACAGCCTCACCTTCCTGTTCTCATCACTGCCCACTCACTGAACTTACAACTTTGGAGAGAGCTGAGCAACAGAAGGAAGAATTAGCTGTGTGGAGACTAGCAACAGGTTTGAGGGAGCTCTTTTGCTCCTGGGCATTGCTGTACTCGTCAACGGTGGGTGGAAGGCTTGAACTTGTTACTAGTTGGCAGCTGCTCTAAGGTCTTCCTGGTCTGCAGTCCTAGTCTTGATTCCCATTCCAGGAGGGAGAAGGTGCTGGAGACAGTTTTCTGTCAAGAACAAAGGGCTGAATGGGGCTCAGGTCCCACAGCAATTAAAACAGGAGTAGCTAGAACCAGCCTCTATTATACTGGTCTGCTCTTTATAATAAGAATACAAGAGTTGAGCAATGAAAATGCCTCAGTAGCCTCCTGCACAAAGACAAATCTAACTGATCAGTAGCTGGGGGAGAAAGGAGAGTTACCCAGACAATTAAGGGACAAAACAGGTGTAATATTCTCAACAAAACAAAAACATTATCTAGACTCAGCTCTGCAGCTCAGCAATGCTTTTGCAAATCCTTCAACCACAAAGAAGCTGTACTGATACTGGTAGGGAAAATGAGGAAAGAAGCGTTAAGTCTCACATGGGAGAAAGTAGGAGGGTATGTGCTGACACCACAGAAGTCCCTTGCTGTAGGCAGGCAGTGGCTGCACCACCTATGCTGTTTGTAAGGTCACAATCACAGCAAAGCTCAACCCCAACCACTGCAAAACTCTGCTCCTTCTAGTTTTCTCTCATCAAGCCCAAATCTCCCTCAGTAGGAGTGGATTTTTTGGCTTCTCCTGATGCCACCTAGCGACTGTTCTCAGCCCGTTCAGCAGCTTGAGTTCAGTGCATGGTTCAGGCCCTCGGAGCCACTAAGCAATTTTTGCAGAGGAAAAGATGGTGCAACGGAGTGGGGCCAGCAATTAACAGGAACTAAGTTATGCTTACAGCGAGATGGGCAGCTAGAGAACAGCTTGGAAAGGTGTATATCAGAGGCAGCATTTAGACTAGAGAATAGCTTGGATAGAAGGTACTGACTTCTGCAGTGGAGAGGATGATAGAAGCTGGAGCTATTGTGCAGTCAGGTTAAAATACAAAACAAGCAATGGGATCATTCTTCAGAGCTTATTTTTGATATTTGTCATCCCGAGAGACAAGGGAGACATCAACTACTGAGTGCCCCTAGATGTCTTCTGACAAGCACAGCAAACTTTCAGAATCTGTTACTACCCCCACACTCTCCCCAAAGAAGCACACCGACCCACACTGATGTCACCTTAACCAGAGCCGAGCGTTTAATTGATTGCAAGGGAGTGACAATTGCACAGCGGTTGTGCTGGGAAGGTCCCCACTGCACAGCGGTGGAACGGAGTCTTTAAAACAAAAGTAAAGAGGTGGAGGCAGATCCATCTCACAACAGAGTAAAATGAAAAACAGCTTACGCATCTGGGGATTCTGGGGGCAGCATTAGAAATAATGATGCCTCCTAACGACTAGCAAATACCCAGGCCTGAGGCATCTCAGCATGACTGAGATAAGAGATTTGTCAGTGCAACCAACTCCCCAGCATCAGTACTTAATAGCAGGCAATGGANGCTGCCAGCCTGGCTGGCTGGCTGGCGTTTAATACTGCTACTCCATCAGGGTTGGAGGGAGACCTATTGTGAATGGTAACAGTTTGCACTGTGACTCCTCCAACTGTGCTGCAGTGCAAGGCGTCACAGAAGGGCAGTGGGACGTGAAGGCTCAGACCCGTTACCAGTCAAAACGTCTCAGCAGCAGCAGGGAGCTCCTATTAGGAGAGAGCAAGCTAACTTTGTGCACAAAGCTCTTGCTCTCTGTGCTTAAGGCTGAGTCAGTGAACCTTCTGGACTCTTCCCAAGTTTCAGAAGATCACCAGACAGAAATACATGTCAGTTATAAATATATCGTGCCAGTTGGGGGGGTGGGTGCAAATTTAGAATGGGTAAAGGGAGGGGAGAAAGGAAGAAGACATCTTACATTTCCAGTACTGCAAACAACAGTTTTGACCTCACGTGGTAAGTCACTGGACCTTTTCAATAGTCTTATCTAGCTTATGTCCCATCTTTAACATATCAAAGGGAATGTTGGCTGGCAAAGGGTTAAACAATCCCACACAGTGGAGAGCAAATCTGCAGTCTGCTGGGAAGGTCCCCACCACATCACTGACGATCTCAGGGTCCAACTTGAAGGAAGGAAGCAGCTTCTCAGTCTCACACATCACTCAGGGCCTGGCGACAGCCAAAAACAGAAAGTGTCAGGATGGACCTGGGGCAGCTCTGGCAGTCCTCGACAGAAATATGGCTTTGAAACACAACCATGGCATGCGCCCTCATTCCTACGACACTCTGAGGATGTTCTCTGCTAGAACCTGCAGCTGTGGCCCAGTTAGGAAATGAAGAAATGATGCAGAAATACAGACTTCGAGGTGGCAGACTGAACTACACCAGATCATCCTTTCTACACTCCCTGGTTTGCGCTAGAAACCACAACCAGGTTTTACCTAAGACTTATGGAGCTTTCCAAGGTGAAACACCAGTTCTGCAGGCTCTTGGACTTGCTTATGGTAGGAGCAGTAGGAGCGATGTGCCATCAAGACATGGGACACCAACCCAAAGAACAGTTCTAAACTGAACTCCAGTCTTACCAGACTGACTCATACTCTGCCATGTCATACAAAATGTCACCCTGCTCCAACTTGCCCACAGAAGACTTTAGGGCTGCAGGAAATCCTCAGTCCCGTATGCTCCCAGCCCTACCAGAGAAATTTCATACCACATCCTTGATGGAGGAGTAGTAGTACAGCCTTGCTTACCTTCCGTGCAAACTCTGGCAGGATGAAAGCTGCCCGATGAATGTCAGAGTTGTAGTATTTCAGACTCCTCTCCTCTACTTGTTGCCTTGAGAGTTGCTGTACAGGCTCCCGGAAATTTGTGTTCTGCAATAAAGAAGCCAGGTAGATCTGTAGTGTTTGGGTAACAAGCAAAGTGCTGCATGACGGGCATCCCAATTCATGGCAAAGAACCAAAAGGACTCACAGGAAAACAGATGATTTTCTGTTTTAGTGTGAGGCCAAAGGTTCTGTGCAGCTCCAGCCCCAGGGGCTGGAGCTTACACTCCGTACCTCATGTGACTAGCTCTTATTCAGATGTCTACAGATGTCTGCGTATGAGGTCAGACTGTGTGAGCCATGTGCCAGATGAAGCTGTCAGATTGTGCCTGAGCATCCAAGAAGCAAGGCTTTTGCTCTTCAGAGCAGAATCCACATCTGTGTTAAGTCAGGCACAGTGCACACTGCTAGTGCCCCAGATAAACCAAATACAGCAGCAGAAGTGCTGCTGGCTCCCCACAGCTATGGGACAGTTGTATTACAGGTTAACTGTAATGCAGCAGATTGGGAAAAGAGCAGACTTCAGTGGTCAGAAGCTGGACAGAGTCACCAGCTCACGTGCTGACACTGACTCTCACTTGGAGGCCTCTGTAATAGCAGAACAGCATGTCGCAAGCTGATTCTTATCAGGCAGGTGTCCGCTTTACAAAAGCCAGCATCAATAAGCCAAAGCCTGAACAGGGTCTGGAAATTGATACTGACTTCCACCCTTACAAGTTAGTTGTACTGGAGATAAAATTGTGATCTTTTCTAAAGCAACTGGTTACGTTACTGGTTAACTCTGCATTTTGCTGAGCGCTGAGCACTGAGCAAGCTGCATTGTAGCTCTGGTGCCCTGAGCTGGTGGAGCTGGGGACCAGCAGAAGCCTAGAAGCCTCTGAGCTGGTATTGCTCAGGGCCACAGCACAGGCTCTGTAAGGGACAGCCTGAGGCAGGCTCTGTGACTACTTTCAGGGAGCGGAAAGGGGCACTTCAGGTGCCTGAAGCTCACCGGGTTCTTGCTGCAGAGCATGAAGCCAATCTGCCCGCTGGGATACGTGGGGATGGTGCAATAGGCGTATTCCACAACAGGGAACAGAGACTTGCAGAACTGACGCATCTCCTTAATGAGATCCAGGTGCAGCCACTGGCACTCACCTGCAGGGAGAGAACAAGACAGGATGCAAGGTGAGAGCTGCCCCTCTTCTCCACACAAAGCTTGTGCCAAGTTAACAGCAGTTCCAAGTCCAAACCTGCTCTACTCCACACAGCTCATGTGGTTTCAAAGGCAAGATAAGACCACTGCACCACTTTTATACGAAGTGCAGTCCAGCAGTTAATGAGTTGACGTATACGCATCAAAAACACTACCATACCTGGGAGCTAAAATGGATTTAATTCCCTGCGTCATGGCTGAAATAGATTTCACTCCCTGCATCATGTCTCCCCAGGAAGAGAGTCCCCTTTGAGCCTCACAGTTTGCATGCAATGATCTGACATCAACCTCTGCCCAGAGACAGCATCCTCACCTTGGCAGCAAAGAATACCATCTTCTCGCAGGGCTGTCTTCATCAGCTGGTAGTAGGATTCTTTGAATAAGCTTTCTGCAGGACCTGTGAGAAAAGCAAGTAAAGAGGTATACCTAGAGAGAGACTAAGGTGGTAGGCTTCTGAGAGTTTTCTGAATGCCAAGGCCACCTAAGGTCTGCACTGGAAAAGAAACATTTCAAATGGCTTTTCAGTGATCTGAAGTGCTGGAGACGATCTGGAAGCAAAGAGTTTTGACCCTGGGGTTCAGCTCACACCTACCACAGCAGAACCATCAGGATTTTAGCTTTGCTCAATAGCAACCCCAGGACCTTTACCAGTGAGACCTAGCAACTGCCTCTTGCTTCAGTGAGCATAGTTCAAATTGAACTCCTGCTCCAATCTGTCTTTTAGAGATGCCTTTCTCTGCGTTGACTCTAGGAAGAGTGAAGGAAACTCAGGTGCCGTAACTATGCTTGGTCCCTTCTCCCTCAGTTCTCACCTTCAGAAATGCAGCAACCTCACTACAGCCATCTTTGGGCTGGGCAGATACAGCAACAGCATGCGAGCCAGCGCCTCGCTAGAGGGCACATGTACAAAGCTGTCTTTGCCAGCACAGTGCTGTATTCCTCATGGGATCAGTGGACTCAAGGATCAACTCCCTGCCAGAAGCAATAGCTGCTGGAATTGAATTTTGAAGAGAGAAATATTGAAGCCTTGTATATACGATTTTCTGGTCTTCATCCTTCCCTTTCTCTACCAAAAGAATCAAGTCAGTGACAGTCTTTCCACCTGAATGGAGCCTGGGCAGGCTCTCACCTTCCAGGAGGTAGTCAGAAGAGAAAAGCAGAAAAAGCATGGAAAGCAGTACCCTTTTATGACCACAATTCTTACCCATAGGGTCAGACGAGTCTGTGATAATCACATCAAAGGCTTCTTGATTTTGTTTCATGAACTCAAAACCATCTCCCACATGTAAGGTCAGCTTAGCACTGGAATACCCCACTGCCATCCCTGGGAGGTATTTCTTAGATACCTGGATCACATCCTGCAACACAAAGAGTACGAGCGGGTCAGCAGGGGCTACAAGCAGCTGCTTCTCAGGCTACTGTGCAGCTGCAAGAACAGCACTGAGTCATTTCCTTCCATGCCTTCAGCACAAATCCAACTCACTAGCTAGATCCTCAAGAGCTGTTGACATCTTCAGCCAACAAGCTACACTCAACCCTTTCCTACAGCCTCAGGGTTCAGTGACACTGTTTGTCTGTCTGTGCCAAACTCAACAAGAGGAACTTGCAGCTTCAAAAGCTCCCTGACGAACTAAGAGAATCTGATTACAGATCTGACTGCTCTGTGCTCCTTTTCCCTGGGGACATCACTTACAGAGGTGATCTCAACTGAACACTTTTTTCTTTTTTTTTTAAAATACAGCAGCAGGTTTCTGGATGCAAGATGAGAAAAATCCTCACCTCTGCTCTGTAGTCATTATAATCAATCCCATCGTGAAATAGTTTTCTCTGTGAAATTGCTACAAGCCATATACTATGGTAAGACAGCCACTGCCCTGGGCCCAGCAATTGTATTGAACACTACGAGCTTCTTGCAGCTGTCAGAGACAAAAAAAATGCTCGTGTCAGGCCGTGCTTGTTTGAAACCAAGCACACGGGCCTACGTAGTTTGACTGACAGGGTACAGAGACTCATATAGCAGCATTTCGCATTCCTAACACGGCCTCGCTTTGAGGAGACAACAAAACTTTCTAATAAAAGAATATATCAGAACAAACTGACTGAGGAGGACCAGCCCATCTGTCACGGAAACAAATACCCCCTGCTTATTTCCTGCTTTCAGTGGAAGGACACTGGTTAACAAAGAGACCGTATTCCTCTGGCAGGAGAAGCACTGTTCTGCATCAGGAGAAGGGAAAAGCAGCACCTTCACAAAGCCAGAGCTCCCCTTCTCCGGAGCACAAGTCTCCAGATCTCACGCTTGGCCCACGCTGGCCTGGAAGGGCCTCTACTGTATGCGTGTGAAATAAAGCACATGAGAGGCAGCCAGCTGCCACGTAGATGACTCGCAAGGCAAAGAGGTGGCGCTGTCAGTGTCGTGCCAGCAGAACCATTAGCAAATGCGCTCGTTACTGACAAGGGACAGCAGGTGAAGCAGCAGCTCCGCGGATGCTGTGAAGTACGGCTGCTTTTTGCTCGGCAGCCTGCGCGTCTGAGCGAAGCCCCGGGGCAGCTCCAGGCAGCTCGCAGCCCAACGCACCTCATCGATCTCACACTGCACCACGGACTCCACGGTCGGGTGTTTCACCACCTCTCGCAGCACTCCCCCGTCGCCGCCACCGATGATTAGCACCTGGGACAGGAGAGGGGGAGAACGGCTGTCAGCAGGCTCAGCTCGGCTCAGGAGAAGCTTTTGGAGCGCGGCTGGAAGCCCAGCACTGCTCGGGCTCGTCCCACCCTGGCACTTGGAGGCGGGCAGCCAGGGGGGGCCACACGGGCTGCCTGGGAGGCTGTGCCGAGCGTGGGTACGCCCGCAGCCGTGCTCC
>VXAL01004012.1:554277-584469 GCA_013399475.1 Chauna torquata | reverse complement strand
CCGCCCCCCCGGGGGTACCTGGGAGCGGAGCCGGCGCCGCCGCGCCTCGGCCGTCAGGCGGGAGCACGGGGAGCATCCCGAGAGCGCGGCTGAGCTCCGCCGGCCGCGAGCCGCCGCCTGCCGGGGTAAAAGCGGTTAAGCGACGGGCAGGGGCGAGTTGCCCCGCGAGGGGCCGGGTGCGGCGCCGCTGCCAGCGGCAGGGGGCGGGAGCGGCGCGGCCCCGAACGGGAGCGGCGGATGCGATAGCATCGGTCCCGCACGCAGCTGCACACGAGGGCAGCAGCCGCGAGTGCAGAGACCTCGCCCCTTCTCTTTGTAACAGCCCGAGTGGCTTCTAAGCAGCCGGGCCACATGCGGCGATTAACGTCATCTGAAGCGCTCAGCGACTCACAATTTTTGGAAAAAGTCTCAGCTGGAGATTCTAAGGGCTAGATGTTGTGAAAGCAATTCCTTCCTAATGCTCATGTGCCCTGGCATGCATTCAGAAGCATTACAAAACATCGCACATGCTGTCAAGAGCAGACTTCGGGAGAAATGCACCAAGGCTCTATATACCAGAGCTCTCCAGCCAGGTCATTACGCAACGACCCCGAGCAACTGCTGCCTGATAGCACTCGAGTCCCATCATCTCTCTTGCTACAACGCCACCCGATTCATAGGTGTACCCAGGTGAATACAGCGTGCATGGATAGTCTAGTCACTGCCATTAAAAACATTTTTATCTACGGCAGCAACCCTCTACTCCTAAATGGAAAACAATACAGCTGAAGTTAAGATCACCCTTGAAATGTTACCTTCCTTAGAACTGTAAGTAGAAGACTTAAAGAGACTACAGAAATTTTAATCTCTCTTCAGCCAATGGGGCTTCCAGAAAGATTTACTTGTTCTTCAATTATCTAAGTATCAGAAGTGGTAAAGCTGACAAGGAAGGGGAATTGGCAGCCCCTGCCATGGCACTTAAAGAAACTGCTATCCAACTGCCTCTTTTCAAAGACATTCTCCAATAGTCAGCCATGCAACCTCATTTTATGAGCAGAAGGGGACCTGTCCTAACACTGCAATGCTGTTCAGTTGGCACTGTTCATCCTAAGATACCTAAGGAGAAAAAAAAGTCCTTGCACCTATGCCTAATGTAACAGAGAAATAATTCTGTCATTGCCAAAAGAGGTGAGCATGAAATGGAAAATCTTCAGGCAGAAATGGAAATCATGGAGCAAAGACATGGCCTTTGGGAAAGGGAGCAAGCTCTGTTGATCAGAGCAGTGAACAGTAATCCAGGAAGCAGCTCTGCCACTCATCTAACACAACTTAAAGCAAAGTCACATCAGCCCTAACCTTTGGTTCATCCAACTCCAAAATGATAATGTCCTTCTTTACAGGAGCATTACCAGCTTTCAGTTGTCAGTTGTTTAGAATAAGCTCTGCCATCCTTGAATCAACATTATGGGCTGATACTGTTTCTACAAAGACATTAGGGTAACTCACTCTGAATATTAAAAACTATCAACTGTTGGTATAGTTGTACTGAGACTCAGTTGCAGAATCCTACTGGCTTTCCCCAAGCCAGTGTTGTACTCTGTATCTTTACCTTTTCTACCTTTAGGCATTGCTTTCACTCTGTATCATGGTGAAAAAGTAACTACAGTGTCTGATCCAAAAAGTACCTGAACAATCCCCCTCCCCCCCTAAAATCTTTGCTTAAAAATACAAATACTGCCAGGAAAATACACTCATTTTTTGTATTACCTTGTCTTGTAAACGATGAGCTGTGTAGTTCAATTTGTAAGCAAGGTCTAACATAAGAGTCTGGCCTTATTTCCTCCTCTGGACTGCTGGCGTTTGAGTCATATCTACTGAATGTCTCAATTATTTTTGCGCTGGCTTTAGAGATGCCAAGGGATTCCTCCATACTCCACTGACATGCTGGTTCTGAACTTCAAGCAACTCCAAGCATTGACAAGTTTAGCCTAACTGTATTTGAGGACACAGGATAAACTTTCAAAATTAGAAACAACGCAACATTGTGAGTATAATTAGAGAAAAAAAACAAAAACAAAAAAAACAATGTGAACATAGTAAAAGTCAAACCAATTAAGAGTGAACATAGTAAAAGTCAAACCAATTAAGATGTTTTTCCTTTTGGAAAAAAAGGATTTTAATAGGTTTAAAAACATTTCTGTACAAAAACTGCTCAATGACCAATATTTGCCTTTCCATGGTGCCAACACTTCTGACTATTGTTTTGTTCAGCAGCAACTCTCACAGGTCTGGTAACGAGGACTATCTCTTTGGCCAGTGGTGCCTGGAACCCCTGCAAAAGACAGTTACAGCAGACTTTAACTCTTGCTCTAAATTCACTCAAGATTGAAAATCTATGATAGCTTTCACTGATTCTATTGAGAAAGGGTCATGAGGCAGAACCTTTCTGCTTCCAAAGCGGTGTTTACATAGTGTTGTTTTTTTATGACTAAATAATTCACAAGAATCAAGTCTAGGAAGCTAGACATTAAGTATATTCAGAACAAGAATGTTCATATTTGGCAGTACTGTTATTTGTCTTTCTCCCAAGCTAGACAAATGTTCTCCCCACCTCTGCCTACCTCTGTGGCCAAAGAAAGCAACTCCCACATCTATTAACAAAAACTTTAACCTCAATATTTCAAACCTTTCACCCAGAATTGTCTTTTATTTGCATTAATCCTGACTAAGCTTTTTCTTTTCTTTTTTCCTTTAAACTGACGTCAAGCTGCAAAATGAACATAAGCAGGTGTTACGCAACCGCATCCCATTAAATGTGCTTAAACTCCCACAGTGGTAGAGGACAATAGCTCCGCCTTGCCCATGGCTCTGGGGCAAGGGAGTGAAAACACTCCATGCGTGATGAGAGGAGGCTGACAACGCACCTATCAGCTTTCCCTGCCAGGTAGGACATGCTTCGGTTTCCAGCTGACTGTTGAAGTTTGTTAGCTCCAGCAAATTTCTGCATGGAAGAAAAAAAAACAAACACCACCACAGTGAGGTAGCTGCCAAATACAGTATATTCCATGTGATACATGTCCTGTCAGGTCCCTCCTGCTTCAAGGAACACTGCTTGTTTACACTGTGAGCTTTATGTTTTAGGACTTCTTGATATTCACCTGCACTGAACACACCTGAATAAACGCTCTTTTGCTGGTCTAATCACCACAATACCCTGTTTACCAATCTAGACAGAAGGATCCGTACAGGTTTTAACCTTGTTCTCCCAAATTCACTGTTCGATTGCTTTTTTTTTTTTTTTAAAACTTCTGAAACAAGTTTCAACTGACACAGCAAAGGGATTGTGCAGGAAACTATTTCACACACTATCAGGCGTAAACCTGTTCTGGTTGTAAAACATGGTTTTTTAATGAGTATCTAAGAGGCTTCCTGGTTCCATTTGCCCTTCAGTTAAACACACAAGAAGGCAGCATGTACAGGAAAGAGGCTGAAATGCAAGACGAGCTTCAGAACTTAATGAACACCTGGGCACCCAGTGAGTTCACAGATGGGCACCTATTCATGTTTGAATGCCCACTGACATCATACATCAGCACCCAAATGCTCCATACGTGAGCACTACACAGGATATAGTAACCCAGGTCTGCCGGCAAGACCTCTGTGGGGCGGTGGGAGCAAGAACTGCTCTGTGCTGCTCACAGGCAACTGGAGGTGTTTCCCTATTTGTGTTTGACTGTTCTTCTCTTCAGTCTCCCAATCAGTGATAAGAAGTTTGCGTTAACTAGCAATAAATTAAATTATGAAACAAAATTCCTTCACTTGGTGGAGAATGCAGGCAACACCTGGACGTGCCAAGGCCTGGAATAACTGGAGTGACTTAGAGATTTTGGAGAGTGCCTTGAATTTGGTATTGGGAATTTGTGGTGGTGTGCTGTGGTCTAACTGGCGTGACTGTTACGCAGGAGGGTGTAGCTGTGAACAACATATAAACGGGAGAAACAATGGGAAAGTCTGAGGGGCCCCCAGAAAGCTCTTCCTGAATGGGAAGAGGCTATAACACCAGGTATAAACTTGTGACTGGAACGTGCACCTCAGTACCAAGTGCTGTTAAGGAACATTCTGCAGATCCTGAAAAATTCTGCTACCTTTCCCAACAATTCCCCACCTGGGTACACATTATCATCAACATTTCTGTCTCTTCTTTCATGACATGTCTGTACCTTGCCTGTGTAAGCTTGTCTAGCGGGATCAAACTGTGCCGACTGCTTCGACTTGCTGCTTCCTACAGGAAAGAGGAAAGAAGCTGTCACTAAACATTTCCAGAAAGAACAGCACACTCCATATGGTGTTCCTCGTATGATAAGGAGGTTTAACTGCAGTCTCTCATGCTAAAAAAAACTAGAAGTCTCTGAAGGGCATAAGAAGCTTCTGTATAGATGATTGTTACAAAGGAGTCAAAACTAGCCTCCTAGTTCCTTGGGTCCAATGAAACCAATGACTTTCTCTGCAGAGAAAATAAGCAAACAATGAATCCACGGCCCCTTCAGCCAACTGTTTCAGGACTTTTGTTTCCAAACCAGAAAAAGCATGCTAAACTGTCCATTCCCCAGGTAAATTTCTTTTAATATTTCCCCACTGTAAGGTAAGTGCATTGTAACAGTTTGTATTGCCTTGGCATCTACATTCACATAGAGCCTTCTCAGGGCTCAGCTGGCAACATTTTCCACAGCCTGCAGCACTCTAGCAAAAGATCCAGATCTTACCCGCAAACACTTTGAAGTTGGACTTGCTATAATCAAAGGGGGTAAACTGCTTCGGTGCTTCCAGCTCCTCTGGTTGCTGGGAGGCTTTTGGCCGTTTCTTCTCTTGTTTTGGCAATTCTGTTCCCGTTTCACTCACGACCCTCTCCCTCTTCTTCTTAGCCTGTTCCTGCTGTGAAAGCAACCCGCAGAATGGAAACAAGGACAAGTTCAGGAGAATGAAACACCTCCACGTAGGCATGAACACCAGTGTGCAGATGAACTGTCAACGGACCTGGACTCCAGTGACAGCTGGGGGCTGTCTGTGACAGTAATAGTGCAGGGAGAAAGCCCTGTGTTGTTCTTTGGGCCTGAACTGCTCCCCCCCACCTCTTCTAGAACCTAGAAAAGCAAGGAGCAGTGAGGTGCAGCAGCGGAACACATTCCCTTCTGAAGATAGGGAGGGATGTGAAGATTTGCACAGCACAGCTGCTAGGGACCTGTTGCTATACACAGGGCAGAACCACAGAGACTGCTATCAATGCTGTCATTCAGGTCACCTGAAATCACCCACTTTCAACTCAAGCAACATTTCAGAGTAATAGAGGTTCAGGGTTTCATTCTAAACAATGTTAAAAAGGTCAAAAAAGGCAAACTGGAAGTATGGAATTCAATGACATACCACAGCTTGCTGACGAACAGACGCAATGTTTTCTGTTGCCTCTTTATATACCTTCTGTGCCTGGTCACGATCAGCTAGGGAAACAAACAAACATTACTGTAAAAAGCAGGAGTAAGTTAGCCATGAGGTTAGAAAAAGTGAGCAAACCAGCCCGTAGCAGGTCTCAACTACATTAAAATTTCTGTCAAACAATCTCATCCATTAGAAAATCCATCGCCTAAGCTATTCTTATGACTGAGGAACAACCGACATGTATTGGGAAAAGCATGCTAGCCAACACATTGAGGAGCAGAAGAATACCTGACTGCTGGGCTGCTTTCTTTTTTATTTCTTCCTTGGACTCCTTCTGTACTTGTGTCTGACTCATCAACTTCCACCGATTGCTGATCTGCAACAAAAAAAATTACCTGGGATCATTTTCTTTGAAGTTTTATGGCAAAAAGGAGTTTATAAACTTGCTACCACGTGCTGGTCTTCATTAAGAGTACAAAAGATCAAATTGGATTGTAAAAGAGATTAAGATCTGCTGCACCAAGTAAAGTAAAACCATGTGCTTTAAAAGTTCCAAGCCACAAACAAGCCCAATGAGAATAGAGGCAGATACAGACTTCAGCAGTAGTTTGTAGGTTTGACAGACAGGGACTACACAGTGGAATGTCTCCAATTCCTGGTTCTTTGAAGGATATGAATTCTACGGAAACAATGAACTACTGATGCAGAAACGCATTAAGCTTCTCAAAACGTATATTCTTTTTCTAAGGAGAATCCAAGGAGGAAAAAAATTGCTATACATTGCTGAAGTTCCCAAAGGAAAATAATCTACTTATTTCTTTTGTAGTACTTGGCAGGAAATTTTAAAATGAGTCTTACTTCATAAATTTTTGATGACGGGTCAAACTTTGCAGATTGTGAGACAAAGGCAGGATTCTGTTCTGAAGGTAAGTACTGCAGAGAAAAAAAAATTTTTTCTTTAAATACAGCATGTGACATTAGTGCTTAGTAGCTCACTGCTACAATGCTACTTAAAATGTTCCAAAACAAAGGGATCATATTTAAGAAATATTCTACAGAAAGATAATCTTTTGGAAAAAGAAAAGTTACCATGGCTATAACAACAGAAACATTAAAGAAAAAACAACCAACCAAAAAAAAACCACAAAAAATAAAATAAACCAACCCCAACCACACACCAAAAAACAGTTGTTTTGATACTACTTCCTAGTAATCTGCCACTCCAAATCTTTAGCAAAGTATTCTATTGTTCTTCCGTTTCATTAGAAGAGTAAAATTAGCTCCCTAACTTCAGCCATAGAGATGAAAATGCGATGCAAATTAAAGAAACCTCAAGCTTGATAAGAAAAATTGAGAGGTCTGTTTACAACATAGAAAGACATATCCAAGAGGCAATTCAGCATGCTTTGAAAACAAATCCACGTGTGTGCTTTTAAAGGACAATCTCTCAATCCTGGGAAGAAAGCAGCAACTGATGCTATATCAAGATCTTTCATGTAGCCTGGAAAAACAGCTCAAAGCGTCCTCTGCACTGGGTAGTTTATCAGTACCACTACGAATATGTATTGGGTTTTACCCAATTTTGAATTTGAATTTTTACCATTCTAAATGGATTTTCAAAGGACTCCATTATACGTTGAGCTTTCTGCTGCGCAGTTGTTAAAACCTTCTCATTTCTTTCATCTTCATCACATTCCTAATAAAAATAAAGGGAACAAACATGAGCATTAATAATTTTTAGTTTTGTCTACTGTCATTACATACATGTTATTTCTCACTTTATCTGAAACTCCAGCGATGGCATTAACCCTCTAGAGAGGCTTAAATTAATTTGGTGACCTCCCCACCTAACTGTCTTGGTTATGCCAAATGCTTGACAGGAAGCCAGCGCCATTTCTATGCATGTCTCATCTTACTATTTCTTGCAACACTACTAAATAGTTTTTACCAGATTATTAAGTATGTTTTCTAATACTTAAATACTGACACTACCACAGATGTTGCTTACACTGAATATGCTGACAGTGGCAGTAGCAAAAAGGCATGCTGACTCTGGCTGAACGCCCTGAATGTTCATTGTCCTCTCACTGTCTGGAAAGAGAGGACCATGTTCCAAGATTGGTGCAGACTCTACATGAAAAAAAAAAAAGATGAAATTTTTATTAGATACTTGTATATTATACTGCTCTTTTGTGCAATGAGATTTCACTGGAAGTTTCTTCAGTGTTGCTTATCTCCCCGTATCAAAGCCACATCATGTCATTATTATCACAGTTTTTAAGTTAAGTCCAAATTACCCAATGCAGAGTTGTTCTGAAAATCATCCACAGAAACACGGGAATTGTCATGTGGTCCAAAGAAGGTATTTTCCAGCCTCTGCAGAAAGATTCAAATTGCACACGCCATTAGTACACTACTCTATGAATCCGTATGTGTTTTCAGATATTGCAGAGACACATGAAAGATCAAAGAAAAAGGTGAAATTTGGAGACTGAATATTTTTAATATAACTCACCGGCCAGAGCACATTGCATCTGACATCAAAAAGGTATCTGTGCAAATACCCACTGGCTAATGGAGATGCTTTACTTCATAAGTAGGAGGAGAATAAGTGAGTCAGCCTTAGAAACTCATCTGAGACTCTCCTTCTTAAAGATCTATCAATATGGACAGCTGCATGTCACTCTAGCATCTAGAGTGTTTGCTGATGAAGCCTTAAGTGCTGTTATTATGGTGGTTTGTAAAATACCAATTTACAGCTGGTAATGTTTCGAGTCTAGCACAGAAAATTAACATTAAGCTAAAGTAGAGACACCTGTAAATTGGATTAGAATAAAGAATTTACTAGAAGCTAGAATTTTGCTACTTTTTTTTTTCCTGAGTTTAATGCTTAAGACATGAGGTAACAAATATTATGCAAACACTACCTCAGGGTTCGACAGAGGTGTCCTCTTCTTGACTGCCAAAGCAATCTCCGACTAGAATAGGAGAGAAAGATAGTCAGTTAACTGCATATGCACTATTTTTTCTAGGTGTCCTCTTTACCAATGTTTTTAATGTATTTATTACAAGCTAGCAAATTAAAAAAATTACATTCTTTCTTCTTTTCCTGCATATGGATACATTTAAACGCCTCACACAAAAAACATGCATTCATGCTCACAAACGGTTTTGTTTCATCAAACAAAGAAGACTGAACTAATGCTGATGATGGATTTTATCTGATGAACCTAGGGTTTCTTTTACTTCACCATAACGGAAAGAACTAGGGTTTTTTTTGCTTCACCGTAGTGGAAAAAGATTTATGAATCCATTTACATGGCCTACAAATTCCACAAGGTCCAGTTCTTCCTCACACCTAAGCCTGATGTGCAATGTAAGGATATGCCACTGTACAGGCAACCACACGCTGTTCAAGTAGCGTCTGTTCTTTTCCCTCTCTAGTTTTCCAGGGAACCACATCATGTCTAAGCCAGTACACATCAGACAATAGATGGGCAAGAAAAAGTTGCAATATATCTTTCTGCTCCACTACAGAACACTATACTCAGTGTTCAAACATCAGCATACAACTCATCATCACAGGTCACCATTTAGCTCCAGTACCTGACTTACGGAAAGCAAGTGATGACTCTCGTGTGATATGAGCTACTCCTACCTTGAGAAGAGGCATCTCTCGGGCCTGCTGAATGAGAAGATGCAATTCATTAATCTGCTGGCGAACTAGTGGTGGGACTGGATTACAGCAAGCAATGATGCCCTGGGGTTCTCTAAAGAAAGATGAGAAAAAATTCAGCGTGCTGTATTTATGGCTGATATGTTAAGCATTTGCATTCAAAGGATGCACAACCAGATATAATGACAGGCCTGACTGTGGTTAAGGATAAGGATAAAACAAGTCAGATTAATCTGTCAGAGTTCATTCTCTGCAATGAAAAATTTTTCTGTACTCTGTGCAAGTACGGAGAAACCATTACTGCAGTTCTCCACTCACTCATCTTTTCTGTGGTCTGTCTGCCCTAATCTTCATTTTGTTCCATGTTCAGTGTTCAACTATGGAAGCTGAGCCTAGCAGTGGACTTGCATTTAAAGATGCATTTTTATCATTCTCAAGCATGGAACATTAGACAATGAGTGCTAAGTGCCTGAGGAAAATGTTGCATAAAATTAGGTGTTGAAAGGGACCTGCCCCCACTCAACTCCCTTTGAGAACTGAAAAAAACAGATGTTATAGGGGAATTCTTACTTGCTCTGTAATACTGTAGGAATCTCGGGGCTGGGGTGGATGTGTGACATATAGCAATTCAAAAGGAATGTGTTTTATTAGTGGAATAAAATCATAGAGATGTATATCCCAGAAGAAGTTTGGAGGCTTCTGAAGGAATACTGCAATTTATTTCTCTTGCAAACTGGAGAACTATAGAGAAAAGCAGAACTGACAGCTGGAAGGAAGGGACCAAGTGCAGAAGTAATTACACACTAGGAAACACTTTGCTGCGTATTAAAATCAAATGAGATTCTTCAAGGGTGAGCAAAACTTACTTGGGCAGCTCCTCTGCTATCTTCAATAACATATGATTTGGTAACACATATCTACAACACAAAGAGGTAGTGTGAATGTAACAATGCTAAAAACTCTTAAGAATACCTTCAAAGTGCACAAGTCTGCCCCAATTTACGACGTCTGAAGAAATGAGATCAGTAAAAAGAAATTAAGCGGGGCTGACCCAGATATCCAGAAGAATTTACTGCTAACATAATAGGACTTCTGTTCGAAATGTAAAAAGCAGCCGGATTCAGTACACTAATTTCTACAGGTAACAGAGTGGTTCCCCCTTGGGAGCAGGGGCACAATCCAACAGACTCATTTAAGCCAGTATCTGTAACAAATTACTTTTTACCCTGTACTCTCATCCTCCTGACGTGCCACCTTGTCTCTCCATGCAAACAGCAACCTAAATGCTGCTAGCTGCTGTGTGTTGAGATGTTTTTTCTGCCTCCTGTAGAGCTCAAGGTAGGATTCATCTGAAAAGAGGGGCTTGATGTATTTCTGGACAGGAAAAAAAAAAAAAAAAACGAAACACTTGTGATCAGTTATCAGACCGGTGCTTTCTAGGTTGCCTTGCTTCGTCGAGACAGAATCTCACGCAGACATAAGGGGACTGAATAAACTCAGGTATAGCGTGTCTTGGAGTCAGTACTTTCCACACAAACAATATAATTCTCTCATAATGCAACTCTGCCAAGGCTTTGAACTTCTAGGAATGTCCAGTAGAACTGGAAATGTAATATCTCCCTAGGGAAAGGCACACCTGAAAGCATCAGGAGGCCAAGGTGTGCCAGCAATAAAAAAACAGCAAGAGGGAATCTGAACCCAAGGATTTTGGCTAGTGAAACAAGTGACTGCACACAAAAGAGTATTAATTTATTCAGCTGATTTCAGACACACAAATAGCAGGGGGAAAGGGAGGGGAAATGTGTCTATGCAACAGATGTAGAAACAGGCAAAGGACTTTATGTCCTAGTAAGCCCATACTCTGATCCAGGTAATACAACAAGCTGAAGCTTTACCTTCAGGCAGATGTCTCTGCTGCGTTGCCACACAACCTGTAGCTGAGTGGGCTGCTCGTTCCCTCTCTCCCACAGTGCCTCCCTCACTTTATCGTAAATGTAGAGCAAGTAGTGCGTGTCATCACGGGCATACTGAATCATTTCTTCTGGCAAAGGGCTAGAAAAAGAGCCAAAATTACACTAATACATTTCAGTTGCCCCGAACAGTCATTTTCCCTTTGCAGCGCACATTAGGGCAAACTGCATCTGAAACATGCTAAGAACTAACACGGAAATTTTTCTGTTTCCTTCCTGAAGGATTTGTTGGGCAACAGCAATAACATGCTGTGCACTCTCCCATTCAGATGACATCTTGTTCAGATGCTGGACAGCAGGACTGCCGTGCAGCTAAGTCGGATGGCAAAACCACCTGCTATGGTATTTGTCACAACTCTTTCTTTACGCAGAGCCTACATAAACTAAATCTGGGATCTCTGTGGTGTGCAGAAACCATCCCCATAAGCCAGGCTCACTGCTCTAAAAGCATACTGCTCTATCTACTGTGGGTGACTGAACATTTTTTGGGGACTCTTGAGAAGCCAAATACTGACTTTCTCCATAACACTGCAGTGGTTCAGCGCTGTTCCTAAGAAATGAGCTTCCAGGAGCTTTTCATTAAAAAATCCTCCCTGATCTACCTGAAATAGCTCAATTTCTAAAGAAACACAGGAAAATGTAACACTCAAAAGAACTTCAAGCACTTCCAGGAAAATGCTGTGCTCGTTCACTTTGAGACTAACCTACAACTATGGTGCTTGCAACTGGAAATACGCTTCTGCCCTAACAATACAAACAGGGGTAAGTGCTATCTTGCAGCTCCATCTAAGCGGTCAGTTTTTACCGTATCCTCCAGTCTGCCAACTGGTACTGCTTGTCAGCATCCACACTGCAATACAACTTCAGCAAGTGGTCCAAAGAGTGCTTGCCAAGACTGAGAAGACGAGCAGCTTGGTGAGTATCAAACATGTTCACCAAGTACAGGCCAAAGTCTTTTTGCAGCCATTCCACATCTGAATCAGCACCATGAAGGACCTTGAAAAGCAACAGAAATTGAGACTGATATGAAGAACATTTCTACTCCAGGCTGTCAGTGCTGTAGTTTCACATTCATGTGTCTTGGACCAGATTTCTTTTCTCTCTAACCTTCAGCATTAAGTACAGGACTACTAAATGAGTGCACTCAGCAAGTAACTCCCCTCTTGTATCAAGGAAACAGGCACATGAAAAAATTATAATGAAAGCCAAGAGACCAAGACAGAGCATACAGTGTGCTTTCAATGATAATAAAGTTCAAACTGGAGAGAAGAAAAAAAAAAAAAAAACCACCAAGGAATTCTGGTGAATTTGGCAGCTGACCTTCACAATTGCAGGGTCTGTGAAGGTCTCATTGAGAATGTTCATGTCACTGCGCAGTTCCAGTGTATCAATAATGAAGTCTTCTGTTCGGGTGGAAATCTGCATCAGACACGTCAAGCCCAGGAAGCTCCTGTAGGAATGGTGCTGAAAAACACAGAAGAGAGATATACGCTAGGAACCATTGCAGAAGTAATACTACAAAACAGCACCCCAAACGAAGGAAGAAAAATTAAGAGGACTTCTCAAAGCAAAAGACAATCAGATGAGCAAGTTTTCTCTTTGCAGTCACTAGCAAGACATAAAGCAGCACGAGCAGAATTTAAAAAAAGATCAAATTCAGTAATGAAGTGTGCAGCCATTACTACCATTGGAAAACTTAAAATATTGCCACAGTTTGATTCAGCCTTCTAGACAATATCTGACAGGTCAACGCCACGAACTAAATACATGTTAGAAAGTATTAAAAGTAGGATAAAGAGAAGACTACAAAACACACTGGAAGAATGGTCTCCTAGGTTCTAACAGCATACATGTAACTTTTAAACAGAAAAGGCAAATTGATTACCTCTAAGTCCAAGGCAAATTCTTTACAGTTCGTAAGCTTTTCATTTAGTTCTACAAGCTCATCCAGTGTGCTGATAAAATGACAGGGTGTTTCCTTCATGGGCCTGTACATCTGGCAGAGCAAATTATTAGGAATGGTATGTCCTCTCAATTCCCACCCCGACCTCCAGCCTCAATTCTGAAATTTGTCAAGTATGGCTGGCTGTAAACTTACTGCATCTGCTAGTAAATTAATGTGGGCACAAACCTGGGGCTCTGGTTTCTTGAGAACTCCATCTGGTGGTGAAAAATGCTCCAGTTCATATTGGTAAGGATGAGCAAACCTGTGGAAATTAGGAAAACAGGCATGGAGTAAACTTCAGTCATCTTTATGAAGCCTGCGTACAGAGACCGAAAGCTATGGTACTTTCTGTATTCAGTAGAAATTTTGTCTCTTGTTAAGGATAGGTTTAAAATAACTGCAGATGACTAAAGCAAATCACACGCAACACAGTGTGCAGACACAAACACATGCAGAGCTGTTACACATAAATGCCATCAGCACAAAGGGACCATACAAGTGCATGTTCATCAATGCACTCTAAGCACCTCGCTGCCAGTTTAATTCTTACATGTCTTGCTCAGTTTGCTGTGTCCTCTGCTGGTGTATGAAGTCTGCCAAAGCAGCTGGTACATCCAAGTCTTCAGGGCGCTCCTTTCGTTCCCGTCCGCTTTTTGTGAGGGCTGAACAACCAATATGGAACAACTGGACTGGATCCCACATATAATATGTTCTCAGCCTACTACTCTCTCCCCCCCACCCACCACAAGATCCTATTATATTCATTAACTATCAAAAACGTGATAATTTAGACCTGCAGCTTTTGCTGCTAGCAAGGTTTCTGTCTGCAACTCCAGTGATAACTCAGTTACTAGGTTTTACCAAGATGTTGTTAAGTGAGAGGCAAGGTGGTTCTGCTTAAGAGCTTGGAAGGAGATTGAAAAATCTTCAGAAAAATCTTTCAATCATTCCCATATACTAAAGTACAACCACATCAGTGCAGACTAAGGATGAATCATCAGCAGCAGAGTGACACGTTGCAGAGACAAGATGTTTCACTGGCAGCTTTGACAAAGCAGCCAAACCAAAGCTAGGTCTAACCGTACACCCACCGCTCCTAACTAATTAGAAAGCGGTATCTGGCTGGTAAGGCCAATCAGACTTACAGACCAGTCAACACAACTCCTTGTGCCAGGGGAACTCTCATCATGGATGTTCAATGGTGGCAAAGCGAAGCAGCAAAATATCTGTTTGGAACAGACTAGCTACTGTATACCAACAAAAATATGCTCTATGCTGACCAACTCTTACACTGCATATATGTAAACAACAGAGTCACGAAGTTTACTACACCTAAATGGTCAACATCTTCTGCTGTTCCTCATTTTTACAGTCAATGATTCCTCTTTTGGATTGTGAGGACAGATTTGTGACAAATACTCTAAACAGATTACCCAAAAGAAGAGAAATCTTACCTTGAGGCAAAGGTTTCAAAGCATTTGGCTTGATAAAAAGTTTAGGTACAAAGGGAGTGTTAGAATTGTCAATCTTTTCTCGAAACTTAAGCTGTGGTCGAGAGATATTCTTGGCATGAAGCAATCGGAAGGTTTCAGACTTAGTTCTTTTGTGGGATTCTCCTGCCTATTAAAAAGAAGGCAAACCACAAGGAAAACTAACGTGACTTAATAGATGTCCAGCACCAATTTTACTCAGCCTAACCCAATATTCAACGGAATAAAATTACACCCCAAACTCAACAGCGGACCACTCTTTTGCAGTAAGAGTTCTGCATCTAAGAATGAAAGTTCTCTGAATCAGGATTCTGAATTCTTAAGAACGAGTAAAAGGAAGGCTGTTGTAAGCACGAAACTAGAATGGCAACTGGAATCACACAGGATCCAGAATCAAGTTTGTATAAAGAGGAAGGGAGTAAGAACGCGTGAAAAAGTCCAAGGAAACATTTAACTACTAAACTCCACCGGAAAATCTGTAGCGCCAATGGTGGGAAAAAAGCTATAATAACAGAGCAAACTGAGTGCAGAGGCCTCACCTTGCGGTTCCAGCTGGAAACAACAGTCTGTGGGAGCTGTAACCCAGCAGGGAGGACTGGTTGCTGGTTTTTATTCAGTCCTGCTGCTTCGTCCAATAAAATACCCTAAATTCCAGAAAAAGAGAGTTTACAGACCCATTCTCAGGTTATGAGGTTGTTACACCAAGCTGTATTTAGTTTCCTCACAGGCCACATATTATCGCCAATACCTTTGGGCCACGACCCATCTACTTCAATGCTGTGAACGCTGGTCTAGCACATGGAAAAGTTTCTTTAAATAAAATGAAAAGTAATCAGATTAAGGACACACTAAACATAATTGCAGAAGCACTACCACTGAAATTCATGTAGTGAAAAAACTTGTGGCAGCTCAACAGTTTATACAAACAATATCCAAGAATAATTTGCTCACCACTCTTTCAAGAATGACGTCATTGGAGTCAACCAGCATATCAAATTTATCTTCCAGCTCTGTTACTTTGCTGCGATCTTTCATGTGGCTGCGGCAGCCATGGTATTGCATCACCCTGCTCATGCTTGCAAGAGAACAGTACAGCTATTAACGATTTAAACGCAGGCATGCTGAACACTAAATCATCCAATTCTTTTCAACTTTCTACATCTTAAATGCTTGAAACTAGATCAAATGCATTACCTATAGATAACATTGTGTGAGCAATTAATAGAAAAGACACCTATACAGTACTGGTATAATTAATTTTTTAGAATCATATGACTTTCTAAATAGATAGCCTAGCACATTTTATATCAGCCTCTGCTCACTCCACAGTTCTCCACCTAAACCATTATGAAAGGTATTCTGTAAACTTGTTATTTAAACTGTGAACCGCTACAAGAGTAGCTAAAATTAGGTATGTGAAATAAAACATCCTTTTTATCTCCAACCAGTCTGTATTTTCCAAAGGACACTACCCTCCATTTTGGATTGGAGGCTGTTGGCAACAGCACAGAGACACAAACACACCCTTACCAGTGGAGGAGCCGGTGACCCTGTGTTTCACAGTATGCCCGAAAGCCAGGGAAGCTTCGGTAGAAGTCATACTCATCGCCAGGCTGAGGGAGCCCATTGGATGCCTTTGTTGCAGCTACCACCGTGCCAAGAGCATACTGTGTGAGAACACCATGTTATTACTTTTTTCAGATTGTTCCTCCATTTTCCCAGAACACATTTTGCCTAACCTGTCTGAACTGCTTGGTTAGTTCTAATACATAATATCACTTTTCATTTTTATTTTTTAACACGAGTAAGTTCATGGCTATTTAGTTTACACTGTCTTGTTAGAGTCCTTTAAAATGACAGAAGACTAATGACAACGGTGAGATACTTAACAGTTTAGTATTTAAGGTCTGAAAAAAAGCGCGTTAAATCAGTAGGAACGCAGCCACCTACTTTACTATTTTAACGAAAATAAACTGCAAGGTTTCCTGCCCTCCCTTGGGCAGCACCGCCGGAGGGCGGAACTACAGCTCCCGGCATGCCCCGCGGCTCGCCCCGAGGAAGGCCTCCCGGTCGCCCTCGCCCGAACCACGCAGGGAACGCCGGGACCGGTNCCGCTCCCCCCGCCGCCGGCCGCCGCCATCTTGCCCCCGCAGCCACGCGACGCTCAGAAGCTCTCGCGAGAGCGCCGCCAGTCAGGGCCTGGGGCGGGGAGCGCATGCGCGCGGGGAAACGGCGCCCGGACTTCCCTCTGGCGCCCCCTGGCGGCGCGGCGGGCCCTGCTCTGGGCGGGGAGAAGGGGGCCTGAGGGAGAGGCCGCAGGGGGCCCTCAGGGGCGGAAAGGGGGAGACCCCCGGCTTCCCCCCCTCGAGGCACACGGGCTGCCTGCAGAGCAGGCACTGCGCGCTGCCCCCCCTCCCCATTCACCCTGTAGGGGGTGCAGCCCCGGCCCCGCGGCCGTCACCCTAGGACCAGGAAAGCTAACACACGCTCTTACCGCACCGGTGAGGTCACCTCTGCTGGCAACTAAAATCTGGGTCCCTTATACAAGGGATAGACATCATTCAATCTTGGCAATTTTGCCTCCAGCTGCTATCAAAAGGGAAATCTAGCCAAGCACCTGACCTGATGCAGAAAAAGACAGTCAAATGCAGGGGAACAGGAAACGTTTTCTTCTAGAAAGCCTTAATCTGCTTCCCTGTCTCTTTCTAAGAGGTACTTAGGAATAAACAAGAACACAGTCGATGTTTCTACGTTTTGGTGTAATTTATTGGCACAAAAATATTGAAATACAACATGGCATCTAAACATGGCTACTCTGTTGTATTTTGTGCATTGTTTTTTTACTATGTTTTATTCATAAATCATAGCTTTATCTTCACCCTCATGTTTAATAACCATTATTTTCTGTTTCAAGTTATGACCAGCTCTCCCCACTTTTGCCTCCTATGCCAATTATTAACTTTCCCTAGTTATTTCCCAATACTGCTTTTTAATCCGGACTCTGTGGGAAGCTCCCAAGTGGTATTTCATTTATACCCTGCATCCAGCTTGCCACCGATCAATCTGCGCAGAGGCACCTGATTTTGCTCAGCTCAAGGTCTTACATTCTTAGATCTGCGCCAAAATCCCAATCTACTCTGAGATGCGACTCCTGCACTAACGTAATGAGCAGATAAACAGTTTTCAATCTGGGGGTAAGAATCTAGTTTGAAAACAAGGTAACAGGATGAAACAAATTTTGCTTCTCCTCTCTCTCTCCCTCTCTCCGCTTATCCAGCACACCCCCAAAACTAAATGAAGCCTCCTGCACAACTGCCTTGAGCTTACTGCGGCCACATCCATAGGACTGATCAGGGCAATAATTAATCTCTAAGTGACTTAGTTACATTGCAAAGTAAGTCAAAACCCGTATATAGTTATATTCAATGGATCACCAGCTCCCCAAAGACCAAGTGGAACCATAGACATCTGTGGTACAATCAGTCTTCACTGTCCTGGAAACCCAAATCAAGCGTTGTGTTTCAGACAGCTTGTGTTTTTACAACAGCAGCTATAAATTGGCTTAAACCAACTTTTAATATACAATAACTCTTTTCATTTACATTTCAAAATATTTGACAAAGGCTGTATATCAGTCCAACGTTCAGTTTGTGTTTGTAGAAGAGCAAATTTGGAGTGCAAAAGCCTCCAGAATAAAAGGCTGTGGATACTTTGGAATCTTCTGTTACCAGAAAGGACACCTAAAGAAAACAAAGATAGTGTAGTAACGCTGACTTGCATACAGTTTCACAAAGGCAACACTGAAAAGGACTGAGATTGCCAAGGCACCATTTTGAAGACATAGTATAGGAAAAGTTGACAGGTGATCCCCATGCTTCTTTCCAGCTAACTAATGCTTAAAAACACTAAAAAGGTCTGTTTCCTTAAGCATAGTCCAACATTAACTCTCTCTCAAAGTGACAGATGCTTAACTAAATCATTTATGTTTACTTCAGAATATCTGGTTCTTTACTGTAACCGAAATCAGTGACCAACACATGCCTTATTTCAAACACTTAAAATGTTCAGGCTGATTGCAGTTTAAAGTCATAAAATCCCCATCACTACTTGTAACAAAAACTTTCTTACAGTGAACTGTCTATGGGATCTCTGTCATAAGCTTGCAAAGTTTACTAGAGCACACGCAACGTGTCATAAGGCTTCTATAGATAACTAAGTACACAAGAAGTGATATTTTTGTTGGCTGTTCTCTGCTCAAATTATTCATTCCAGATAATTCAGAGAATTTTGCAAGGTTAGCTAAATGACAAACTCACCATCCAATGTAGCACTGGCACAGATTCTCATGAGAAGTAGCTTGCTTAATGAGCAATTCTACTTGTGTGGGTACATCAAGAGTTTCATCATGAGAGAAGTCTCGACCTTGGAAATTAAGGTATGAAAAAAATGTAAATGGAAGTCACAGGTCATAAACACAACTTGCTTCTGGGAGGCAAGTTAAGGACATATATGAGTTTTATTACCCGTCCCTTAGTGGAAACAAAATTTTCCAAAGACGTAGGGCCTCTGAAAGCATATAGAGCCCTGTTTTTGACATTGTGGTTTCTTCCTTTTATCTTCTTCAAATAATGGATAAAAAAAAAGTGTTTTCCAACAACAGGTGACTTTCCAGTACCTGGAATCCTGGTCCCAATCACTTCAAGTACATTAACTGGCAGGTGGGGAATATTTTCTCATAAAACTTTGGAAGCCTATAATTTTTACAACTGAACACTGCCAACTATAAAGCAGGACAGTAGAAATTTGACTTCCATCAACAAGCTATGACATTTAAAAAATGAGGTCTGTTTAATTACAATCACCTCTGTACTTTTCAAATCAGGCTCATTTCTACCTAAATCAGGCACCAGCACATTAGACATACAAAAAACCAGGAAAATAGCCAGTTAGAGTATTTTAAATTAAAAGATTTACACAAAGTACAAACACTAAAAGTAGTCCTGATCCAGATTTGATGTGTATCTTATATAAACATAAATACATGCTCACCAGTGAGTTTATCTCGAACCCTGTTGATAATTTGAATTGCTTTCTTATTTAGAGCTTCCGGCTTCACTAGACCATCTCCTACTAAAATACAGAAGTAAAAAAGCAAAGAATTAGGACTTCATCTAAACAATAACAACTTTTGTCCTGCTGTTACATCTGCCCTTTCCAAATACCATTCTGAGCACTAACAAACTCAAATACATTTTCTGCACATTTTGTCACTTTTTTTTTTTTTTTTTTTGGAACTGAGAACACAGGTAATTATATTCCTCATCTATGCTGACAAGGAACTGTATGTGTCCCATCTCAGGTGATTGTATCAGGACCACGATGAAATTTCCATATCTAAGAACAATTTCTGCATCAGTGTAAAAACAACAGAAACTTACTGAAGGAATGGATGGATTCAGGCACTGTGGTCCCAGTTTTCTTATGGGCTGTCTCACCCAGTTCCACACTGTCCAACATTTCTTTTGATTAAAAAGATGAAAACAAAAATGTAAATGTGAAAGTGAAAGGCAGGTAAAGTAACATTCTTTTGGAAACATTAATAAAACTGTTAATCAGCTCCTTTGAAAAGCATACTTGACGAAGCATTCCACATCTCTATCACCAATGGAAACGTATCACAGGAGCAAATATTATTTTTCCCCTGCTAATATACTGAAAGGCCTGATCCAACTTTTAGGAACATTTCGTATAAAAGCGTACTTGAAAGATATTTTGAAGTGATATACAATTAACCTAGAACTACATCAAAGGAATGTTTATTTATAGAACACTCCATATGAAACGCTGTCACTGTTCTGTAGTCCAAGAGCAAACAACTGCTAAGATTCAATGCAATGAATCTTCAACGCTCAGATGACTACTTGCCAATTTTTGCCCACTAAAATTTGGTAGCTAAAGTAAATCACTATCAGATGTCAATTACTCTTTAGATTACATCAGTTTATGTGCTCCAGAAGGGTTTTAATGTAATTGTAAAGGAGCATCTGCTCCTTGAGCCAAAGTACTGAACTCACCGCTCCCAGTCCTAAAGCTAACGACACTAAGCTCTTTGTCTGTCTACTTTTGAGAAGAAAGAAGACAAATGTATCTTCCCAGCCACGTACACTTAAAAAAAAAAAAAAAGCTCTGAACATTTACGATATACAACATCGTTTTTACTCACCTACTGACTGACTAGCTGAGTAGGAGTCTGTTCTTGTTCGTGAGCGCTTATTGCCCTTTGTATTTGCTGCAAGAAAATAGAGTTGAAAAGTGTGAACTGGAATTTCAGTGTTTTGCAGCAAATTTGCCTGTCCACAAACAGTGCAAGTTTGACTACCTTTCTCCTCCTCCAAATTTTATGTTACCTGAAAATAGCTTTTAATCCCATGATGACAGCTAACACATAGACAACCCAAATCATTTTGTGTGTAACTTAATTCTGTGTCTGTGTTTAAGGGCAACAGGTTTTTAACCACTGTGGTAAGTTTACACTACAATCCCTAAAACCATGTGCAATAAATAGCACTTGGAAACGAACAGTTTACCCAGACTATCCTCAAACAGACACTGTGTTTTAGGCTTTTGGATTTCTTGTATGAATAAAACTTTACTCAGACTGATGACTCTCCTGCTGTCACTGTTTTATCAGAACAACTTACTGTCCATCAGCCTCCAGTTCAATAACGGATCATACACAAAGGCTTCAAGCACAGCCATGACACTGTCCTTATGTTCACGCAGGACTTCCATCACTGTGTGACACGTGATTCTGTAATTGCCATCAAGGCCCGTCACCTTCAGAAAAGAAAGAAGTGAATCAACCATACTGCTTTGTTTGCTATGCAACTCCAACCCTAATTTTCAGGGAGCAGGAAACAGCTTGTACTTTGAAACAAAATTCACTTCTGCCATTCTCTGTTCATTAGGAGAACAAGATAGATGTTTGTTACAATCTATGCTCCCTCCTGCCATCAAGATCATCACTGTAAAATACCATGCTATTGGCTGTGTTTGGTTGATGCAAATAGCTATTTGAAATAAGGAAACTGAGGAAGGCCAGAGAAACTGGAGAAATTTCAGGGTTTTTTTTTGCACCAATAAAAAGGTTGCTTTCCGTAGTAATGTACTGTGAAGACCACAGGAGATATTTTAACTTACAGAAAATGCAGCTGAAATATTAACACCGTTCCTTCTTGCAGGAGAGGAAAGGTTCAACACAATAGAAAATACAGGAAAAATTTGAGAAATTGGTGCCATTTTCCTTAGGAACAATTCCCTTCATATTAGAGGGGATGCTTACCTCCATAGCATTTGTCAGCATTCTTGTTAACCTAAACGGAATCTTCTCAGGGAACTTCTCTCTTGTCATTGCAACCTAAACAGATGATGGAGAATTAGTAAATTAACAGCTAACTTATTATTTAAGAGTTATTAAGTACTGTTTTTCTTGCTAAAACCCTAAGGGTCGTATACCAAATACAAAATAAGTCCCAGCTTTATGTTCCGAGTTTCCAGAAATTTTGGGGAGAAGCTGGATAATTAACTTGGTAACAAGGAAAACTCAAGCGTGTGCCCATGTTGCTAATGCTAAGTAACATAGACTGCCTATCAGCAGAACAATTTATTTTTCCAAGAAATTCTATGGAGAAGTGATGCTAGCACTTCTTTACTTGCTCCAGAGTGGTTAGTTAATCACCAAGACATGCCTCTTAGAAAAAGTATCTATTATTTTTGTTTTACCTGTAGGTAGTGAAGCCCAAAAAAGAGCCAAATGGCTTGACCAGGACCACTCTCCAAGGTCAGTTTGTCCTGGTTTACAGATTTGTGTTCCACCAGAAAATGTGAAATATTACTAAAATTTACGTTCAAATATAAAGATTTACCTCAAAACAGTCCCCAAAGTCGATATGCAGGATCTTTCCACTCAGTCTGTCTAACATCAGATTGGAAGGGTGTCTTTGATGAAGGAGTAGGAGAAAAAGCAGAGTGACAGATCATTAAGAAAAAAACAAAGTAAATCACAGCTCCAGTCTGAAATGATATTTATCTTCATGAATGAGAACAGCCAGTGACAGCTCGCTTGTCTGAGATCTTCAATCTCAGGATGAACAGAATAGCTTCCTGACAGTGCATCTATCACATTATTTTTGTAATTACCTCTCAGGAGTTAAAGATCATCTCACCATGGAAGATAAACAACCCACTGGACCAGAGCCATCAGTACAGTTCTTAGATATGAACATTTATTTTTCAGTTAGGATAGATTCTTCTACTTGTTTTATGCTTTTTCATTTTTTCAGTATAGAAATATGTAACGAACTACGCTACAGGTGAAGTAATGCAAATTGGATTACCACCAGATGAGAAGACAATCAATCTTGACTAAGAGAAACCAAGATGCTGTTATTCATGCTGACTTGTTCCATTTTTGTTTTAATCCAACTTTCAAAGGTTTAAAATTTCATTATAAAAATAAAGTTTAAGTTCAAAATTTAATTATATAAGTCTTTAAGTTCAGGAATAAAATCTTCTTGTGTGAAAACAGTTGAGGATTTAGCTATTTTTGCATTACAGACCTTAATTCTAAACTACGTTGTCTTCAAAAGTGTTTTGGAAATTATGATGCCCATTTCTGACAGCAAATCACAAACTAAATCCAATATTTACTCTATTTTTTTCCCATTTGCCCAATTCATTTCAAGTACACACTTCCCTCCAGCAAATGTCTACACTGCAGATCAGAAAAAACACCATCTTAAGTAATAGTTAAAGCCAACATCAACTTCCATTTGTTTTCAGTCTAGAGCAGACTTTGGGGACTATTTATGGGGATTTTTGTGTCTGTGACAGCTGCTGTGAACACACATGGCACTGAAGGTTCCTGCTTCACAGAATAAATACCCATCAGGCAAAGCAGTCTGCAAAATAAGCAGTGTTTTGAATCTGTTTGGAGCGGGAATCAGAAGACCTCTGCCACTAAATACTTCTTGAATTTTTTTTTTTTGCTACTTCAGGGAATAAGAACTAATGCTTGATCATAGCGCATCTTTCCTCCTCAGAAAGCTGGGTGTACACGTGCAGTTGTAACAGCTATCGCAAAAAAAACTGCATTCTCATATGCATGAAGCACACACAAGCACACAGATTGGTGGCAAGAGTCAACGTTTTTTCCATTTTATAGAAAGGATGGAGAAAGATTTCCCATTCTATGACTGAAAGGAAAGGCCAAAATCAGAACCTGGGGCTCCTGACATAGTCCTGCGTGTATTCTTCTCAGAACAGAAAAAACTCTTATTTGTACTCAAGACACACAAAGCCTACATCACACGCTGCAGTGTTGAAAATAATGGCAGCACAATTAGGTCCTGAAAGATAGTATCGTTACAACTCAACAATATCCACACTGAAAGGTATTATCATAAGAATAGGTCCAAGGAGCAAAATGAGAGCCTGTGCAGTCTCTGCTTTTGTTTAGAAGGAACCTTTGCAATTTCACTCACCTGTCTCCAAGGCCCAAAATGTATCCAACCATTGACATCACAGCTAGTGAACGAGTGTAGTTTGTTCTTCTGTCAAACCACACCTACAGGCAGAGACAAAATAGAAAAAGCAAAGCAGGCATGTTGCATGTTTCAGCTTATATTTTAATTTATGCATTAACCACTGCATTTTACATAAAGTCAAACTGTGAAGTACTTTGGTTTCAACACACTTCATGGCTTGAGGGGGTTCAAACATATTGTGGCCTTGAACTAGGTGTCTAAGCCATTATGATAATATACCCTGAGGCTGCTGCTTATCTCTCCCCATGTACAGTATACAGAGCTTCAGTCTCCAGTCTTGTGCTTTGGACTGCACTCTGGCAGCCATTGTGATCTGAGCCCTGTAAGGCCCCTTGTTGGGGGACACACATTCTGCAGTGATTCATCTGGAGTTTATGATGTGTAAGTACACCCACCTCTCCCACATTCTGCACAGAAGGTAGTTTTGCATAAAGTTGATTGCCAAACACAAGTCATTACATGTGTTGAACTAACCTCCGAGCTTGGACTTTTCAACCACAGCAGTTTAGCAAGGTCATCACCAGCTGTGTTATTGACAGCATGTTCAAATACTTCTACTTTCTGCATCAAAGTCAGGTGGTCATAATCTGGAGCCATCTATAATTGAGAAGTGACATTCAGCAATTAAAAGAAACTGTTCAGTAATCCCTAATTGTACTATGAGAAACAGTAATCACAAATAATTTCATGATAAACTTGATATGAAATTATATTTGTAGACTGACCAGTATGTTCCCAAACAAACATAGTATGATGACTACCCAGGAGTGAAGAATTCATTTGAAATGGGACAGCAAATGATGTAGCATTCACAAAATAGTCCATAGCCATATTTAATTAAAATACTGCTGAGGTAAATATGTTTTGAAAAACATTTTCCAAATATGTCTTCTGGGTTGGCACACACTTTCCTTTTTGGCAGCCAATTCCAACTTTTCTAGTAATGTTCTGTTTCTCCAGTCTGTCTAATTTTGGCCCTGTTCCTTAGTCACAATGTTTTGTAAATGCCAGCAGCATGGCACCTTCTATAAAAGGCACATCATATTCATGCAAAACTCCAAACACATTTTAGTCACCAGATGGTAACAACTTGTGGTCACTGCTAAAACAGGAAAGGAGAAACAATTACATTTATGGCCAATTTCATGTTTTTGTAGCATTTCAGAACTCTTATCTGATATTCTTGCATTTATTGCTGGTACCAACAACAAATCAGAACAGGTAAAGTAAGAAAAATGTGGGCACCTTTGTTCTTCACTAAGACACTGGAGTCCTAAAAGAATGTACCAAAAAATCTGCTAGCTTTGCCCTTTACCCTCAGCATGATGCGATGTTCAATGTTGAGCAGGATCTTTTTCTTCTCTCTGTAGTCTCGGATGAGGGCATGCAGTGTATCACAGTGGGGAACCCAACCTATCAAGCCTGAATTTGTAGACAGTGGAATAACAGCGTATCTCTGGATGCTACAGGAAAAAATGGGGAATCAGAGTTCAAATTGTTATGAGTTACTACATTTTTACATGTTTTTCTTCTTTTCCAAACAGAGCTGGAACACTCATTTGGATGGTTTATGTGGTTTTCACTGAAAGACTGCTTTCAGAAGGTACATGTTATGCCACCCAAAATGATCTATAATTTGCACATGAAGTTCGATATGTTCATGGTTGAAAGACAGTGTACAGAATTGCAGTCAGTAACTATTCACCGTGCTATTTAGTGACTACAATTAAAAAAATCCTTGACAAAAAGCCTGCTCTCAGGCTCCCTAAGGCAGTGTTCAAGCTATCTTGAAATAGGGGTTCTCAAAGACTACAACAACTCCCAATGTGCAATCTGAATTAAATAAAACAAACAACCCCCTCAGGATACATTTCCTCCAAGTTTGAGTTCTATGAATGTACACTCTCGTGTGCTCAAATCAGCTTAGTTGCAAGATTCTCCATTTCCTCACAAACCAGCTGGTTGTGCCAAGGGTTCCTTGGAAACTGTTGGATGTCACTTGTGCATAAGTGCATTCAGTGATCATCCCTAACGCATACCTGAGGTTTTTACGAAGAGAAGTTGGGTCATTTGCTAGCAGAGTGTTGACCAACCCAAAAAGCTGCATCACTCTTTCATCTTGGCGAAGGTCTTCATGGCCTTTCAGAAGGAATACAAACTCATGCCCATTGCTTCCTACAAAAGAATTAATAGGCGAAAGTTTATTACTCTTGCTGAACAAACATAGAAAAGTAAACACAAGTGCACCCAAGAACTGAGAAGTTTGGCAGTCAGACTGACCAGACTACTGAGAAATGCATCACTGGAATGGAAATGTTGGAGAAGTTTTGTAGTTTCTAAAAGCAACAACTGTTTAAATACTAGAATAGCAAAGTAAAAAGCTACCTCTTACCCATTAACGTTAGTTTCCTGGGCCGCTGCTTGGAGGTGATGACCTGCAGTGAGGGTGCAATGGACTGAATGCGGATGATGGGCTGGTTGGGATCGTACGTTCCTGGCACTGCCAATTCCAGGTCCCGACACATTAAGAGTTTTGGTGACACATATTGTAGTTCCAAAGAAGTGAGCTACCAAAAACAAATGAAATACAACACCCCCAAGTATTTCAGTTAAAACTCACTTAAACATCTGAAGAGTTCATGCTGGCCCAGAACAGTTCACAGTCAGCTGTCAATACTGCAGTTGCTTGCAGAAAGTGCTGTGTAAGCTGCATGTTTGCTGCTTATGCTGCTTCTGAGCAAATTATACACAGTTATTTCCAGAATACTGAATCTGAATGTTTTGAATAACCACAAAACATGAAACAGAGATTTGTATTGACAACTTGCACTGTAAGACCCACAACAGAACTGTACCTCTCCCCCCACCTGAGGCAGCTGCTTTGAGATACGCCTGAACACGTGGTAATAGAGATCCCAAGCCTGCGTTAGGTCTTTGACATTTCCTGATTTCATGTACTTCCTGCACCATTCCTGAGCTTCCATTAGATCTCTGCCATAGGCCTAGGGAGGAAGTGAAAAACACAAAAAACATTTCTACAGAATACAGTGGAAGAGGTGGAGACCACTTAATACTAACATAGAGCATCACAGTCTATTTTCAAATTGCATTACAAATACTTGACCTTGCATTTTTATAGCATGTCAGAATTAAAGAACCAGAAATTCCTGGATCTAAGACAGGCACTGAGTTTATTAGGCAATGTTACTCACAAATAGACTTCACAATAGGAGGCAACAGAACAAATAGAATCACCTTTAACAGTAGGCTCACAAGCTAAAATGAATTCCTTTTGCTGTCTTGAGAGAGGTCATGTCTACCATCTGTGTTAGTGGGTATCGTGAAGCAAAGTGGACTGGAGTTAGAAGAGTTAACCGCAAAGCAGTTTTATGTTTTCCAGATCTCATCAGACACCCAGCTGATATAAGACTCCAAGGCAATCTGCACTGCTATACTCATGTAATACCACAGTCACCAAAAAGGATACGGATCCAGAAATAAGCTGAAGTAATGAAATCTGCAGCTAACAATCAGTCTCAACAGCCTTACTCTATTAGATTGCAATGGTCCTTGGAACTCATCTGGGCCAGGTGGCTGTCCTGGCTGATTCTGAGGGCAAACAGAAGTTTATTTGCTGATACCTGATTGAAGGATGTCTCTTTTAAAGTCTGAGGCCCACGCTCCATCATTGCATGAAGTGGTTCCAGCACCTCAAACATTCCCTTAACATTCCGTTCTCCAAAGTATAGACGAGATGCTTCCTCCAGCCCTTCATGCCACATCTCATGCCATAGGATAGCTACACGGATTAGCTCTTCACTCACCTGTATTAGGACAGGAAAAAAAGACTAAATGCTCAAAAAAACCCACTATGAATGTATGCTGACTTAAAAATGTAAAACTACTTTCTTTCCTAGTGGATAAAAAATATTTGTTGCTGTCAGCTAGAGGGAGCTACAAACTCCCACAATTCTGCAATACCTTTTTTTGCAAGAAGCTCATCAGGCTTTCCTCACTGTATTTGTTGCCTTTGAAATTTTGTATATATTTGTGTAACTTGGCCTGAAAACATTAGTTTTCATTTATTTATAAAAAGCCTTAGCAATTAACTAAATTACTCTTTCCATGTTATGTTTGGTAAGTTTTGTTTCCACTTTTCATTAAGCAAAAATATCTTTATGGAACAATGATTCTTCACTTATTCGATCTCCGTTCATAAGAAGACACAAGAACTCAGTGGCTGAATGTTATGGCCCTTTTTATATTAAATTATTCTCTTGAAATTATACTAATACCGTAAGTTCTTCCAAATTAAAAAAAAATTACTTATACTTGAACAAAATTAACATTGAACAGTCATTTCCTGTGTTGTTATATCTGAAACACAATACACACCTTACTGTACACCAAACACTCACCATCATTGCTTGCTGCACCAGCGTGTTACTGTGCTCACACATGTTTTTCAAGATCTTATTTGCAGCGTTGTGGCGAGCAGTGGTTGTGGATTTAGAGGCCACAGTCAAAGGATAGATCAAAGCCTACAAGCAATATCAACCAATAATATTTTATAACCACACAGAAGAGCTTCAATAAATTGAAAGATTAGCAAAATACTAATAGCGGTCTTAGGGCTGGACAAGAGAAAGTAATCTTGCTTCTTGAAAGAGATGGTAGGAATTTGCTATTCTAAGTCTTCCAATCTGAAAAAGCTTACAAGATTTTAATTCTCTAAATAGCAGAATGACCTTGAAATCCTGTATCAAACTGGAAGAACAGAAAACTGTCTTTAGCACTTTGTGATTTTCCACACTGTAGGAAGAAATTCAGATAAAATGTCTCTGGAGCAGCCTCTTAATAGTCACTTAATGAGATCAGATTTAAGAAGGTGATTTGCGCTATCCAATTTTCTATTACAGGGAGCTAACTTCCCCTGCTGCATGGCACATCTACCTCTTATTTCCATTTTTATTTGAACAGGGCTGAGGTGAAATAGTCCCTCAGAACTGCAGCAGCAGAAATAGCGCCCATCCTCACCTGCTGTGACTTCCACTGCAGGCATCTAGACTCAGTGAAATAGAACATACAGGAAATGCCTTAATTGGCTACAAGTCTACAGAAATTCTTCCTCTAAGCCAAAGCTTACCTGGGGGTGGTACCGTCCAATATCTGTGAGGAGCTGATGAATGAGACGTCCTACTAATGGTCGAGGGGTGTCAATTCTTGCAATGAGTTGAGGGATAACCTAATTGAAAAGGTAAGTAAAATAAACATCCCTGCCATCTCACGTGTTCAGTTCACAAGCTGTTCTGCCCCCTGCCAGAGACCTCACAGTCTCTAAAGGAGACAGAGGCCCATCACTCATTTTTGAGATAGAGGACAAAACAGCAAAGTTCCAAACAGCACTGGAAATGCAGAACAGCTCTGTGAGATGACAAGTGTTCTGTGCACTTCTGTGCATTATTATAGGATCTTCATAAGGAAAAAGCAAGATGTGTCTTGGAAGTGTAATATTCAAAGAAGAAATTAAGCCATTTTTACAAGACTCATTCTACAAAGTAGTCTTGAAATAGACTCACTGTCTGGATTATGTCAGGGCAGCAGGGTTGTTTTATATTTGATCACCACTGTATGCATATCATCTTCAGTTTTAGAATCTTTAATCTCTCTCATTCATATGCACTAGTCTACATATAAATACAGAAATGAATGCAAGAACGTTTCTCCGTTCTCTATTCAAGATGCTTGTTAAATCAGTTACAAAATGTACTGTGAACACACTGCTCTTGTGGCTCACCTACAGGATTGTTTAGCAAAGGATCATCATGGATAACACGTAACAGATCCCCAAGCTCCCCCTAAAACTCAGATTTGTGTTAGCCCTTTGCGTTCCTTACTTGCAGCCAAGTATCTATTTGGATTGCCTTGACCCCTTCAACCAAAGCCTCATTCACATCAGGCCAGTGACCATAATCAAACCACAGAGTAAGGACCCTGAAAAAAAGGAACACATTCATTAGGAATGAAGAAAGAAAGAAAAAAGAAAGAAAGAAAGAAAAAAGAAAGAAAGAAAGAAAAAAACATTATCTTGAAA
>VXAL01004012.1:540028-552005 GCA_013399475.1 Chauna torquata | reverse complement strand
TTAAAACAATTAAGTTCTTTTTTCATTTTTCCCCCCCTTAGTGACTATCAAAAATGATTCAATTATTATTTTTTTTTTGTTTTTGGTTTCTTTCTTTTTTTTTTTTTTTTTTTTAATCCTACCCAGAGTAACAAGGCAGATGTTTACAGGACATCTTCCCTTCCTATATTATGGGATGTGATCAGACTCACTGATCTCACTGCAGCTGTGCCTGGAACCTTTTCCTTACTGACCTTGTACCAGTTGCGATCATGCTCTGTTGCAGCACTGTAGTATTGTAAGACTTTGGGGATGGTGCTCTCATTAATGCCTTGCAGGTTCAGCTGCCACTCACCCAGTTTAAGGAAACACCTGGTTAAGCAAAGGGATTATTGACTCAGACAGAACCTGGAATGAAAACAAAGCCTGCCGGTTTAAGAGTCAGACTTCTCATCTAAAGTCTGAAAGGTATTTCATGTGGTAAACCCACACAGTAAGTCTCTTCTACACACAGAGAGCATATGCATTAGCAGGTAAGGCTCAAAACACCTACATCCTGCTTGTAAGCGTGGAACTAACTAGCTAATGGCTTAACTCTTAGGAAGCAAGGCAACGGTCAAACTTTGCTCCTCATTTGTATCAGTTATAAAATGCATTTAAGAAGTAGCTAACAAAAGCATCAAAAGACGATTTCAGTAATGATAAGAGGCACACAGCATATATGCTGACTAGCTATATTCATCACCACATGAACTAGCCTTCTGGAGAGAACATGCATTAGCCAGCCAGCGGAAACACAAATGCTCTTCCCCCAAGCCAGAACACCATTAAGTCATCCCCTCCCAGAGGAAAGAAAAACAACATATTTTCACTGCAGCAGGGTGGAGCTGTAAAGCTCTGTGCAAAGCTTAATACTTTGCTCCCTCAGCAGACTCTAAATACCACAGTTACACAGCTGCCCTTTCTATATTTTGAGTTTTCCAGCAAGCCTTGTGCAAGAAAAATAACTCATTACTAACTTGTCTTCCATGATAGTCAATCTGAAAAAACTAAGACAATGCTATTATCAGGGTTCCATTCTCATAAAATGAAGTTAAGTGCATGCCTCCCTTAAAAATAAAAAAAATAAAAAAACCAACCTGTACAGTAGCGAGCACTATGCGCTTCTTCTTTAAATTGGAAATAACAGATCTGGTAACTCCAGATCCATGGAGGAAAATAGAGCTTATGAGATGTATTTTTAATACAAAAATATTTTAATAGACCATCACATGCTGGGCACCCAATGCCCAAAGCACTGCTGTTTTACTAAGGGCACACACTGCCAAGCACAGATGTGCCAGGCATGTGGCACGTTTCTTTCCTACTTACTGGATCTCCTGAAAAAAGAAAGATGAGAGCTATGCCTTCTGCCAGTGAGCCACAGTGCTGGAAAAATAAAACCAGCTGCCAGGGACAAACGCAAGCTTGTTTACACTGATGTATCACAATAACATTTACGGAAATTATTAAATAAATAATGATGTATACCGAAGGGGTTTCTACTATCTAAATGAGAAATCCTGTTCCTCTTGATGAAAGAATGGGCTTTGTCTGAAACATGCCATCTGCATGGACCCTGCAACCCCCACGGTCCCTGCATGGACCCTCAGGAAAGACATCAGTGTTGCCATATAGCTAAAGGGTCTCCAAGGACCAGGTGCTGACCGTGCCATGAGCTTGTGGAGTTCCTGCTTGTGCTGCTGGTCCTCAGTCGCAATAGCATGCTGTGCCTGCTGTTGCATTGTCTGTACGAAGTGCTGCATGTGCTGGAACGCATCAATCTGTAATTGGATGATGACTGTGGTAAGGACCACGGGGGTTAAATAAAAATTCACAAAAGGAAGATAACATGGAAATAAGTTTTCACTGAAAGCAAAAAATACAGTTTTGTTTTCTTCCAAAGCCTTTTAACCATTTACGTCCCTCTAGAATCAATTCATACCAGGTCTGTAGTGCCTAATAAATGAAAAGATTAGAGATTCTTAATATCTTATAAATCTGGCCACTGAACTGCTACACTGAGGAACAAATAACTGCATCCTGATGTTCACCTTCATGTCATACATATAGTCAAGAGCATGACTGACCATAATGCAAGCTAGTATTTGTGCTCTGACGTGCAGAAACCAGATCCGGAAAAGTGACAGGGTCAACTACATGAGAAGAAATCTCCAACTGCAGAGAATGCCCTGTTACTGTTCATGTAAAGAGAGATTTTAGAAATTATATAGCAATGTCTCATTTGCAATTGAGCATGCACATCAAAGAGAGTCCAGCAATCCCAACAATCAAATGTTCATAGCTTACAGACTGTGTCTGAATAGGTGACAACCATAACAGACTGGATCACAGATCCTGAGAAGCCTGTCCATAATATGCTATGACTTGGAAAAGACGATCTGAGAAAATGCTGCCTAAAGAAAAACTTGCAGCTTCCTGACCTTCTCTCCTAAACCCCAGCCTTTAACTAGACTTACAGTACACACACAGGACCTAAACTATGAGTTGTTTCAACAAATGAAAATCCAGATTTCTCCTGAAGTTGTTTAAGAAGTACAAATCTATGTTGCTCCTTTGCCAGCAGACTGCATAAGGCAGTGGTGCTAAAGCAATTTGCACTATAAAATTCTGGGGGAACATGCTTTGAAATTCCTTGGGAAGAATTATGGGGTAAAAAACCTGAAGATTTAAGAAAAAAAGTGTGCACGCTTCACTGGAAGCAATCAGAGTAAAGCTCTTGCAATTTGCAAGGTCATTTCAGGTCAGAAACTGCAGAATGTGCTGTTAAGAGTCCAATTTACTTCTGTTCCATCTACAGGAATGAGATACTTCAGAGTGAGACAAGAATCACCTGAGCTGGAATGCCTTATCTGTCCAGTTCAAATGTCAGCATGTGCAAGTCAGCCGTCATGAAAAAGTGTATTAGCCCAAGGCAAAATTAGAGTATCCCATTATTAAGGGGGGGGACGGGGGGACAGGGAGGGATGACATTCCACATCTAATAACTTAGATACTTTGATTAGAAGCAGAAGGGAAGAACAATCTTAAATTGCTGTTGTGCAATCGTTGCTGTTGTCTTAAATTGCTGTAATGCTGTTGTACCAGACTTTCATCAAAAAATAGACAAAAAGATATTCCCAAACATTTATATGCCCCCTCTCATATCTTGACACACCCAACAGTGTGCTTGTGGAGTCAATACACAGGGTAAAACTCTTCAGTTTCCATTAATATTGAAAATTAATCACCTGAAACCAACAGGCAGAGCACTTCAGACTGAAAGCAGTAAGTTTTCTCTAACAACTGAATTCCTAAATTTGTACGCAGCTTTACTATTCTGTATGTCTGTAGAGAGCAGCTGCTAGCAAAGCTAGCATTTAGAATAAAATGCAATGGGGTTTTCTTCTCCATCTTTTTATCTGTTGTTTAAGAAAAGATTATTGTGCAGCTCTCCAGGTACGATACGGCAGATTTCCATCTAGATCCCAGCTTGTCTCCTGCTGGATCTGGCAAGCGCCAAAATCATGGTAAGGAAAATATTTTAGGTCAACCAAGCAATCAAACTCCTCAGCTAGAGGAAATGGTCATTTCCTACCATGCCAGCCTACCACACTAGGTTGTTGCTTAGGATATTAAATCAAGTGAACACACGCTCATAAAAACTCTGGCCTATGCACATCACTACATATAACTATGTATTATTTAGTTACCTCAAAACAGGACATAAGGATACACCCAACCACTTAATGCTCCTGGTACCAGCAAAGGAGAATTCCCAAGACACTTTCAGTGTTTGGTATAAACAAACATGCAAGTCTCACTCTAGACTGCAAACTCCACTGTACCCTAAGATGGCACCTTCTGCCACAGAGCTGCCCCTTTAACGGTGAATTTCAAAAATAAGAATATACTTTCCAAGCACCAGAAAAGGCCCAATCATTGCATCAATCCTTCCAGCAGAAGTATGCTCAGAGAAAGTATTGGGACCTGCATGCAGGTCTAGGATTAGTGCCTTTCGGGTAAAGTACTTCTCCCTCAGCACTCTAAACTCCCACTTCTGTGTTAAAGGAGGAGAAAGTCCCTGCTCACAGAGCTTATGTGCTGTAGGAAAACAGGAGATCATTCAACATGCAAGGGACTGTGATTGCAACCACATCAGTCTCTCCTTCTCATACTTGATGCTTGTCTATTTTTTTCCCCTGTCCTAATGGGCTTCACATAATCTTGTAACAGTTTATTTTAAATATATTCTCTTCCCTCCCTCAGTCTTTGTGCCTTCATGCATCTTTTTTGCCTATTTCTTTATCACAAGTCAAAGACAGAAAAGTCCACTTTCGGTCGGAGAGGCTGGCAAAGACGACCCATATATTCCTGGGGTCATTTAGTGAAGAAAGTAAGAGACCATTACACTGTTTTACAAAGCCAACGGAATGGGGCCTCATCAGCATCTCCTTCTGTTTTTTAAATTCTAATAAAGAATAGTTAGGTCATGGCGATCATCCCATAGCAGTGGCTCTGCTCCAGTGCTGGCAATCCCAAAGACAGGAAAAATAAAAAAAAGATGTGGCAGAATATGAGAATAAATGCAGGCTTTAATGTATCTTAAAAAAAAAAAAAAAAAAAAAAAAAGATATGTTACCCAGTCTGGAGCTTATTGGATTTGAGTATGTAAATTCTCTCTGTATTGCAATGTCAAAAACATTCACCCTAGGCTCTTCAGAGCCAAATTGTTCCCCTGACAAAACCGTATGTACTTTTCAGCTGTCTTTCAGTTAGAAGCGTTCAGTCATGTCCTCCATAAAAGTCAGTTGTGCTCGGCAACTAGAGTACAAATTGTTCATGATATTCTTCTAAAACTGGAAATAAAAACCTCCTTCCCTCTTTCAGTGTGTAACCCTGACCATATGTACAGTGAGGAGACCTGGCAATCAGAACAGTGGACAAAAAGTCAAGTACTGAGCCTACACAGTAAAACCCTGGTGAGGACAGAATAGCTACTACTGACCATTAACCTTGGCTGCATGCCTTGAGTACCTGATACTGGTTTAGCAAAGATAATCTTTCCATGGAGGAAATAAAGTTGGGCCAGGCCTTCTCCGTCACTATGGAGATTTAAAATAAAATTTCAAAAGCTTGTCTTCTGAATAACGATAAGGAAAGGGACTAGTTACTCTTTTTTGGTGGAAAAAATAAAACCTTCAGCCTTTGTTCTGTGTGGATTATGAAGAGCTAACATACATGGCACTGCACAAAACCTAAGCAACGAAATGTAGAGGGCACTTTTTTTTTCTTTTGTACCTTACGGGCACTCTTCCACATGTGTTTCATGTATGCATAAGTCACTTGGGGATGTACTGTTGGCAGTGGGTGATCCAGCTGTCGAGATGGATCTACTCCCAAGAGCAGGACGAGTGTCTTATGGGCCAATGCCTGGAGAAAGTTACAAAGAGGAAAAAAAACAAGTTAGAAGAAGTTCATTCCTACCTCCATCTCATATTCACCCTCAGAACTGACTGCCACTTGAAAAAAAAAGTCAAACCCTCCATATAAAATACTGACATAGCAGCCTTTTTTTTACCACTTCCTTGACTCATAAGGATACCACACTATAAACCGTATATCTGTGCTGGAATCTGAGTATTAGATTCTCATTTCAGAAGCCAGTACAGAGTGTGAAGTCTGTTTCAAGTATTTTTGCTAATAAATCATATGGTGAATGCTGAAATTGGATTCTAACATTTCATGATACTAACATCATATTCTAGATATGACAAAGCATTTTATCAGAGAGAACTGTTATTAATAATTACCAGTGATGCATAAGAACTTTCAGGCACAACAAGAAACAAAAAATTGACTCCAAGGTGCTCTCAGGTATAACACTGGTCTCACAAAAATAACCCTGGCTACAGGCATTAACTCTATGCTGGTTACAGTTTTAGCATTTCAGCAATTTTTGACCAGTCTCTTCCTCAGGAGAGCCCATCCCATTTAGGCAATGAAAGTATCTGGAAGGTTGAAGTGTCATGACAAAGTCAGTTGTCTAAAAATCTGTTGCAGAGTTTGATAATGCTCACCAGTCTCCCACTCTTGCCACACAAGCTGGCATACTTGAGCCAAGTTCTCATGTCCTCGTGAGGATTCACAACAAGAGACCGGACCATCAATATTCTCTGCCAGTCTTCCACAATCCGTTGGCAGCCCTGAGAGAAAAAGGAAGAAAACTTGTTAGTGTTGTATCTCCACTCTACTCCACAGAGCCTTAAACCTTAATTCAGAATCTGAAGGGACTTTTCTCAAGATGGAGAGACTTCAGTACCCATAATTCACACCAGGCCAACATAAAGAACTAGCTGGCTCTTTCTTTAACATTGCAATGTGTAAAGCACATTAAGCCCCTGACCATTACAACCTGCAGCCAATAGTGCATGAGAAGCCAGCTCAGTGCTTGCAGCCTAATGATATCCTCTAATTGAAAAAGGAGAAAAGCTTCTAAAGCAGAAATGCTTCCAAAATTGTGGAAGCTATTTGTGCAGTTCCAAAGCAAGTCAAGAGTTGTATAACCCGTCTCAACCCAGTTTTAAAGCTTATTTTTGGTTTAAACTGTGACAAACCCCATATGGAGATGATACAAAACCAAATGGTTACAAACATATTTTTGTTATTGCCCTTTTTCTACTCCTTGCACGTGTTGCTTTTAGAAGCTGGCATCACTGGACTGATATTCTGCCAGAAACTGCAGTCCCAACTGCTACACTGCTTGTGCAAGCATTGTCTAGTTCTTGCCTGCCTGAAGGGAAAGGCACAACAACATTGTTAGTCAGAACAGGATGAGTCTGCATTTCAAGTGTTCAAGGATGCTACAGCAAAGTAGAATTATGAGAGGGATGGAAATGACCAAACACAGAGTGCTTGCTGTAATGACCAGGTACTTCAGAGTAACAGTGAGGCTCTAAGTTGGTATCGTTCCAGAGATGACTTAGATTTAGTTTTGAGGTAAACAAGAGAATTCCTAATGGCAGCAAGCACCTTAGTACCAAAGCATCTATTTCTTTTCCTGTTTGATTTTTCCACAAAATTGAAGGCTGGGGAGTTGGACAAAGCTTGTTCCCTGACACCCAAATAAACAACTCATCCAATATGCATTTGAAAATTATTACGAAGATAGAAAATGTGCAGAACTGTATGTACTGCGTTCAGGACCATAAACAGCTGTATTCAGACATTACACTTCCTGTCACACTCAGCCTCTCCACCCCAGTGGAATGCTCCAGAGCTTTTCCAGACAGGAATTCAGATGGGAGACTAAAACCTTTGTCACAGTTTCCCAAACAGCCAAAACACATGCAGCAGTAACAGGCTTTCATAAGGAGGCACATAGAGCACTGGCAGCAGAGAACTCTGCACAGAGAGAAATTCTTTCTCTGTGCAGTCTATCAGAATTTGGTACAATTAGAGCATTTTACCCNTGATCACAGAACTTTAAATACTTTAAACAGTATTTCTGTATGTACTATTTCATCTGATGACGTACACTTTCACTGAAGGGATGCCTTCTGTAAGGAAATAGTCTCAAAATATCAGGCTGATTTAGATGTTCAGAGGTGCTTTGGAATTTTGCTGCAAGAAGGCAGTAAGAAAGGCACAAACTTTCTTCAAATACAGGAAAAGCAGCATTGCTAAACTTCACTTAAAAGAGGACAATGCTAATCAATTGGAAATATTCTTGTAAGAGACCAAAAGGGAACAGGGCAATCTTTTACATGTATGTGAATTCTCTGTCTAGTTTTGCAGCACTGTGAGAGAATTCGCTTCTCCTTAAAATGTAGCCAGTCAGGTAAAAGGTTCAAACTAGCCTTACTGAAACCAGTATTTTCAGGTGAGATTCAACATTGAGATAAGCAGCCTTGGAGATGCTAGTCACATCTCCATTCTGTACACATCCATTTCAATGCTTAAATCACCCGATTAAGGTGTCACATCAGTAAACGCCTCAGGGCAGACTAACCTAAAAGTCAACAAGAAAAAACACAAAGGAGACAGAAAGCATACAGCCATGTAAGCATATATGCTATCGGGATCGAAAGAAAAAGATTTGCTGAGCCATCACAGTAACTTTAAAGGAAGCTGTTCATGCTCAACATCAGCATCTCCAGCCTTGGTCTCTACACAGATGTACCTGCAGTCTTTCCCACCATATCTGGCGGATGATCTCACGGCGTTCTGGTACAAGTTTATACTGGATAACCTCTTCCAGCTCTGACAGCATCTGGCAGGATACCATAGCCTGAGGGAAACAATCACATTCCATCCTAATCACTACAGAACAAATCTATAATTAACAAACAGTATTTTGGCATCAAAATCTTAAGTACATAAGTATCCCAACAGGTAAAGGACAGACTGCTATATACTGACATCTAGACGATCCAGTGATTTAAACTTTCTAAATGTCAATTCTTCTTTCTTTTGAGGGGTGGAGCTCATTTCACTGTTTAATCTGTCCCTAAGCTGTTCCCGTGAAGTTGTATTACTTACCTGACAAGAGTTATTTAGCTTGTGGGTCTATAAAGGTCTTATGTTTGATACAAACACTATTCAGAAGTTTTATGTAGTTTCTAGAGATATTATGAAGCAGCAATGAGGAGAAAGACAGCTAATATTTAGTTGCTTACCCCATAGGCTCGACTGTAGCTCTCTCCTGCCATGGCAGTTAGCTCAGCATCTAGCAGATCTCTGGCCTTGTCAATGCACTGAAATAAAAAAGATTTTTGGGTGAAGGTGGGGGTGTTTTATCTAGAGTCAACTGTTCAAAACTGCCATTCATCTGTTCCATCTCATGAACATCGTTCCCAATCTCCAACAAGGATCAGGAAAGTATATTACCAGTAGAAAGAATCGATAGGAAAGCAGTGTCCAGTGGCAGGTATAGGAGAAGGGGCTTCATTTATGACCTGAACAGCCTGTGAAGTTTGTAGTACCTTTTAATCCTACTGTCATCATAGAGATCATCAACAATAACACTTGTGGGGGAAAAAAGAATTTTACATTTTCGTGAAAGAGAGTTACAAAAAGACTCAAGAAATGTCTCTTTCTTAATATCCAATGACAGAAAACGGTTTTCACTGTTTTACGTAACCCAACAGGTTTTTATTAATTTTACAGGATCTGCAAATTCCATTTCTCTCCCTGCAACTAAGCCACGCTCTTCAAGCATGAAATAAGTCCTTCCTCTGGTTCCAGTCATTACATAATCTCTTATCTATAGTTTTTCCTGTTCAAAATGTTAAAGGTTAATCACAAACTCTACCCCTTTGAATGCCTGCCTAATTTTACTGTGCACATCACTCAAAATCTACGTATGAGTTTTGATAGAGCAGACTACTTATTCCTTTATCTAAGTTGGTAAGTCAGCACAGAACTCTGAGAAATGCTACTTGAGCTTCCTCGGAAAGTAAACAACATGCTTCACATCTACAGAAGGGAAAAAGACGCTCTGCAAATCTCCTCTGTGGCAAACATGCATACCAACACAGTTCTGTTTAATGGACTCATTCCTTGCCTTGATTTCTCATCTTAATCTAAGATTTATCGCTGCTACTAGAAAAATCAGAGCTGAAGTTCTGGTATGTGATGTACATGAGCACTTGAAAAAGCTGCAACAGAAGGAGCGCGCAGAATACTCATGGAGAATCTTATGCATGTCTTATGTCATTAATGCCTTTTATCAAGCAGTATCTTGCAAAATGGAATCATTGCTGAGATAATCCTTTTGCACTGTCTAGCTGGAAAACAGATAAAAGTAAGAAGCCTAAGAATGACTAAGGCTCTCTGCGCTCCACAGCGCTGGACCTCTACTATCTGTACAGATATTCACTGCTGTGTTTCCAGAAATACAAGAAAAGCTCCATCACCAAGGTCCAATACACCCATGGAAAAAAGATTACTGGGCAATTCACATGTTATAGCCAACTGCTTTGAAACAGCATGCCTTTCCATAAAGTCATGTAATCTAGTTCATCCTAAAGTAGGTTTTGGGAAGCCAACGAGGAAGACAGTTACCTGCTGAGCCAGTGAAAAAAGGTCCTGATGAAGAGCCAGCACAGCCCTGTAGAAGGCACCATCGTGGGTGTCCCTTGGGATCATGCAGGTATATTCTTCCATGCTATCCCACTGGCCTGCAGAGAGACAGATATCCTCAGCAATACAACAGCACCCTCTGCGAGATAAGAGCAGAATTATGCTATAGTGCTTACAGTGACTACGCCTGAATTCAGTACGGTAATAGGTACCTCTATTAAAATACTATATATAGGGGGAACCAATAGAAGATCGATACCTGTTGAACCAATTTTCTTTGATCTTTTACAACTAATCAAATTCTACTTCAAGACANGGGTTTTCACATTTTCTCTAAGTCACTTTGCCAGTGACAAATATTGGACTAGAGGAACCATCCATGACTCCCAGCAAAGCACTTTTGATCTTCTGCATAATCAAGGTGATTGTTAAAGGGTGCTCTGCATTACCATAACAGAAGACTGTTTATGGGACAATTATCACTATGTTTTGCTATATAGCTCATCCAAAGGATATTTGCTTTAAGTGGGTATGTTTTGACTTCTGTCTCAGTGAAAGCATACATTTATGTAAGCTCCCCAGTAGATTGTCTTTGGCAGGGACAGTCTGTTATACATACATACACACAGTTTCAGTGTACGTATGTATACACATACACACACACACACACACACACACACACACAGAGTTATACACAAGCAAAAACACAGATGATTTTCTTATAGGCAGGTTGCTATTCTCATCAAAAAGGTTCTTGCATTTATTTTGTTAAAAAAAGTTGAAACGCTGACATTTCCAGAACATTTGAATGGGTTAGTGTTCCACTAACTTTTCTCAGCAATGGCTGGCAGACAGCAAGTGATCTATAAACTTCTCTAGTAAATACACAGCTATCAGCATAATTGATATTTGGACCATCTACAGATATATTCCATGTATGATTGTCTACTCAGCCGACACAACCTATTAAAATGCTTAATGGACAGTTCTAATTTGTAAATAAGGGTCTGCCAGAAATCAGAGAAATTCTATTAACATCATTTCAGGTCTGAGCTACGTTCAGCGTAAAACTAAGCAAAAGGGACCAGTTAAGCAGCTGATTATCTACTCAGACTGATGAGGAAGTCTCTGTTACTTGACACCATACAGGGAGACCTTATGTAAATGCTGGTTTTCCAAAGGGCTTCAGCGTTGAATGATACCTACTTCGTATCTCGATGTAAATAATTGTGTTGAGTCATGTTTTATTATTTGTAGTTCTGAAGTTAAAACTATTTGTGCTTCTATATTTCTGGCTGTCATATACTATCACGCAAGCACAGCTGGAAGGATACCTCACCTAGACCCCAGGCAGCAGCAGCAGCCATCCTTGCCATCTTAGCTTGAGTTTCATCATTGACCTGTGTCCACTTTTCACAGCACTGCTGGTGGAGCTGGCCCCTAAGAAGAATCCACAATTTCTAATCAGTGAAAAGCCTCTTCTAAGAATTTTGTCTTGTTAAACAACCAGTTTCCAAATATAGGAAGACAACCAGCCCCAATTCCTTTTATGTAGAGTGGAGAACAGGATTCGCCTCTTCTCCTCTGGCTGACTGAGACATGCTAGTCTGATGACAAATATCCTATCATCCAAAAAATAATTTAAGGACACACTATTCTTTGGAAGCACAAATCCAGACAAAAGTTTGCATTTGTTAATAATGTTTATTTTATGAACTGATCTGTCAACTCCAGCCCATAAATCCAGGAAAAAAATATATATATATTCTGAAGGAAAAAATTAACAAAAAAACAAAAGTCACCAAACAAGGGACTTTTTTTTCTTTTTTTTTCTTTTGGAAGCATTAATACAAAGAACATATGATCTTAATAGCTT
>VXAL01004012.1:496320-528221 GCA_013399475.1 Chauna torquata | reverse complement strand
TCTTGTTTTCAAGAAGGATGCACCACATTGCTCACAGGCATTAAAATTGGCCAGATTCCCAATCTTGATATAAACACTTGCAAATCAAATAAAAGCCTTCACAAGCTTTGAAAGGAAAAGCAGTGAAAATTGCTACATTAAAATTTTTGGCCAGTCCTGCTGCTCAGGTTGCAAAAAGTTTTTTTTATCACCTACTCTTTGTTAACCAGAGTCAGTGAAGACAGGGAAGAAAAAAAATTGCCAAGGAAGATGTTTAGCAGAAAGGTGAAACACAGAAAGAGTCTTTGTGTATTGGTTACACAAGAAAGGATCTACTAGAGCAACATAAAATATCACAAATCATTGTAGGAAGTACATAGTTTGTTTCTTATCAAGTCCTCTCACTTGTTTCACTGGTTTTTATATAACTTCAGATATTTATAATAATCAGTTGCAGTAGATTACAATTTTATTTGACTTTACTAGGGATTTAGTCATTACTGTAAAGCTATAGCAAAGTGAACGTTAGAACATTTATGAGCATCTCTAAAGACAAAGGTGAACAGTTTCATGCTTCCTAGCTGTCTGGAAGAGGAAAGCAGAGTTTCAGAGAGCTTTGGCAAAGCACGGACTTCTGAGATCTGCCAGTAGAGAGCTGATGAGAGCCTTTGCCACCTCAGCAGACACCAGGAATGCTAGATCCTAAACACTTGCCGGATACATTTTAAGGGTTTTGCAATGACTGAATACCAAATAAACAGCCATGGGGCACAGCTTTTCTTCTTCTTTCTCTTGGCTTCACACACACCTGCCACAACAACTTCCCAGAGAAGGCAGGCCTTTACACTCACCTCTAATTTAATCTGGCCCTCTGGGGCCAGATTATCTGGTTCTAATTAAGTAATACTAATATACTTCTCTAATTAGGTAACATCAACCAACATCACAAGCATATGGTACATGCTAACTGCAACGATGTTTGGACTTAATTCTCCCAACCACTTCAAACCAACATCCTTAATGAAGTTAAAAAGGATTTGCCTCATGTTCTTGACCTTAAGTGCTCATCTTTTTAGCTACCATGTAGCAGAGTATCTCCACACATAAAATATAATGGAAGAAAAGTAGGACAATGAATTTCAGATTGGATTTCTCTACGAGTGTAACAGGAAAGTCAAAAATAGGACTAGGACCTACCCAGCAGTCAGGAAACTAGCTTCTTCCTAGTTATGCCTACAACTACGCGACTTTCCAAAATACAACTTGAATTCCGGATCCTGTTTTAAGTACACCAATACATAACAGTGGAAGCATTTCCTATAGACTGTCAGCTTCTACAGCTGATATTATGTGGCAATGACTTGCATCAATAGGTATTGCTGCCTAATATACTACTCAGTTCTCCATGCAACAGGGAGAGATTCACCTTTCAAATACTCAAAGAAGTCAAATTCCATTAAGGCTAAGGTCTCTGCCAAGAGAGATGTCTGCCCAAGTCTCTCTTAATGCTTCCTCGAAAGTAATGACAGATGTGAAGATTTGTGCTCTTTTCCAATCCTGCATAATATTTGTTGTTACAACTTAGAGAGAACAAAGTGATAGAACAAAGAAGTATCATCTCCGTTTTAAAACAGGCAAATCGAAGTACAAAAGAGAAAGATGTCTTACATTAGGATATACAATTCAGAGGCTGAATCCGAAATAAAACCCCAGCTGACTCATTTTCAATGGAATAGTTTACAGAGTGGATTCAGAAGTCTTTCTGCACTGTTCTGTAACATCTGGATGCAACAAGGAGCTTGTCTGAATCCTGGATACTTCCAAAACTTAAATCAAGAAGGAATGCAAGGACAATGGCTACCCTTTTCTAGATCTGTCCCTCATGATGTGAGCATGTGTGTAGGGAAATTCAGATTGTACAAAACAAAGAAGAGTTATGATAAACTAGAGAAACAGCAGAGTGGATCAGAGTCCTATGTAACATGATGGGGGTGTTAGCAGGGTGGCTTTTTGGGGTGGGGAAGCCTAAGTCTGGCTTGTCCTATTCTTTGTTCCAGCTTCCACAAAAACACATTTCTCATTGCAGGAAGCCTGAGAAGAATTTGCCCCTGGGAATGACAGAAGCTCCAGCTGGAAGAGGGCTCAGACAGGATTAGAGGCAGAACAAAAAGGTCAGGCTTTCGTCCCGTGTGCAGTGGCACTTCCTGGTCTGAAGTATAAAAGCAATTTTGCTATGGAAGGTTTCTGGAATGTCCGTGACAACAATATGACTGAAACCAACCATCTACTGTAAACAGAGGTGTCCTCAGTATTTTAATTAAATTGTACTTACATATCTCCCTGGTGATATCTCAGGTCACCAACACTACACAGTAGCCTCACAAGCTGATACTACAGACTACAGGGGTTTCTGCCTGAAGTATAGCACACAGGCAGTCACCTACAATGAAACTCAAGACACCCATGCTGCCTTGGAGATCTCTAATTCTGATCTCCTCCAAAAGATCCTCTCTTCTTCCCCCCCCCCCAAAACAAAGTCAAAGTTATGTTATATCTGTATTCATGTTTCACCCCTTCAATACTTTGATGCTTTCATCTTTCTAAATCTTTGCACCGAGGGGAAGGGTGAGGGGTCTCATTTTCATTCTACAGAAAAGCTATTTGCCAGCTGTGGTGCAAATCAGGGGCAGAAACAAAGCATCTAGCAACAAGTGTAACAAAGCTAAGAAGGATGAGAACCTGCACCAACTAGATGCTGCTTCCCATTTCTTTAGAAGAGAACGGGAGATCAGCAAGGCTTTTCTAATCTTAATTAAGCAGAAATTTTGCAGCTGCTTTGGACCAGTAAAAAAGTCTAAATGGGATAATACATCTCTGCTGTGTTTGTTCTCTTTTTTTTTGTAAAAGGAGAAAGATTAGCTTTATTTTGTTTTCTTGGACACCAAGAAACTTTCATGGCATTTACACCAGGAGCAGACATGAGTCATTTACCCCTTCATCACCCCTTCATGGCATCTTATCTCTGTCAGTTGTCACAATCAGAAGCTTTGCAGGGAGATACAAGAACCCACATCTACAGCAACTGCAGAGCAGCCTGGCTGTGAGGGAACAAAAAAAAAAAAAAAAAAAAAAAAAATATCCACAAGGATCTAAAGCAAAAGTTGCAGACCTTTTGCAAACAGCTGCACCATTGATGAAACTTTTCTACTTTGGGATCAGACAGCTATAATCAACGTTTTAACTTTTACAGGATATAAAAGAGGAGATGGGAACTCACTATATCTCAGCCATCTGATACTTAATCTTTAGACAGTCAGAGTAGGTCAAGAGTTATTCTTAAACCTACACTTTATGTAGCTGTGGGCATTTTAATTACCCATAGATGATCTTCCTGTCTTAAAATGCTGTTAATAAACTAGCCTCTGTAAGACTGGAGTTAGTCAGACTGATTGTTTCCTGTAAAAAAACTAATTAGACTGTCTTTCAGCATTAATGTCCTCTTGCTTGACCACTATGGGTAAACAGAAGCATGGGTTTTGATTTACTTGGTTTGCAGAGTTCTGTCCACCCCACCCTTAGATATCCCATTTCTAAAAAGAACAGCACTGAATTCCACAAAACAAGTACTCCAGAGACAACAGAGCATCCAGAGAGAGGAGGATTAGATGCTGAACAGATGAACTTGTTAAAATATTCCCTAAATTAAGAAATACTGCAGGCAGAGGGCTATTATCCCCACCCACCCCCCCAGAACTTCTGAGCAATATTTCAGTAGGACTTGTTGGATCTAGGAGTACCTGCTAGGGAGTTACCTTCCTTGAACTTTTAAAAACTCATGCTGTTTGGACAGACTTTTCACGTCCTGGACCTCTAAGGTTCTTATGTTACTGAAGTGCCAGAGTTAGTCACCAAGAAGGCTACAATCCAATAGGCAATAATTACTGGAAACTTTCCTTATTTCCCATCCCTCTCCCACAACCCTTTCAGGACAGAACTGAGTGAAGTCTCTCCTGCTCTCCCTAACCATTCTTGGCTGGAACCTGTTCCAGTTTCACCCTGTAAACACCTGATATGAACAGACGAACTGGGAGGGGCCAGAAAGCTCCACATAGCTTCAGGGGGGTGGAAGTAAACCGAAAAATAGTATTTAAGATGCTTTGAGACAGATTTCCAAAGTGCATAGACTGACAGGAGGGGTCTGAAAAAAGGCTGCTTCTTCAGGCTCCACCTTCAGAGACTCACTTCATTGGAAGAAAGCTAGGTACCAGTCTGCTGTGGCACTTGCAGAAAGTTTCATACCTACCCCAGCTGCATTCAGAATACCCGCAGTCAGCTGGAAGTTATCCGTTGCTGTAAGCAAAAATGCCAGTAAGATTGACTGCTCAGCTGGCATGGCTCTGCATTATCACTGTGTCTGTGGCAACCTACCCAGCACTGCTGCAGAAGCCTCCTAAAAGGAGGACAATCAATGGGAATGCACAGTCCAAGACGACAGGCTGCTGTGATGAGATTAAAGAGCTCAAGCTGCAAGTAGCCAACCTGAGCAGAATGCTGCAGGAGCTGAGCAAGAAGCAGGAAGGTGACTGGGTGAATGTGGTCATGCAGGTGATGGAGCTGGAAGGAAGCACCAAGCAGATGGAGTCCCGCCTCATTGACGCTGAGAGCAAATACTCTGAAATGAACAACCAGATAGGTATCATGCAACTCCAGGCAGCTCAGACGGTCACACAAACTTCAGCTGGTAAGGAGGGAGTCTCCAAGCTCCCAGGATGCACCTCTTAATGCACAAAATTAACTAATAATTAGTTCTTAATGCTAGCATGTCCCACTAACGTGATTATCAAGTATGCATTCTGAATACTTCTGCTTAAAGTACTTCTGTAGGCAGCTGATGCTAAGAAAAAACACTGACTTCACAATCCAGCTGTATTTTAATACTTGTATGTCTGTTATCAGGGAGTGGAAAAATTGAACAGTGTATTAGCAAAGTGATGATCTTGGTCTAATACCTCATTTTCTGAGCACTGAAGTAACAATCCAAAAAGAAAGGGATCTGGTTTTGTCAGGGAATGGCTCTGGCAGTAATATCCTTTGAGTTCACAGTGCTGATAGGGGACCGGAAGTTGGTAAAACAATTAGAAATGCTCTCCAAGAATTACTGTAGATTTGTAATTGTATCTTTATGACTATCTCTGAGCCAGAGTAAAAGAGGGATCCATTATTTGAATGATAATTCTCAGAAATTCAAGACCGCAGATGATGCAAGATGCAAGCTGTTATATAAGCCTAGCCAAAACACATTCAAAATTCTCTCTTCCCTGGGGGAAGATTTCATTGCACACAGTGATGGCACAGGCCTGTAATAAATGTGGAATGCAGGTGCATTTTGTAGTTCAGCTACCTGTAATGAAATTTCTAGAAGAAAGCGTCATTCAGTTTTTGTTGGCTTCTCTCTTAAATTAATTTTGACAAGCTTAAAACTTCCTTAGAAAGACTGCTGTTGTCTGAGATGACTGGGTTTGCCAAAAAATTTCACTTGGATTTTTTTTTTTTAAAATGTAAAGGAAAAACTTCTAAATCTATTTACTAAAATTTTCCTTCCAAAAAGCTCCACTTAGTCAAGTTTTGACACACCACTCACTGTTTACAGTAGGTCTTAAAAATTTTTACTATAAATTTTACCATGAATGAATCTCATTGGAGCTATAGTAAAAGTATGGAAAAAATAAAACAACACACAGAAGAAGTTGGTCCAGAAGGTCAGACAGATGTGTCTCACTCCACCAGGTAAGAGACATTTAGTCTGTACTAAATTGAAAACTGTCAGAATGGATAAAGCCCTGCTTCGGCTAGTTTATCTTCCTCAGAAGAATAGCTGTGCATATCACCAGTTCAAGTCAGCTCCTGCACAGGGAGGAAAGGACGCTTGCAGAGACTGACTGCAGCTAAAACCCACTGCCTCAGTCACAGGCTCTAGTACAAGAAGTGCTGAGCTAATATGCCTCACCAACAAACTCAGCTAACCTGCTCAAGCACGCGATCAAAACAGGCATCTGGCAGCAGGCCTATCCATTCTACTGAATAAGCCTTTATTATTGGGGGGGGGAAGGCGGGATGACACGACAGCAAATATATACCTTCTTACCTTCCAGCAAAAACACACACAGTAGCAATGTGAAAAGAAAGCAAAGATCTGTCTTTGGATACAAGAGGTTAAACAAACAAACAATAAAACCACCACACACACAGAAAGAAAGAAACATCACTTAAGGTCCCAGTGCTGCAACCTCTCTTTCTAATGCATTCATCGATCAAAAGTAAACCATTTCAGGGAAACAGACTTGCAGGAAGTCTTCTTTACTTAATTACTGCTCATACTACAAACTAAGCTTTACAGAAACCACACTTATGGGGGGTTATTCTTGCTGTTCAGATTCTTACTTTATGGTTCCGATTCAAGCAGATGCTGTCTATGACTGCTCATCACTTTATCAGAGGAACTACCGAATCTCTGGTGTTTACAAGCTACCTCCTGATGAATTTCTGGGGAGTCCAGATCTGGAGGTAAGGATGTCAAGCACACAACGTATATTACATGTCTTCTGAAATATAATCAAGAAATAATTACCTACTACAGAGGTGAAGAGAGCACATACTGAGTTATGATGCCCTGCACTTTGAACCAGCACCTTTATGTAGGCAAACTGGGGAGGAATGTACATTTAAGAAGGAAAAGTAGAAAGAGTTCAGATAAATGAATTTTTTTGTTGCTTTTAAACAAAACAGGAAGTTCTTCAACTTGTGAAATCTGGAACAGTGCTGTTTCTTGTCTTGTTTCAACAGAAATTAAACTTCCTAAGCCTACTGATAAGCACTACATTTTTCCTGTTCTAGGTGTTCTGTGACATGGAGACAGATGGAGGTGGTTGGACTATCATCCAAAGACGTAAAGTTGGTTTGACATCTTTCAATAGGGACTGGAAACAATACAAAGAAGGATTTGGCAATATTCGGGGTGATTTTTGGCTGGGAAATGAAAACATCTACCGACTTTCAAGACGTCCCACTGTTCTGCGAGTGGAATTGGAGGTAATAAGCTCCCAATTTCAGCAGCCAAAGTTTTGTTGTTTTTTTTAAATGGAGTGATTCTTTCATAGCAGATACCATCTCCTATCTCTATGGAAAGCCCAAGGAACTTGCATGCTTTAATTATTAATACAAATAGAATAAAATAAAAAGTAATAATAATTTAAGGAAGTAGGATGGACCTAGTGACAGATTCAAGGACAAGGTAGAATCACATTCTCCCGCAAGCAAAGTCAGTAGTACAACCTTCAGTCTCCATACAGACTGTCTTTAGGAATGTGTGAGCTCTAGAGAATCCTGCAGAATCCAGTGCAGACAGATCAAACTGCTGACCACCTCAGATTTAAAGATTAAATCTACATCAGATACCTGAATGAAAGATCAAGTCTTCTCCTTTTGCAGCACTTCCAGTCTGTGTACAAGACGGTTTGCACTGTATTACCCCCAAAACAATTTCTACAGTCTAATAAAAGCTTGGGTTTGGCTTGGACTAGTTTATAGCTGGCACAATAGCTCTGATGAACGGGATACGTATAATGAAAAAAAAGAGTTGAAAGGCTTTATATCTAGAAGTTCCTCTTTCATAGAGGAAAAAAGTGACTTGAGGCAGCACACTGTCAAACAAGGCTGTTGAATTGTATGAGCTGCACACCAGGTTTCCGTATATATCATTTAATAACAGCGCTTAGAAGACTTGGAAGTCCAACACTTTGCTCAGAAAAGTTTCTTTGCCTTGGCAGAGGAGCTTCAGCAGTCTGTTCCTGAGATAGAAAAGACTCAAAAAAAAACTAGGACTGAGAAAAGACATGCAACATGCACTGTACGTAAGTACAGACTGTGGACTCTTTTCAAAACTATTTTAACAGGACTTATTTCTTCTTCACTGTTCTGTGACAGGACTGGGAAGGTAACGTACGCTATGCACAATATAAGCAATTCACCCTGAGCAATGAATTAAACAGCTATCGTCTCTTTGTGGGGAACTACACTGGCAACACAGGGCGTGACTCCCTAAGGTACCACAATAACACAGCCTTCAGCACAAAGGACAAGGATAACGACAAGTGTGTGGATGACTGTGCCCAGTTCCGTAAAGGTAAAGTACACAAATGCCCTCCTGTCCTCAGTGAGCTGCTCGGGTAATTCGTTGAGAGCACAAGACTCCCTCTTGCAAAATAACTAGCACCTAGATGGCAAATCAAGGAAAAGGTGACCAGTTTTGGAATACACACTTCTCAGTTACATGTGAAGTCTGATTGTTAAAGCTGATTTACATACAGCCAGCCTGTATGTTATAAACCATCAGTAATCTTCAAAGCATTTAGTGTATGCTCTCATATACTGTTAGCCAGCCTATTATTGGCTTGTCTGCCAATCTGCCAGACTATCTCAGATGTTGATATAATTCACTGATGTAGGAAGTTATTTCTGTATATAACATTTCTATTTTTACCTACATTTTTATGAGGTTTCAAGTTCTAGTATTAGGGACTTGTAAATATTCTGCTGGGGAGCTACGCCCACCTCAAGGTTCAACCTGAACTCTAATCTTTATTCCGATTCTGTTAAGAACCTCTGATGAAGTTACACTCTTCATTCAGTTTTTTATCTTTATATGAGGTCTGTTGCAAAGATAATTGTCTCCACTGTATCTTACCCTTTTTTCTTTCCCTTGTTCTACCCCCATGCAAAATGGGAATTAAATTATTGATATATGTCTCAATAAAATAATGCAGCTTAGTTGTACAGTCCAGAAATCTTCTAATGACCTTAAGATGCACACACTAGGAACCCAAATTCATTTCCTATGATAACTCTCAGAATATTTCCTTGCCCTGTTTCTGTCTCTGAGAGGAATGAGCAACTAAATGAAGAGCTAATGGACTAATCTGACTGTTTAACTGTAAAGTCTTTATATATTCAGTATCTATGTTAAGTTTTGAATTTACTTGTAATGCCAGTTATTAGGGCCACAGACTAAAAATTAAATACTGCATTCTGGATGCTTTCCTCAGGAAAGGGCAATAGTTCGAGTTATTAATATAAAACATACCTGTTCTAAATAAATGGCTCACCAGGAATCCATTAATTTGTTTTCTGAAAAGGTGGATACTGGTACAACTGCTGCACAGATTCCAATCTGAATGGGGTTTACTACCGCAAAGGAGAACACACCAAAAATATGGATGGTATCACCTGGTACGGATGGCACGGATCAACCTATTCCCTAAAAAGGGTTGAGATGAAGATCAGGCCAGAGGACTTCAAACCATAGAGGAAACCAATATTTGTCCATACAGCTACATGATGCCAGTACAGACAAGGTGGGCAACCGACAACTCAAAACCCGCCATTTAATTGCCCACTTCATCTAGTACATGCGACAGCTACATACTGACTATGTACATATACAATCACTAAGGCACCCTAAACACCAGACACAGCCACTAGTGTTATCAGGGCTCAAACTTATCTCCTTTTAAGGCCCATTCCAAAGGGATAAATACTGTGTTAGAATAGTTTAGAACAAAATGCAAAATACCTCCAAAATACCTCCTGCACTTACAGCACCTTCAGAAAACTTACTGGTGTGTTTTCACAAGTGCTGCAACTAGCAGGTTGTATTAACCAGCTAGGCAGAGACTGCAAAAAGAAAGCCTCCTTGCTCCCATTCCATCAGCATCTAGAATAAGCATTGCTGAGTAACTCCTTTCAAGAGGGACTCAAATCACAAAAATGGCATACTGGTTTCTAACAAGAGGAATCACCAATCGGAAGTGTCCTCAAAGCACCTTTCTTTAGTGTATGGTTACATGGCTTATATTCCTACAGAGGAAAAAATGAAGCTAAAAAAATCTGGATAATTAATATTGTGCAGGTTTTCTCCTGAAGTTTTACTGCCATCTCCTGCTGCTGTCTCAAATAAGTCACTACAGAGGGCTGCACCCAGCAGATAGTACCCTGGAAGAAGAATTTGTCCCATATGCTCTGTGATACTTATTCCTCTCCAAAGATCACCTAAAGCCTGATAAACTAGAACACAACTTTCTGGGCCACCACCAAATTATGTTCATGGTAGAACATAAGTGTGCTATATGTCAGTAAGAAAAAGAGAGAACAGCAAGTTGGCAAAAAAAAAAAAAAAAAAATCCAGACCCAGCCAACCAACCAAAAAATTCAACTCCTACACTGAAAACCACTGTATCCATAAGCAAAACACCACTACACACTAGAGAATCCACAAGTTATTAAATCAAATGCTAGCATACCACACTGAGAAATATTAAAATCCATTCTGAAGATTCCCCAATTAAAACTTAACTAGAGATTTTATGTTGAAAATCAGTATGCTGTCTCTCCCTCATATAACAGTGTTGCAAACAACATTTAAAAAACAAAGACTCCTCCCATAGCCATACCATTCTTTGATTATGTTGGAAAAGTTATAGTTAATACATCTATTTTTATTCACCTTAAAGAGGACTTGAATCTAATTTAAATTGTTCAGTCTTGTGTGAAATGGGAGATAAATGTGTCTCGGGAATTGCTTTACGTATGTTTGACTATTAATACTGTAAATTTCAACTGCATGGAACTATAGCTGGAACTACTTTAACTGTGGTCTATAAAGTGGATTTTAAAATTTTCTAAACTTTTTAATTTCTAATAATAAATTGTCTTTCATTTTTAACCCTGATTTACTTCAAGTCTTTGCTCCTTAACTTGCTTTTTGATACACAGAGAAACAGCTGCACATGTGACTGAGACCAGGAAAGGGAACACACTGAATTCTATATTTTTCTCAGAAAAATAAGAGAGGACAAAGGATGAAAGAATATAAGATGGGGAGAAATAAAAAAAAAAACAAACAGAAAAAAAAACACACACACAAAACCCAAACAAACAGGAAAGCACAACTCCAAGGAATTAGGAGGGCTGAAAAATTCACTACTGAAAAATTCACTGCATACAGACAAAGTGAAGTTTTTGCTTAACCACAATCGATCTGTCCATATTAGATTGCAGAGTTAACATTCCTGGGATAAGAAACAGATTCACATTTAACAACAGGTAGTTCGGTACCAAATCCAAATCCTTCAGTTCTGAAGCCTGATGTGTTACTGAGCAGAGCTGCTGGTGAGCAGAAAAGGGGTACACCATGATGCAATTGCAGAAAGCCACCTGAAATTATATTATAAGACCCAAAACTTTGATCTTTTTTAACAGAAGGAAATTCAACCATTTTAGAAAATTTGGAGTTTCCATCCCAAGACTGAATGATACTTCAGTCTAGCATCTCTATGTCCACACTTTTAAATCAGTCTTTTTGAGCTCTAATGGAGACAGTAGCAAAGCAACTGCATGATGAAAATGGATTCAGAGTGTCTTGAGACTGCACATGGCCGTTCTGCTACAGAGCATGTGCAGTAGCTTCCCTTGCTTTGTTACCAACTGTGCAGATATTTCAGACTAGCATCTTTACTGTTGACAAAGCTCAGGAAACAATACACTATCATACTCATTATAGTATCTTCTATTTCATATATGAAGAATGAGACCTACCTAAGCCAGAAGAGCAGAATTTGATCAGAAATTTTAATCAAGAGCTTCAGCTATTCTGGCTTATTTATCCATAGGTGTAGAAATCTCTCTCACCTAAGTTAAAGCCACTCCAAGTAGTCCCATACCGAACTTGAAGGGTGAGGGGTGGAAATCAGAAAATTCCCCATCTTCGAAACTTCCTGTGGCTTCTATTGGAATTTTAACCACATAGTAAAAGCGTAGAACTTCACAGCTAGGAGCGTACATCTACAAGCTAGAGTTGGTAAGCCTACAACGGAGTCTTGCAGCAGATAATGCAATCCTAAGAATTGTCTAGATTCATCCTAATGGTATCCTAAATTGGGTACTGATGTGAGAGTAGAAATTGCATCAGTTGTTGTCCTACCTGATAAGAGACTCTAGAATGGCTGGGGTGGGACCCTTCTGAAATTCCAGCTCCTTGTAGTGAAGAGCTTTGGCATATGCTCTACATTTTGCTGCTCTTTCACCCAGGAGTACAATACCATTATCATCTCTCAGAGGCAGCGGACCCTGGGTAGAAGCACATGTATCAAAAGCAAATTGAGTATTGGGGGCGGGGCAGGGGGGGAAGTATGCATGAACTCTTCACATTCTTTCCATGCACTAGACACCAGACAGCTAACCAGCATTAGAAAAGAGCTGCCTGACAGCATCTCTACCTTGTCACTGTGTTCCATGAATTCTGCCAAGTTCAGCAGCGTCTGAGTGACCTCTGCAATGTCCTGAGAAGTCAAGGCCAATTCAATGCTTCGGATCAACTCATCCTGCTGGTCTTCATTCAGTTCAGACCAGCATGAAACAAAAGCAGCATTGAAGAGATCTCTGAAGAGGAAAACAAAAGAGTGAGAGGTGGGGATTCATTATTCATGAGAAAAAGTCTATTTGACAGTGGACTTGCCTTTTTATTCCAGGAAAGATAGCTACAAAACGCATACATATGTCTACCTGCAATACATAGTGGTTAGCTTTTATAAAAGCTAGCTTCTGTACCAAATGTTTAGTGAAACCTGAGTTATAAGAATACACAACAGGATAAGATACTCTGATAGTAAGATATTGTATTACCACATGCTAGCAAGTATTTTAGGCTCGAACAGACTCTTCAGAGCAGCAAGGACACATTTTTATGTTGCAAAGAACCAGGTCTAGCCTGACTTAGATCACAAATGAATGTAGTGAAAAAGATGATTGGGCACTTCTTTGGACACACACATGCCACGCAGACACACACTTTCTGTGCTCACTAGAGGACCGCAATAGCTGGAAACTGCACTAGTGGCAAAGGCTGGGGAGAGAGGAGGAAAGGTGGTGAAAAATGGATACAGTGACAGCCCTTGTCACTGCTAGCACTCTGAAGAAATACTGCGAAATGGGTTTGAGATGCATTTGCAAGTATGCATGGAGGACACTAGCATTATTTCTGCCTACCTAGGAATTGCTGACCTTTCATCATGCTGTTTCCTCTTCTATTTCACAAGTGATGAAGCTCACATTAAGACAAAATTAAACGAGGGATGAACACTTTTCTAACAGTCAGATTTCTATACACCGACAATACAAGTGTATATCATTGTGAAGAGATAAAGAGGCAACTGCTTAAAGAAACTAAGTTTCTCCAGACAGACATACTGGTTACAAAAGAAATAAAGCCCAGCAGCTTATTCCCCTCAGAGGAATTTTTATTCACCCATAGCAGATCCTTGAAACTATTTCATACTCTGCTTTTCCAGCTTCATTTTTATGTGCTTTATGTTATTTCTAGACTAATATGAAGAATTCCACTAAAAGATTTTGTGCACATCATGCAGCTGCCAACCGTGAAGGCTGGAAATGAAATCAAGTTGCCAACTATTTGATTTGTCCCAAAGCAGAAACTCTCTCTATTTATGGAACCTAAGAGCTTTTAAGTAGCTTTCTTTTTCCTTATAATCTCTGGCTTGCATCTGCAATTTCAAGTGATCTGAAAAACACATAATTACCGAGCCATGGGATTGTACGCCTGAGCCAGGGCCCAGCATGAGCGCAAGGATGGTGAGGAGGAATCTTTCAGCAGCTCCAAACTCAGTCGTCTTAGCCATTCCAACCAGTCATCTTTGGAGACTCTTCTTGCTGCTCCCCAGGCCTGCAGTACGAAGCGAGACAATTTAACTACCAAATAAGCACAATCCAAAAGCAGAAGAAATCCATCAACAGGCAGTACAACTTCTTCACAGCTCCAGACCACATTTCTGAGATTCCCTTTTCCATTCCCTGAAATCCATTTACCTTTACCAAATAATTTGCAGTTGGACAGTCTCATTTCTAAGAAATCTTCCCTAAATGTATTCCTGTCATGACAAGTATTTAACATGAATAATTCTTTCCCTACAAAAAAACATCAAGAGCCAAAGCCACGGTTGAAACATCAGCTTAAAAATACTTAATGCGTTTAGAATTACATTTTTAGGTCTAGCATTTTCAACCCAATCCATCCTGCTATACTGCATTGACCGCTGCATACTTTACTGTTGAAACTAGCTTAGCTATTACTCTCTTCAAGCCAGTATAGAGCTTATGACAAATACTAAGATATAAGAGAACTGGTTGATTAAAAGAAAAAAAAAAAAAAAAAGAAAGCAGAGGCTCTGAAATAGATGTCTCTAGAAGCTACAGATGATTCTTTGTAATCAAAGAAGCATTGTTCGTACTTCATATAAAGTGTCAGGATTACTTCACAGTTGTTAATAGCCTGATAATCCAGCTGCTTCTATCTTTTAAGTTGCTTAGTACCTTCTGATTTTAAAGAGAGTCTCAGACACTACTTTGACCTCAGTTCTTGTACAGAACTAGCAACAGAAAAGAGATGTAAACAAATGTTGTTTAGATGCACTGGATAAACTCCTTAGTTGAGACACAATAGCTCCTCCCTTCAGAGACAAACTCATGCTGTGCACAGCTCCACTTCTACCTTCTGCAGGTTGATGGTGCTAACGTGTAATTTCTTCATAGGACCTGTTTCCACCGGACCACTGGCCAAGGTTTCTCCCTGGTTGCTTCTCAACATCCGGTGCTGATAAATCAGGGGATCCTCCTCTTCATCAGCAAGAGTATAACCCTACAATAAATGAAGATCACACCCACTTACATAAAAGCAGTTTTCTACAAGCCAAATGGATGATAAAGTCGGTGCACTACCAATTTGCGAAGCAAACAACTGTGATTCATAATAATGATTATTACAGCTTATAAACCAGTGAACTCAAATGAGAGCCCTTTTCTATTTAAGATACCTGTTAATAAATCTTAGCTCCTGGTATTAAAGGACAAAACAATACCCCACTGCAGAATAACACACCTTAAAAAATAAGCACTCTTTCCTATTTGTCTTGCTACTAGGTCTGGGACAGCAACGTGCTGCTTGTCATACACTATCCAATTACAGAGCAGTTACTGAGTTTTTGAAATGTAGGCCCTACTACAGAAAAAGAGACATTGTTATCTCAGTATTAAGTCCTGACACTGTGGAAATAGTACAAGAAATCCACATTTAAGAACAACTGAGAGGAAAAAGTAAGGACACTGGTTACAAATATAAGTTCTTATCTAGAACTTGATAGGAAGTAATTAATCCTCTTTGATGCATATCCCCAACGCAATCTCAAAATCTCCTTTCAGAGCTATATTTAACACACAAATACAGCAACAACTATTCTTCATCTTATGAGTAATGTGAAGTGAAATCTCCCAGCTACATCAGTTTCAACATGAAAACATTCCCTAAGTATCCTTATACAAACAACTAGATACATATCAACTCACCTTTACAATCCTGCAGATAAGAACATCATAACGTTGATGGTTAATTCTGTGTCGCACCAGAACTTTGTTCACCATTGGGATAAAAATCTGGTACTGTACAGGGGAACGCATCAAAAACTAGTTACTCAGTCTCACCAAAAGCAGTAAAATCCACCTTTGTTTCACTGATCTGATAAGAAACCAATTCTGGAAGTCTGATTTCAGTAACTCCTGATTCCAGAACCAACTAAGAGAAGAAAAATCTGTTTTCTTTAAAAATCCAGAATAAGCATACTACAAATATTCAACTTTAATGCCTTGATCTTCGGGACAATTCCTCCCTCTATAAGCTTGCAAGCCTTAGAAGAATATTACCTTCTTTCCCAGCTGGAATACCAGAGAGGAGAGAGTGTCCATTGCAGTTGTTCGTAGTTCTGGGCTCTGATCTAGGGTTCGCACAATGGGATGAATAATCCGTGAGGCATAATCAGTAAAATCCAGGGACTCTGTCAAGCGGTCCACTGTTTCTAGAGCAGCTCTAAAGTCAGAGCAGAAAGAAGGGAAGACTTCTAATCTCTCATGGTACAACAACAGAAACAGAATGCATAAATAAGTGATTCATGCTCAGACAATCTAAGCATCAGTAATACCAAAAACATGTCACCAAAACCATTACTGCAACTGTATCACTCACAGAACAGCTTGCAAGTTGCAGCGACTAAAATACTGACAGGTAAGAACCAGAAAGTAATAATCTATACCCAAGAAAAGCAAATAACAGTGCTGTGATGTCCAACTGAGAATAACCTTCCATAATGACCTAACACAGAGAAAACCTGTGGAAGAAACTAAGCAGTATTTCATTCTACACATGGCCAGGACAACCACTGAGGAACTTGGATACCACAGGCAAAAAAAAAAAAAAAGACTGTAAGGCCACTAACACTTACTTGCGAGCCACCACTGGGACGTCTGGGGCATCGAATAGCTTTACAATGGGAGGTAGTAACAAATGAAGGTAGTCATCCAGGTTAGCTCCAAAGAGCTGGATTGCATTCAATAGCTGGAGGGAAAAATGACCCAATGTGACCCAAAGTCAGGAAAGATGCATTTTAAATAAGTCAGTCTCCAGAGAAAAGTTGCTTTGACCCTGCACTTTAAACACAGTACTGTCTGTATCATTTCACCCCGAGCCATTGCTGAACCGCACAATAGGTGCATTCATCTGCTTTGCAACATAAAAGCAGTAGAAGCCCATCTGGAGCAAGGCACATAACCTGCACCTGCCTCAGCAATACTCAAATTCAACCCAGCTGGCTGCAGCTTACCACTCACCTTGACAGAGACAATGCGACTCTGACTATTGTCATGCATGAAGACCCGTAACATGTGAGGAATGAGCTGAGGCAGATAGAGCTTGAACTCGCCTCCTAGAGCCACCACAATTTGTTCGATAAGTAGGATAATTGTGCTCTGTATGGAGTTGTTCATGACCCAGAAGTCCTACAGAAGAAAAAGAAACCAGAAAAAATTAAATAGTTCTCCTGCAGCTGTACCAATTAAAAGACAAGCAGACTGTAGGAGACAGTATCTAGATAAATTCAAGCTTGTGGGGGGTGACTATACTTCCCTTATAGAGTTATATAAGTGGGTGGTTTTGGTTTGTTTTTAAAACATTTGGTGCCTCCAGTAGGTTTAGAGCTGTTAAAAACAACACCCAGGCAACAGATTTTTCCTAATCTCTAAGTGTTTGCAAACTGTATGTGAAAATGAAGTGAAATGTCACCTATTCACGAACTCCAAACACCTCTTGTTAAAAACTATGTTTTTGAAAGTATTAAGTACACAAAACCCAAGAGCTCAAAAGAACTCAGAACTAGCAGAACCTAGAAGCTGCTCTTGTTGCAGTTACTCAAAATAACGTGTATTATTTTTCCAAATACATGTTATTTCAAAATGCAATTATTGCTTCAAATAAACGGAATTTGCACTTAATATGAATTTATGGAGTAACTGATGCATTTGATAATGACAGAAACACTATCCACCTTTTCTGACAGTAAAACACTGGCTTAAAAATTGTACTCACTCTCATGAGGGTGACAATTTCATCCATATAGGGCCGAATATGACTTCTCACAAAGGACACTAACATCCCTAGCTGCTGGAACAGGAACTGGAAGGAAGAAATGGGTAGTGATCAACGTAGCTATTCAAACACCAGAGTAACTCTGGGTGAACTGTGTTTCACAAGCAAATTACAAGCTCATTTACCAAACAAACAGCATGCATTGCTTTTATGTGCTCAAAATCCGGGGCTAAATTCTTAGCAGCTTCAGCTCAGTGGTGTTTTTTTTGTTTGTTTTGTTTTTTTGTTTTTTTGGTTTGTTTGTTTTTTAAACTTGCACCAAAAATTTTAAGAGCCGCTCAAAGCCTTACACAGTCAAGCACAGGCATTTAGGTAACCAAATTTATCAGAATGTGTCAGAATAGACTTGCGAGCATAAACACCAAGACTTCAACTACTACAGAGCTTTGTAATTCAGGTTTGAAGGATGCTTCCAAAAATTTAGCCCCTAATCTTTTCCCCCTGCCTGTAAGCCAAACTGGCACACATCTTAAGATACTCCTTCTGCACTCTTCCCCATCCCCACCAAGATATATTGGTGAAAAGTTACTGGGGAAGAGAGTTTGGTCCTTGATATACTGCCATATATATCACAAACTTGTTTTTGAAGGATGGTTGATACCATAACAGAATTTTGACCGAGACAATTTTATTCATATATACTATGTCAGTTTTGAAATTCCTTTTCTCCTAATACAATCTTATGCACTCACTCATGGCAATGAATTTATTTTTGAAATCGGTATGAAATAACGTGGGTAAAATCTCCTTGTCCATAAAACAGATGTACAGTCTTTTTCCTAGGAAAACAGGAACATGTAAATTATCATTTATTAAATTTCATTCCTTCATGCAGTATTTGAAGACTATACTGACAAAATACAGTGAAAGTGGAGCTCGGAGAAAGATTACAGGGTTTTGTGAAAACTGAGTGAGAGCAGTACACCTACATTTATCAAAAATGAACTCTGAGCTCCTGTACTGCACCTGGTTTTTTTTTTGGTGTTGAGAGAGGATGCTTAAACACAGGACAAGGACCTGCCTCCTTTAGGCCTTAGTGTCACGTATACCCACCTCAGCTCTTCTCCCCAGTACACTTTCACCATCTTCTTTTACCTGAAAATTTTTAAACAGAGTGTGCACAACTGCATAGCTTTCAAGCAAGTTAGATCAGTCAGGTCTAGGAGTTCGGCCAACCCAGGCGCATGAGAGGTTTTCCTTCCAATCTGAGTAGTAGTTCAGTCTGGGAGAAAACAGCGGTTCTATAGCAGGGTTGGGATTCTGCTAAGGGAGCACCCATCCCACCTATAAAACACAGTACCAATAACTAGTACAAACTGCCCTTCCCACCCCAGAGATTGTTTTCAGCAGCCTGAGAAAAAGACTTGGCAAACAGCAGCCGTCTCTGGTTAGATGTACCTTAGGCCCATTCTTATCTTCACACAATTCTCACTTCCTTCTAAAACTGTAACTTAAGTGGGAAGGAAGAGAAAATGCTGCTGTGGAATCACCACCCACATTGCTCTGAATGTTAGCAGACTGTGGCAAATTAAATTTGCCTTCTCACAGATGAGCCGAAGTACATAGTTGCATCAGAAACTTAAATAATCCACCTCTACTATTTAATAACTGTTTGCAACAGTACATTAATGCAGAGATCACTGAAAGCTCTGGGAGCTGCACAAGTTGTTTTCCTGAAAAAGACCAGCTTGATGAAAAAACAGATTCAGATGTTGTCCATCTAAGGATTATCAGAAGTAGCTGTTTCAATAAAAAGCAGAAAAATTCTTTCCACTAGATATTCTACCAAATGCTCACAGGAAAGAAAAACCAGAGCTGTACCTCACTTCTGCAGCATGCTCGACAGCAACACATAGCACAGCAATGCCCAAAGCCAGTCGCATTCTCTTTTAAATGGATTCTTATTTTAGGGCAGTGGCACAAGAGAGAAGGAGTGGTCCCTAGTACACTCACCTCTCGGATGGCACCGTCACAAACCCTTATTACATTAAGGAACGTTGGCATGACCTGGGGCAGGAACTGCACACACTTCAGCCCAAGAGATTTGAAAATAAAGGTGATGGCCTGAACTACCATAGTGTGGTGTTGGGACAAGGACTGGTCTCGGAAAATTCGCATCAGGGCCACCATAGAGACAGCTGGATAGAATTCATCCAGAGGGAGGTTTCCCATGTTCACCAGCATCTCACTGGTACTGTAGTCCGCTAGGAGAAAAAAAAGTAGTGTCACAAGCTACTTATTAAATGCTCTCCAATACCATTTCAGGAGCACACTGTATTAGGTGAAACACATACACTAATAATTTCCCCAGAAGAGAGGACAAACTGGTAATAAATAAATAAATTAAAAAAAAAAAAATCAAGACCTGTTTGTAGATCACGAAGTTATTCATTTGAAAGAGAAATGAAAATAGATGCTTGTCCATATGCTTACAAGAATCCTGGCTGGATTTGGACTCTGAGAGGCTGACAGCTGAAGCATCTCTTGACTGATCAATCATGCCAATGTTCACTTTGTGTTTGTAGGGGTCCAAAGCACCCAGCAGCCCTAACACACGAATAGCCTGATAAAAGAAAAAAAGAAAGAAAATTCATCAGAAATGCATCACTAAGGCAAAAGTCAACACACGAATCCAGGGGTTTGGAAAGGTACTGAGGACTGAAGAGAGAAGATCTGGAACTAAAATGACTGCCTGGAAAAAGCATCTGTCCTTTCCATTCAACAGCTGGAGGCCATTTCACTGACTCACGTTTTCACCCTTTTTGGTCTGCTTATTCTATTTTTATCAGCCACAACAATAAAAAAAAAGAGAAAGATCAATCTATTCAGAAGCATTTATTTGAAAGATCTCTTCAAAAAGCTTCTAGAAATGGTTGTGAAACAGCTTTGTGTTCATACCTCTCTACGGGTGCCCTGGTTCTGCTCAGTCTTCAGGAAGTTCAGAAGCACCTCCAGCAAAGTTGGGTACTTCCTGTACGGTTCCACCACATAACCAGTGCTAGCCACAAGCTGTCCCAGTGTCCAAAGAGCCACCTGGAACGATTAAACCCAGAGATTAGTTTTGACCAGTGAATTTATTATGTCATGCTGCATTCTGGTCCATGGCTTGAAAGCCTCTATAGAGAGGGTTTTTAATAAGCCATAGAAAGGAAAGTGATAATCAACAATTTGTTAGACTTAGTGATTGACTTAATTACCCTTACTCAGAGATACAATTCAAATAGGCATCAAGAATGAGTCCAGGCATTCCAAAAAATTGCTTCACTTGTTTTCTTTCTTTCTTCTTTTCCTTCAAGAAGTAAATTCTGCATCATGTCACAAAAGAAGCACTGCAATCCCCAACCTGTGTCACAAGTGTGACTGTACACTCCACAAGAGAGAGACTTGAGTCACTTAAAGGTTCATTTTAACAGCTGTGATGGGATTACCAGGATATTTCATTACAACTTTGGTCACAGAGGACAGCAAGTTTAGTGTAATTGTCAAACACTTACCTGTCTTTTAGCCAGCAGGGAGGAGTCCTGTAGCATGTCCATAATTATAATGAAGAGTTCATCCACCCACTTTCTCATCTCCAGCCCACTGACCTATTGAAAGTGACAAAACCCAAAGTTCTTCATCTAGCACTGCCAGAACCTTGACAGCTGGCAAGCATGGCAAAGAGGTACCTGCAGTATGCCTACCTGTGCGAGTTCCCCTATGGTAGCTAGGACGTTATTAATCACCCCTGGATTTGGATCTGGATCAGGATCTTTCAGTTTCACTATCAGTGCCTGGTAGGCAACAGAGGAACAGATTAGAATGTGCTGAGAAGACTTTTTGCTGTACATGCAGTACTCAAAATGTTCTTTCCTTTTGTTTATGCCTGAAATCCCTCAGGGGCTGAACTTGCATCATGGTGATTATTTCAAAAGTAAATGAAAACTTGGTTTCACAAACTTTATGCAAATCCAGAATAAAGTTAGGCTACTCTGTCACATACATACATTACTGTGGGTAACATCCACACCAATCTGATTTTCTACCGCTATGATGAAGCAGAACAAGAGCAGTTTCTGATAAACGTTGAGGGTCATGCATTCACTTGCTATATCATCTGACTCCAAAGTCACCAGAAAATATACATGTGTGAGGGAGGGAGACAGAGAGGGAGAGAGACTGACTCTACCTTAAGGATAGGTTCCATATATGGACGAATGAGACGTGGAGCATTAGAAACCAGGTGACCCAGCATCCTGGCACTTTGCTCTTTAATCCTACCAACACCACTGTGTTCCAGCTCCGTTAGAATCTGTAGAGAAGACAATGGAAGCATGAGAGAAGGGAAAATAAAAGATAGGCAAAAACTCTTTGGATTTCTTCCTCTCCTGTCCAATGACAACAGAAGGAAAAAGCAATCGCAGCACTTGTAAATGCTGTTCTACATTTACACTCCATCCAGTAAGTTATGTCTAAATGAAGCTAAAGTTAATATTAAATGGAATATATGGCTTCAAAACTGATTTACTTGTATGACGCAATGCCATCCATTCACCTAAGAGCGGCACAGAACATTCTTCCTCAATACAGATGGAAAGTACTCCAGCAAAATGAATGTGGGGTGAAATGGTGAATACTACCCTCTCCTTTTAGATACATCCCTAGAGCTTCAGTACAAATATCTATCAATAAGAAAGACTTGGTGAAACCTACTAAGCTGGATGATGAATATATTCACCCACTCCCCCCCAACACTCACTACAGCGAGGTAGCCCAGCTCTTTAACACCATCTTAATCTCAATTACCAAATACTCTCTTCTCATTGCAGGCAGCCCTCTTCATTACCTGGATTAACATCTTGCGCAGGAAAGGCATGACAAAAGCAGGGTTCATGCTGCTCAGGCGACCTACAGTACAGATGGCCAGCTCTCGGATTTCAAATACTTGATCATTCAGGGCCACAAAAAGAGCTTGCAGATTTTCCGCCTGGGCAAGGTGAGCATCAAATCGCTCATCCAGAGAAGCCAACACACAGAAACGTATATCAGGGTCTGCAAGAACACATTTGTTTTTCTTTAAATGCAGTAAGCTCCTGTTCTTACTATTGTCCTTATTCACAACTGGCCTCAAAAATTCTTCACAACCTCAGAAAAATGCTGAAAGCTTCTCCAGCATGAGACACTACCTCAGCATTTTATCCATGAGAAACAAGCTAGGTAAGCCCAACAGATTTAGCGCTGCTCAGTACTGCCCCAATACCCAGATCAGTACAATGTCAACCTCTTGCACCTACAAGTGCATTTGGAGACAATGCGCAGGAAATGAACTTGTCTCAGGTTACCATATTGCAACTGAAAGAACCAAGAATCACATAGGAAGACTCAAACTACTTCCCAAACTACAGAGGCGAAACTTATGACAGAACAACAGCAAAAGAAGTCTCAGGGCTCCACCTACTGCAAAGGACTACCAAGGGCACAGTTTTGCACTAGTATTCTGTTAATACCTAAAAAAACAAAACCAAAAAAAAACAACAACAAAAACGCACCAAGGTCTGAAAAGAGAAAATGGGAGACCTTTAACATTTGTTAAAAAAAAAAAAAAAAAAAAAGACATCTCAAGTTAATGGCAAATATGTTCAAACCGTACCACAACCATCATACCACCTGCTCACGTGCCAAAACAAACACATGGTAGGATAACCCTTTTCATTGAACCCTACACTAACCTGGGTCTGTTATTCCAACCACAAGCAGTTTGCTGAGAACATCAGCCACAACCTGCACTGCTGTTTGACTGACCACATGCGCATGGCCACTGATCAAGTGGATGGAAGGTGTGAGCAAGCGAGAGCAAGTGCGTGCTGCTTCCATCCGTATCTCCTTGTGTTCGCTGTTCAGAAAGTGGTCTGCACAATGCCGGACAAACTGAGTCAGAGAATGGCCTAGAAAGAAGAAGATGGGAATTTAACACCAGTTTACACCTTGATTACTGGTCTTACTGGGGAATAGGAATTTAAAGAAAATAGTCTGAGTTCTCCTGCTATTTGTGCTCCAATGCACTAGTGTTTACATCCCATACCCCTTGCCTCCCTGCTTCCTTATTTCATATCTTACCTTCAAACTCAAAGCTGCCCAGTGTACGTAGGGCAAGGGTGATGCTACCCACATCACTGGCCTCTGGGATGTTGGTGAGACTAGGGGAGGCCAGCTGGTGGGCAAGGCCCTTTGGCATGCCTGGATGTCGCAGAGGCTTGTGCATTAGAACAAGGGAGAGCATTTTCAGCAGCCCATCCTGGATATCCTTCTTTAGCTGGGGGATCTGACGACTCAAGTCGTACAGCACAGCTGTTAGAGCAGGGCTGAAGGAACAAAGCAGAAAGAAAGTCATTAGAACAGAAACAATAAGAGGTGCATATTTCACCTTTGTCTTTATGCCTTTGCCCATCAGAAGATAATTGTGGGCACTTGCACATCAGAGCAACACCTGCCAGCAGAGCACAGGGGTCCTTGTATGAACTCAGGCATGTGAACTGAGTTTCTTGTACGAACTTGATGAGCACACCACTTGGACTGCAGCATACATTGCTACAAATTTAAGTGATTCCTCTTACTTATGCTTTTTAGACAGAAAGGCAACTAAATTCAATTCCAGGTGGTAATATTAAGAATCCAGGTAGCACAGAACTGCTTAGATTTCTCCATATCCTCCCATATTGACATCTTCATGAGCTAGATTTCCAACAGGAAATATCAGGCTGAACTCTGAAGGTAAAAGAAGCTAGGTACAAATATTCAGCATTCGCCTGCCCTGCCAATATGATACCGCAGAAACCTGCTGGCCTTCAGAGGCTTTCTAAATGTTTGGAGTCTGTTGCCAAATGTGTCTGACTGCTAGAAAGTAAAGCAGATTGCTTTTGAATTCACTAGTTCTTCAAAAAAAAAAAATTCTTTACACATAGACTAATGCTCTTAAGTAATTCAAAGGACATATAACACCTGAAACATATCATTCTTCTGAAACAGCAATACAGATTACTTAAAAGCAATAATCTTCCTTCTCAGGCTGAAGACTTTCAAGATCTCCTTCTGCATGGCCAACAATGCCATCTAGTGGCTAACAGAACAATGTGCTCCCATGCCTCGTATTTACCTCAGGCCCACAGCCAGCATAGGTTCCAGAAGCTCTTTGATGTCCTGCTGGATACTTGGTCCCATGGCTCGTGCCAGCATACTAATACAGGTAAAGACTGTAGCGTCAACCTGCACAGACTTCTGCCTCCTGGAAAGGGATCACATAGAAATTAACTAAGAGGAGCTGCTATTTTTCAAACATTTTCTCATCGCGCTTGTGTTACCAGTTTTACAAGAATACCTTTGATTTTAATATGGTAATTTTATCGCACATCATAAAAATTATACAGAGAACTGGCATTTCAGTTTCTTCCTCTAACCTAACCTTCACATACTCACTTGTGGGCAAAGTCCTTTGGTGGAAGAGCTGCTTTTATGATTTCAAGGACTTTTGGCAGGTAAGCTTGAAACTCAGATCTCACAGCTACAGAAAGCAAACCCAAAGCCTGGAAGGCTGCTGTTCTCTCCTTCTCCTTCTTCACACAGCTGAGAACATGGTTCATGGTGTCTGGAAGATACTGATCAGCTGCCCCCAAGAGAGAACAAGACAGATATTGGAGGTCCTTCAGGTTTATACGGTTGCATCGAATTAGCAACAAAGCCTTTACAAGTACAAAACTAGGGTACAGACATTGCAATATAAAATCTGCTGACACAAGCAGTGGCAAATACATGTTGCCATATGATAGAATTTCCAAAGTCCAAAAGGCTTTTTTTTTTTTTTAAAATAAATTTCATCAAAATGAAAGAGCTATGAGAGAACACTGCAACAGGTGATCCAAGACACCTCCTACAGATCCTATACACAAGCAAGAAACAAACATCTTGTTTTCATAATGACTGGAAATTTAGAATAACAACATGAACTTTTTCCAATCTACTTGGATCAGTTTAATGACATGCCTCCAACTCAAATATTCTCCTGAGCTTGCTTGATAAATCAACTGAACTGCAGTAAAGCAGCAGATATTTTCCATTTTACCTTGAGATTTCCTGGCAAAGGTAACAGAGAAAGAGGACAACAAATCTGTTGATTAATATTAGGGCTATACTGATTGCAAGCAAAAGATCAGAGTTCAACCATAAGTTTGACATACTGAGAAAAGACAAAAATGAGGTTCTGCTGCTTAGGGTATTGATTACAGAATACAGAAAATAACTTTCAATCCATTCTCTTTATCAGAGCAACACTTTGGAATCAGATATCAAGTTGTATTTATTCAGAAAAAAGACTGTCCTCCCACCACTTGCAAGGAGGAACTTGTCTGCTCATCTTCCAAGCACCACATTTCTACTGCTGCATTGCCTGCACAAACTCATCTGGACCAAAGAGAGTTCGGTAACTTCCAGTCCAATTTCAGTGACACTTCTAACATCCAGCCATCTGTCTCCTCACCTGTGAATGCTGAAGGACGGAAAGCTGCCAACCGCGGTAGTAGATTTAGAACTGTCATCTGGATCAAAGAATTTTTGCTGGTTCTGCACTTGAGAACCCACTGGCACACCTGAAAGGACATGGATTGGGCTCTGAAGGATGGCTGTTGATAGTAACGCTTGATTGTTTACTACCTGGGTGCCCTAAGCCATTCCACTGACATTTGGCTTCAGAGCCCATCAAGACGACAGATAATAAAGACTGCTTCCAAAGAAATCAAACCTCTGCTCTAATAGAGACAGTGACACAGCCAGGATACATACAATTAATGAGTTTTGATACCTCAATTCAATATTAGGCAGTACTGCCTGCCTAATAAGGATAGAGAGGTCAATTACATTACAAGAACTGGTGTTCTGAATTTTGGTAGACAAGAACGAACACTTACTTGATCAAACTTCTCTTCCATTAGATCCCTGCAGCATCGACTTTCTACCAATGTAGACTTGGCTGGCACAGGTGAGGTTGCAAAACCCATGATTCCTTGGTGGGCACTGTATCCCAGAAGACCAGCCAAAGCATTTGACTGAGAGGGCTGAAGAGACTGGAAGCTAGTGAAGGGAGTGATGTGGCGAGGTTTGGTACTAAAGCCCATCAGGTCTTTGCAGTACTTGTCATGCACAAGCTGCTGCTGAGTGATCTCCTCCATCTCCTCTCTAAGGCGCTAGACAAAGTAGAAAAGCATGTTTGGAAAAAAAGGTAGCTGACTAAAAGATGCCCAGTCTAGTGCTACCTAAATCTCCTGAGCAGCATCCTGTATCATTGAAATCCAAACGGCTGGAAAACATCAACTAACCCAAATATTTTTGCTGAACTTTGCTATCTAATATGAAATAAGAGAGACTACACTCTGTATAATTCTTTTACGTTGTAACTAATTCAATTAATAGCACTTTCCATCAGAGCTTGGTACTTACTCAGCCCAAACTTGTTGCTGTTATTTCTCTAACACTCAATTTGAAATAATCAATGCTCTGAGTCCGTGTTCAAATAACTTTTCAGCCCAACAATCCCATTTCAAACCCCGTGGATTATTTCCACCGATTGCTGAGCTGCTACTCATTGTCAATTAATAAATTGGCAGCCAAAAGCCATAGTCCTCATCTTGTTCATTTGCTCACCTCTCCCTCCATACTGCTGATTCTCACTAGCTCGTTGAGGATCAGTAAGGCACCATGGATTCGGTCATCACGGTTCATTCCTTTCTCCTTGGCCAAAGTCTCATCAAAACCCTTCTCAGCCTCTTCATATGTATGCTGGGGGGGGAGGGCAAAAAAAAAAAAAAAAGCTCAATGATCATAACAGAGGCGAAGCCTTTGAAAATAGGGTAATACTGCCAGTCAAGATTTACTGATGTCCTATAATTTTCCAATAGCCACAGACCTCAACTGAACAATGGAAGAATATAACACCACAAAATTAAGAATCACCTAGAAGTTGTGGACTATGCTGCAAAGTACTTTCAGCTGCACTAATCAAACAGCCAGTCAGCCATGCCATGGTACAAACTTCATCAATATCTGCACCACGTACTTGACCGTGAGGAATCAAAGTTCACATTTGCCTGCACTTTCCAAACCTTATTTGATATTATGAAGCTTGAATCCATGTAGCAATGGCTGAAGTTCAGACAATGGAATCCTTACGTAATTCACTCAGTTCTATTAGTGTGGAGAAAACATTATCTACTAGTAAGAGAAGACAACAATACATAGAAGATAATGTGGCTGTAAAATTAGGTCAGGCTCAACAGCTAAAAATGAGTTGCAGATAAAGCCATGGATTCTTGATAAAATTAGGTTTCCTGCTTGCTTTTACAGTGGGCTAAGGGAACTACTCATTTTGTAAGTCATTATGTTTCCAATCCTTTCAAGGGGAGGCAGTTTTCTACCGACAAAGCAGACATACTGACAAAGGCGAAGAGGTTCTTAGCTTAACTCTTCCAAAAACTGGCACTTGATCACTTGCTTTATGAAGGTGTTTCAAAACAAATTTATTTTCTTACTCTGTACCACTGAGGCTTCTGCATCTCTTTTGGTTCCCGTTGAGTGGTGAGGATAAGGCAGGCTCTTAAGGCAGAAACAGCTCCCTCTCGAATGGCCTGTTTAGGATCCCACACAGCCACAAAAATATTGTCAAAAAATGGCTGCACTTGTTGGAAGAAGAAGGTAGGCACACTGATTGCCAGCTCACGCAGGACAAGAACCTGGAGGTGGGGAGAGAAACAGTAACAATCTATGAGAATGACCACCTTGTAATTTCTAGAATGTAGTATCATTTATTTCGACCGTTAGTGTATGTGAGCCTGAGCCGTATCCAGCTCTGTACTTTTACAGTTCATAGCACAATGATGTCTCAACCTTGCTTAGTCACTTGGCATTTCTAAGGTAGAAGCGATGAAGAAGCACTGTGTCTGCTATGAGAGCATCACAGACCCTTAGACCTTGAATGGCAGCCACTGTGCTTCCTGATCAGAGTTTTTCCCAGGCTTTCTATGCACATCTCCTACCACTGTTAATCAAGCCTAGCCATCCCATTCCAAGACAGGTGACAACAACAAAAAAGTTCACTTACAGCTGCATGTCTTCGACCTTCATTTCTGTCAGCCCCCAGCCATTCCAGAGCTCGTTTCACCTCAAACTCCACATACTCAGCCGTAAAGGTGTCACCAGCCATCGCAAGCCGCCCTATAGCCTTGGAAGCCATCTCCATTACAACAGGGTCATTGGATGGCAAAAGATTCCTCAGGTAGTTTGCAAACCTGCCGATACGGGTGGCATTACCTCCTTCAACACCGATAAGGCTTGCTGTAGAGAAAGGGAGCAGTGCTGTAGATTCTCCCTAAGAATCAGTGGGGCAGACAGTAGGTAATCCCTGACTGAGAGTTAGTATTCCCTATCCATTCCTTAAAGATTCCCATTAACTCTTCCTAAACTGCAAATCCACAGGGAAAAAAAAAAAAAAAAAAATCAAGCAATAGGAGAGGGTCACCATTCTTTCGAGTCTGAACTTTTTAAGTGGACAGGAAAAAACGCATCAAGTAGCTTCATAGATTTTCCCCATTTTTAGTTTAAAAAGAAAAAAAAAATCCACCCTGCAATCACGGACCCATTCCCAATAGAAAGGCATCCATCCACATGCACTACTACAGCTGGTCCGCTTCAGTAGAGAAGTCAAAGACTGAATGGACCAAGGAAATTGCTCTCCACCATCAACTCTAGAGATGGCCTCTCCAGGCCAGAGTGGAGGCACACTGGCAGGGGGCAGTGCAGCGGTAGCTTTTGCACTGCCGGTGCCTGGGTTGTACCTGCTCTGTAGATAAAGAGGCCATCAGTGTCCAGGGTTGTCAAGCCGGCACCTTTCAACAGCACTAAATTCACAGAAACAATTTGATACTGTCAGCTCAGAATCAGATGTTGTCAACAAAGATTTCTCTATCTAAGGGGCTTCCGCTGTCTTCAAACATGTTGGGATTGGATGATTATGTCTGTGAACCTAACCCATAGTAACTGCTACAATACAAGCTACTTGCTCAGAAAGCAAAGTATTAGGGAAATCAGCTGGGATAAAGAGTCAAAGCACAGGCAGCTCTGCCATGTCACAGCAAAAGCACAACCAGAGCAACTGATGGAACAGCTGATCAGAATCAAAGCAAAAGCTATGTGAGGCCCTCCCAGGGATAGAAGCTGCTGTTACTGAGCCAGGTAAATTTAAATAACAAGAATCAGTCTCCTCAGGCAGAAAAGAGTTCAGAAAGTCAGCCCACCATGATGCATACAAAATAGAGAGCACAAACTGTTCTCAGTTGAGCTCAAGAACGGAATTTTCATGCGATCAGCACTCACATTGAATTTTTGACTCCCAGAAGAGCTCAGTGCCCATTAAGCACCAGGTTTTCAGCCACTCTCAGCACTCAGCAGCTCCCATGCTGGCACTTACAGACAGATTTTCAGAGCCCAGCAACTAGCACGCACCCAGCGTACTGAGCAGTCGGACATTAAGGCTCTGATTACAAAAGTTCATTCCTTTTGAAAATCTGTCCCAAGAGAATAGGTACATGAAGAGAAAATTCACCAGAGGCATAAGGCACTTTTACTCACCTATAGCCAAAATGCCACCCTTCCTTTCATTTGCATCAGAGCTAGAGACCAGCTCAAATATGTGATGGTTCAGCTGATCATAAAACCTAGTAGATTCCTCTTGGCTCATCTGTAAAAGGAAAAAATTCACATCAGCTTTCAGCATTCTGTCCCTCCTTGCCAGCCCCAAAACCTCCATAAAGACAATGCTTCCTGGGTTACTTAAATGGTTGATTTAATTTCTTTGCATACATTATGAACACAAAAGAGTTTCTCTTCTTTGTGCCCTAGACCTTCAGAGTTTATTTACTCCGGTGCTTGACTGTCCATCCATGTCACCAACTCACTCACCTCTCCTACATGCTGGGGCAAAGGTGAGCTCCATGCTATGCCCCATCTCATCTCTAAAACCATTTTCCGTATTCCAAAATGTCCATCCCCAAAGTACCCAGCTAGCGCCCTACACTCATCTGATAGATGATGATAGATTATTTGCAGCACTCACTTCACGGAGCTCCATGGTGACATAATGCTGCAGGTCCTTGGCAGCTTTTGCCCTCGTCTCTTCACTGCGACTCTTCAAGCCATTGGCAAATTGTTGGAGAATTGATACAGTGCCCGACATGATGGTGTTATGCTGCGGCTCGGGGCATCAAGTCCTGTAAGTTCTTCAGAGACACACTTTTTTTCACTGCTTTCAGTTACTGAAATTTCTGAGCTTCTTAATTCTGCCCCTACTGACTGTTTCCAAAATACATATCCCATTGCATGCGAGAATGCTGTGCCAGAAAAGTATAAAAAATACAAGTAATGACTAGCTTCCTGAGGCACTACAACCCTGTGATAAAACCATATCATTACATAATATCATGACACCCGCCCCCAGCCCCTTTGCTCTCTAGTTCCTCAAGCACCAAAGTATGCTTCATTAGGTCAGGTGCCTGACCCATGGTGCTCAAACTCCAAGTCAAGGGTCACGCAACAGCTGAAAAGATACTAAGGCAAAATTAAGCTTTACAGTTACCCTGTAATAAGTAGGCACAATTGTTCCCATGAGTATGCCATTATCATATTTGACTCCTCCATAAACACTTTCATCCAAGTTTCTCCACAAAAATCCTAGCGTTCTACCAGCACAAGGAAGACTCGGCCTTGGTGGCCTGGCAAGCGTTACATTCTCCAGTACTTATTTAGAGATGGAAATTCTACTTATAGCAACACTGGTCACTGCAACGAGATGTTTACTATTGTAACACGCAACCAAACTTCCTCATGAGTGCTTCTTTATGTGAAGAATATTTTAAAGGTTTGAACGCACAGATTTTCAAATTGCATAAACCCAAGCTGACTACTTGACAGAAAAGCCCACAGAAACACCAGGCACCAAAATTCCAACTCTTTCCCCAAATATCCCCCAGGCGGCCACAAAGATCCACCGAGATTACAGCGTGAGGCAGCCTCGGGGATTCCCTGCGGCCAGGAGCCAGGAGAAACTCCCCAGGACGAGGAGAGCGGCGGAGAGCAGCGTATGGCTGCAGCCCCATCTCCGCCGCCCGGGGAGCCCCAGCGCGGGGGCTCCATCCCTCGCTGAGAGACGCGGCAGCCGGCGGGCCCGAGCCCGCGGGGGAGCCCAACGCTCCGCAGGCCGGGAGCGATGAAGGGGTGAGGCCGGGCAGGGCGGGCACCGCCGCCGCGGCGG
>VXAL01004012.1:426297-496203 GCA_013399475.1 Chauna torquata | reverse complement strand
GCACTCACCGCCTCCGCCCCGACCGCCGCCGGCTCCCCTGCTCCGGGCCCCTGCGCCCTCCCCTCCCCCGCGCCTGTCGGACCGGCGAGTCGCTGCCGGCCAATGGGCTCCCAGAAGGGGTTTGATAGGCACTGTTTCCGACCAGTAGAAAAAGAGCAAAAGGGAAGGAGTGCTTCCAGCCCCGCCCCTCCTCCAGAGGAACCGCAAGGAGAGACCGTCACTGCCCAGCCAATCATCAGGCCCGCTGACAGTAACTGGCAGTGCATCCGACCAATAGAAAGGCTGGGCGCGCTAGGCTGGTGAGAAGTCTGGGCTAGGCCCACCTTCCAGGCGCCGGCTGGCTTCTGCCCTCCGCTAAAGCCCGTGCGCTTTGTACGCATGCGTGGAGGATGAGGCGCGGTGTCGCGCCGCGTCCGGTGTGTGCCGCTGAAATGTGTCCGGCTGCCCATGACGGGACCAAGGGCGGCCGGGGCGGCGCCCGGTGGAGAGGCCCTCAGTTACCGTAACGGCACGTATAGCAGTGGTGTAGGGCGCTCGGGGTGACCCGTCATAGCCGCGCGTGACGCTGTGGAGCGTTTTGTGTTTACATGGGGCCTCACGAGGTGCTCGCGGGTTGTTGGAGACGCTCTGGTACCCGAACCTCTTGCGGAACCCCCTGCGCGGGGCCGTGGCGGATGGGGAGCGGGACAGCAGCTGCCTTTGGGCGCAGGCGCGCGGGGCGCTGGCGGTTGGGGCGCGCGGGGCGCGGGTGGTTGGGGTGCGCGCGTGCGCGCTGCGGAGCCTGCGCCCGCCAGGCGGGTAAGGGGCGTCGCGCGCCTCCCCTCAGGCATCGCGCGCGCGGCCATGGCGGCGGCGCCCGCCCCCTCCCCTCACGGTCCCGCTGTGGCGGCGGCGGGGCTGACTGGCGGCCCTTCTCCTTCCAGGTGCTGCGGCTGTGAGGCGGGGCGGCGGGGAGAGCATGGGGCCGGGGGACCTGGTGCAGAAGATCAGCGTTAGCGCGGAGAGCCCCCGGGGCAGCGAGAGGAACGACTCCGGCTCCGCGCTGGCGGGCGCTGAGCGCGGCCCCCCCGGCACCTGGAGGCAGAAGTGCGCGGCCTATGTGCTGGCGCTCAGACCCTGGAGTTTCAGTGCCTCCCTCACCCCCGTGGCCCTCGGCAGCGCTCTGGCGTACCGGGCCGAGGGAACGCTAGACCCAGGGCTGCTGTTGGGAAGCGCCGTGACCGTCCTGGCTGTGCACGGAGCCGGCAACTTGGTGAATACCTACTATGACTTCTCCAAAGGCATCGATCACAAGAAGAGTGATGACAGGACTTTGGTGGACCAGATTTTGGAGCCTCAGGATGTAGTCCGGTTCGGAGTCTTTCTTTATACAGTGGGCTGTATCTGTGCTGCAGGGCTCTACGCTGTCTCAACACTGAAGCTGGAGCACTTGGCCCTGGTTTACTTTGGGGGACTTTCCAGTTCCTTCCTTTATACTGGAGGTAAGCTCTGAATCCCATTTGCTTTGAGTCTGAATGTGAATGTGACAGAATTAGCTTGCTTGTCCAAGGGCTTCTGGAAGATCCAAGTGATCTCATTAACTGCTATAAAAATATTTGGTGGTATTTCCTAGAGTACTGGTACATAAACTACTATTCTTTGCCGTTGATTGTTGTGGGAAGGTATGGGAAGAGATGCTCCAAGTTTTTCAGTTAGAAAGTAGTGTTCAGACATTATTATGTATGTATGGCTATAGGTGTTCATCAGAACTGTTGCTGAAACTTTTTGTGGTCTGTTTCTCATGTTCTTCAGCTGTATTGCTCACTGCAAATGTCCTTTTCCATTGGTGGAATCTGTTTTGTTTTGGAATGTAGATATTCTTTAGGTGGAGTTTCATTGAGAATGTAGAACAGTATGTGTTTGTTTTTACTAAGAAGAGGATGTTCTTAGTATTTTCCTGGGTTGGGTAGGTACAAACATGAGACTGGTGAAATTAACAACCTACATTTCCATTATTCTCTTCAGAAAAAAGAAAATATGCATCTCAGCCATAGCTACATATGTATTGGTTGTTTTACAATATTTCTGTGGGAAGGGCTGGTCTGTTGTAATCCATTCTTTTCTGCCATTTGAGTTGTTTGATGATGCTTCGTTTTATGCTTGTGTTTTGCCACAGGAATTGGATTTAAGTATGTTGCACTTGGAGACGTGGTGATCCTGATCACCTTTGGGCCTCTGGCTGTCATGTTTGCACATGCTGTGCAGGTTGGTTATCTGTCTGTCTCACCACTGCTCTACGCTATCCCACTAGCTCTCAGTACTGAGGCCATCCTGCACAGCAACAACACACGAGACATGGAATCTGATCGGCAGGCGGGTATTGTCACCTTGGCTATCCTCATCGGCCCTGCGTTCTCCTATATTCTCTACACCGTGCTGCTCTTCTTACCCTACCTGATTTTCTGTGTGTTGGCCACACGCTACACCATCAGCATGGCATTGCCACTACTCACCATCCCGATGGCATTTTCACTTGAGAGGCAATTTCGGAGTCAAAACTTCAACAAAATTCCTCAGCGGACAGCCAAACTCAATCTCCTTTTGGGGCTCTTCTATGTTTTTGGTATTACACTAGCACCAGCTGGTGCTCTGCCCAAACTGTAACAAGAGCTGTAGAGTCAGGCCTCACAATTCAGTATTAATGCCAACTAACGGTGGGTGATGTGGGGTAGGTGACCCGTTATGAACAGTGGGAAGAATGGAGAGACTGTCTTGAGCTACTGATTGTGCATGAATTCTATAATTTCTGGTCTTGGTTAGCTTGTACAACAGACTTGAGAAGTCATTTGTCAGTTCCTTGGAAAGGGGGAACTGTGCAGCTTTGCTTCAGGAGGAGCAGTGTGACCTGAGGACAAGGAAGAGTTTAAAGAATGTCACTTCTGCCACTGAATTTTGAGTGGCTTTGACTGTGAACTTAATGGAAGTAAAATTGAGTCTCACAAACTCTCCTTTCCCTTCACAAGCATGGTGGTTACTCTTATGACTCCTTACCATGGTCAGGGAGTCCACTGGCTCTTGCGTGGTAAACAGAAAACACTGCCAAATGTTTAGCATCATAACAATGTAGGTGCTATTACTTCACTCCCTTGTGAATGTAATTCATCTTCATCAGTTGTGTGTTTTATTTTTTTGATGTTTTTCTTTTCCTAGCCAAATTTTGAGCTTTTATTTCTAACCTCCCTGAGAGGTACTAGATGCTGATTCATTCACTGTTGTCTCTGCTTGATTCTTGTAGTCTAGAAAGTTCAAAATTATGTGTCTCTGTGGTATGTTTGTGCTAAAATGGAGCACAACTAGCCCACTGCACAAGCTTTAAGCCAAACCCAGTAAATTTATGTTCTGCTATAAAAGCTGAACCTGTAAATGCAAATCATGCAACTGAATAGCCCTCAATGCGCAGAAAAACAGGTGGTTTCAGTTTCTGCATTTGCTCAGAATTAACTGTCTGAAAGGACAATCTTCTAGCTAAGGGGAGCTGATGGACAGGGTACCAAAATTCTGTGATTAGACATGGATTAATGGATATAGGAATGGGAGAACAAACTCTCAGTTAAAAAAAAAATTTGTTTGATCGTCATTCTCCCTTTATTTAGAGGCCTGGAGTATTATAGTCAAGTGTCCTATTATAAGACCTAAAAGAAGCCCAGGTGGCAGCAAAGGAGAAAGACACAGGGTTAGCAAAAAAGAATTATTGCATTGGCTCTGCATGAAAATTAGAACTGGGAACAGGAAGAAATCATCTTTGCTAACTATATTTTTTCTAAGGGAGTCCAGAGTTTGTGTGATTGAATGACATTTAAATGTTAAGAGCTCTGAAGTGAGGTTCTCCACCTCTTTTCCTCCCCCTACACCTTACAATGTTGTTTTATTTTCTTCTGCATATCTCGCCCTTTGATATTTGTTTGGCCATTTGGAGAACTGATTGTTTCAGTAAATATGTAGCAGTGTGGAAAAACAAACCATGCCAAACACAAGTGGGAAAAATCCAGTGACTTTCAGTGCAATTTGGTCTGTTCTGTTACTCAGTGGCAACTGAATTCTCTTCTGTGTTGAAGAAAAAGTATTTATTTCCTATATGTAAGGTTTTGGTGAGATGTTTGTTTACAGGAATTATGAAGAGCTTCACAGGCATTGATAGTGGTGTTGCACTAGAGCTGTTAGTGCCTGGAAAACAGCCTTGCTTTTGAACCAAGTGGGAGCATGCTAACCACTATATGAAGGGCTTTTAAACATGAGCAATAAACTTAGTATGGTGTTATCCTCCATCTGTCATAGGTAAGTTACATGTCCAAAAGTACTGAGTATTGTATTAGTGGAGTGTGCTGCCAGTGGTGAACCTGAGTTAGTGATACAAGGTTATATAGTATTAATAGTTCAATGACTGTTTTTATGGCTTCATGTTATCCAGTGCTATCCAGCTGTTGATCTCCTGCTTTACAGCTGAGCTGTAGTCAGTGAGAAGCATTCTTTGCAGGCAGATTTTACAAGCTACACATTCATCTTTTATTAAAATTGGGCAAGTGATCTCCCTAATCTGGCTAGGCACAAGACAAGAAGAGATGGACTTCAGCAACTGTCTGCTGCATTCTACAGCAAAATACTTGATTAGATTAGAAGTATGAGGAGAAAAAGCAAAATTTCAGCTCAGGTGGATGGAGGCAGATGTCCGGAAGCTTTTGGAAACTGCTTTGAATACAGGCATACACGACACAGTATCTACTGTTTCTTCTTTGTGGACCTACGTAATAAAGAAGAGCCTGGCTGTGAGACCCACTTCACTTTTTGCAAAGTAAAAGCTTTTCTAGAGACGTGGACTGACTGGTGAATCTGTTAATCTTAAACTCGGAGACAGGTGGGTTTATTAAGTTAATCCCAGCAAGGCTTTGTTGTTACCCTTTGTAGCAGCTGTGTGCTTTATTTTATGACAGCGTGTTTTTATGTAGCTATCAGTTTAAAAGAATGGATAGTTGTCTTTTTCTATTCCTTTTACAAAGAGTAGAGTACTTGAGGTAAATTCCTTAAAGTAACTAAGACATGGCTCATATGTCTGATAGCTGTGATGGTACTGATGGAGAGAAAGATGTAGGAAATGACCGTTGCTGGAGTAGTGTATGCAACTGTAGTTGTATGTAGGCTACCCTTTACTAGCAGGGAAAAGCCCCCTGTGCAGGATGTCTGCTTACTGCAGGAAAGGACCAGTGCTTTTCGTGACAGGGATGAGGGAAGAGCTCGCTAGTACATGTTTATGGAACACTTTTTAAGGAGGGGAGATTCAAAGCAGTTTAATAGTAAGAATGAGATGAAAATCAGTCTAAAATGCTTTTGCTTCCTAGCAGATGCTGGTTGCCTACAATTCCCTGTCTGTGAAAAAGAGTATCATTCCAGGTTCTTGAGGATATTGATAATAAATCACATTTTATTCACCATAGCTTTGAGGAAGTCAGTTAACTTCTTTGTGTATCAGAAAACAGCTAATTTTTGCCTACCTCACAGGGATGCTGAGCCAACATCATTGTCGTATCTTTGAAAGTAAAAAGTGCTTTATCTTTCTGTGCTTTCCAAAAGCATGTTAGTATTAGAAAAGGTTTTAGGTATGAACTAACCTAACAGATGACTTAACCAATATAAGTAGACCAAAATAATCTCCACACAGACATTGAGTGGTAAGAGAGGCTCCTTTATTGGTTTGTTTTGTGATTAGGATGCTGGGTCTCTTTCCTTATCTCTCTCCTCCCTGTCCCATGCTACTTCCCCTGAATATAAGCTTTTTAAACTTCTTACAGGTCTCTCTTGATGAGCTATGTTGCAATGTGATGAGTCTACACTGGTAGATGGACTGGTAGATCTGTGGCCCACCTGTAAATGTGTCCTAAAACACCTCCTTGCCTTTCTTCTTATCCAATAAAATGTCTGAATGTTATTGTTAACTATGCTGTGTTAAATTATTTTATGTCACTGTGTGTTTTTTGCACAAGTATTAGAGAATTTCTCCATGGAAGGAGGAGGGTCTTTGTCTGCAGTGGTTATAGTAAAAGTACATGAAAGCTCATACCTTTTTTTTTCTTTCCTTTTTTTTTTTCTTTGTGGAAGAATCCTTTTATGAATCGCATAAAGTCCTGTCCTTCCATATCATTGGGTTAAAAAGTTCAGTAGCAGTGATCACATCATATTAATGGCAGACTTCAGAGTAGTAGAAGTGTTTTCATCAATGAGCAGAATTTCCTTTGATGCAGTTTTCTGTGCCACGTACTGTTCAGCATTTGTAAGGGGGTTTCAGCTGAACTTTTAATCTTTTTAATAAAGATGGACTTTTTCATCCTCACCTGTGTGATCTGCCATTCTTCCAGTGCCACGGTCTCTGCTCCTGGCTTGCAATGGCTCTATTTGCTCCAAAGGACTGTGGCAGCGTAATGCGCCTCCCCCTGTGTGTCATAAATCAGCCTAAAGCATAGTTTGAAATTTTACTGCCCTCGTCACTGGTGCAGCCTGCTATACAAATTTATGCACAATTAGCTTAAGGAGACTAAGTGTTATTTGTCTTGCATGCTTTTTGGTTCTATTTTCATATGTGGTTAAAGTGGTTTGAACAGTATAGAGAGACCTCTTCTGAGGGTGTAACTGAAACCATTTATATTCTCTTAAAGCCCGTATTCAGGTCAGTGAAGACCTATGCACAAAGGCTAGCATTGACTGCAGCAGGGTTCTTCAGCATGTTCTGGGGCTTGATGTTCAATGCTGTTTGGAAGGAAGTGTAATTCCCTTGGAAGTCATTACAAAGATGGAAGGTTTTTCTTTGCAATGTACATTTTCATTTAACAGGCTGCTGGCTTGATAGCTCCTCCTCCGCCATGCTGTTTGTTTCACTTGTCTTTGAGCTAAGACTGATCTACTCTGCAATAAAGACCTGTCAGGCTAACTTTGGCGCAAGAGGAGGATTGGCATCTTTTTAATGAAAAACCCTTTGTTTTTAAGGCAGATGAGACATGCTGCCTTCTGCTGGTACTTGAAGAATTATCAGAACTGCAGTAATTCCTTCCATTCTCCCACCCTATTTTGACTCAAACTTCCTTTTAAACTTGGAACAAAGTATACACGGCTCTCTTCTGACTAACTGTACGCATAGCTGTGGCCTGAGCCAGCTTCTTAGCAGATATAATTTACCCTTACTGAGATTTGTCTGCACACAAGTATATGCTGCATATGTGGTTATTCCACTGATTTCAGCTGAATTGGAAAAATATTTTAAGCTAAAGTTGCTTTCACCAATTTTAGTTAAACTTGATTTTTGAGAGACTATATATAAGAGTACCAGTAAATACAAACATTTTTAGGAAAAAGTGTCTGTCAACAGCTTCCCTTTTTTCCCATCAGCTAGCTGATAGGTGTGTCACACTTACAGTAAATTTTGTATATCTGAGTATAGCGGTGAAGGGAAAAATGGTAAGGAATACTTGGAGCGGGAGGAATACATGATGTCTTAGAAACACTGTTCTGGCTCCAGTGCCACTTTGGGAAGCAGAGAGAGCAAATTTAGATCCTGCTGTTGAAGTTAAGAGTGTGTACAGATCCCTGTCAGATTCTTTGTAGAGGTGGGGCAGGTACTCTCTGAGAAGTGCAGGAGCTGCACTGATTAGCTGAGTTCAGGGTAGAATTTAAGCCTTAATTCCAAAACTTTCATCTCAAAATTGGAACATCATGTCCTCTTTGCAATGCTGAAACAAGTATGTGTTTGTCGGAAGAGACAGCTAGGCGTGGGAAATACTCTTCAGCCTTTCTGAGGGGCAGACTGGACCCAAGGTGATAGCATTTGGAGATAATTTTAGAAGATAAAATGCAAAATAGCATGGCATCCACATACATATAGGCTGAACTCAGGAATCCTTTCAAAGAAGTATGATAAAGCTCTTTTTCTGAATCTGTCAAAACCAGTCTGCTGAGTGTCCTTTAGGAGTACAGCATGTTGGGTGTTTAGTTACTACTGTAATTGTTCTGCACTTGCTCATAAAACGCACTCTAATGCTTTGTCCTGGTACCAGGCAGAAGGAACCAGAAAATGACTTGATGGCTCAGTCTTTGTTCTCTGGTCTGTTGTATAAGTGTGTAGTCTTTTTGTGGTGCTGTTACTACTGCCTCCTTACCAGAATTGGCCCAGGGTTGTGGGGATTTTTTTCTGTGATTAGTAGTTTTTTGCCAGTCTGTGCTTTTCTTCTAGAGGGTTTGCAAATAGATTACTGGAGAGATAGTATACTAGTAGTCAACTTAAATCGAGTTTAAAGAAACTGGACCTCTAGCAGAAAATGTTTAGAAATTGGAAATTCATGCAGGATTGTACAGCTTTTTGTCCAGTGCCTGTCTAGGTAGAGGCTGTAATTCTGGTTGTCTGCAGATGGCAGCATCGCTCTTCTGGTACTGCTGCAGCATCCTGCGGTACCTGTGCCTTAGGCTGAGATGCTTGGCCAGGTACGCAGCAAGGGCCAGTATAGAGGTGCTAGGACTGTCCTGATACCTTCGGCCTTGTTCCACAGTCAAAATGCTCATTTCCTAGGAGAGAGGTGGTGAACCAGATTCTAGTATTGCTGCTCCTCTGCTATTCTACAAGGTTGATCCAGAATCCTAGGTCCACTTTTTACTGAGTCACAAAATGTTTTGTACAGCAGCCTGTATTGTTACTGGAGGAAGAAGGAGGGGTGTGCTTCCTGCATGTGTGGTTTTAACGATTGTGCAGGCTCAGGTCAGCACTTCCTTTTTATTTGGGAGGATTTATTTACAGCCATGACAGCTAGGAGTTTGGTTTTTTTTTTTTTTTCCCCTTTCAGCTAACGGATCAAAAATCTGCAGGACAATGGAGAAAGAAGACTTTCCAAATACATACTTAAAACTATATCATTTTTTGTCTCCGCAGGAATTCAGTTTAGCTATATTTGCAAAATTTTTTAGTGTTGGTCTAGTTGTACCTCAGTGGGTCTCCTCTGGTGTAAGCAAGCTTTGAAGATAAATGACTGCAGATGAATTTCTAATGTGTAGATTATGTCTTGACAGACGCTTCTGACCTAGGCAGGTAATGGCAGAAACAGGCATTTGAAGAAAGCCGGACAGCTCTATCTTATATTTTTAAACCCTTTGCTGATGGCTTAATAAGCTTATTCTGGTCAGATGCTGAGACCATCTTTCAAAAGAGTGAGGCCAAGCTGTGCATCATGGTTAATACACAAATATCTGCTGGTATGGGGAAAAAGTGCAATGTCTGCACACTCTGTAGTCAATGAGATGTGCTTCTGTTCAGGCACTTACTTTTAACACTCACATCTTGAATCGTTGTTGGAAAATCTTAATAATTCTATAGTGCTATTAGGAGCTTGGACTATATTATCCCCATTTCTTAGGTGAGCAGACTGAGTCACTGCTGCTTAATCAAGGTCATGCACTTGGAGAAGAGTACGTAAGAGTTCTCTTTTCTAGTCTATTACCTTAATAACTAGGCCTTTCCCCTCACATATTGGCTTGTCTTTTAGGTCTGTAGTAGTTTATTTTTTATTTAAATTACCTTTGTTTGCTTTATATTTGGAGTTTTGCTCCTGCTGAATTACATATTTACAGAATGAAATGCTGCTCTGGCTTTTTAAAGCTATTTTTCTAAGTATCTAGCCAAGTTAAAATCTATAGCTCCCAGAACTGCTAAAAAATTCATAAGGTTTAATAAAACTCAGCATGGCTGGCTTATTGCAGCTGTATGTCTAAAGGAAACATAGGCCCAGCCCTGTAGAGTAATGCCTGTGCTTTACTGTCTGAAGTAAGTTTTTTGCTCTTCTGTGTAACTCAGAGTACAAGCCAAAATGAACATGTTTGTCAAGTTTTCTTTTACACCTTCTTCTGGTAACTTTTAATACTGTCAGTGCTTATCCTGTCTATTTAGTCGCCTTGTAGATCACAAGAAAGTCCATGTTCTAATTCAGATGTTTCAGTGGCTACATGGATCTGTCTGAATGAAATATTTGAGGGACATAGCTCAGCGTTCCTTTGGGGTCAGATGAGAGAGTGCTCTCTTGCTGAAAAGCAGAGAATGGGCTTCTGAGATCTTTCGGATAGTGGGCGTGACTTGCTTCAACATTCAAGTCTCATTGATCTGCAGGCACAGTGTGTGTTCCCTTGGAAGGAAACTTATGCTTGGACACCTGTCCCAGACTTCATGCCTTCACTGTCTTGGGAGAGAAGTTCACATACTGGAGTTCACAGTCTCTGCACATGAAAACCCAAATGGTTTTACTTTTTAAAAACAGAAATTCGAGCAAAACTAAAACCCCTGCCTGTCCTCTTCTCACTTCTCATAAGGCTGCCAAAGCCAGAGTTGTTTGACAAATTAAAAATCTATGGCACCAATGTACTGCTTTCTCATGAAAACAACAAGGAGGAGAATCTGCTCATTAATCAGATGGTTCTGTCAGTAATGAATCAAGGTGAACGTGCTGGCCATGCGATGTGTCACATAGGCAGTTTGTCAGGGAGCAAGAAAAGCAGTGAAGACCTCATGTAAACACTGGATCTGGCATGCTGCTCTAGGAGCTTAAAAGCGATGAGAGCTCAGCAGTGGGAGAAGAGGTTAGGGTCTACCTCCTACAGTCCAACTCCTTGTTGTTGATTTTCATGAGTCTTGTCCTAGGCCAGACTTGTACTGGGCAGCTCTGCTGTTCTGGCAGTGATTTTAGGTGCTTGTTTAGGTGGGACATCCTGGCATCCGCTCTTTTTTTATTGTTATGTTTTGGCAAAGGTCATTCCGTATTTACCCAAAGGCAGGTCAGAAGGTTGATCATCTCCTCTTAGAATGGATCCTGGATTATATGGAATGGGATTTATGCAACAGGCAAAATGCTCCTGAAAGTCCCACTGCACTTGGGTTTACTGTGTAGATGCTTCTCAACACAGCAGTAATCCAGCTGCATGCTGACCCGAGAATCTCCCTGCTCCCATCAAGTGCTCTCCTAGCCTAACTTCCTTTATCTGCTCATGTTGGGAAATCATGAGGTGGATTAGGTCAAAAGCAATGGTACTAGGTGTTTCCAAAGAAAATGACACTAATATGAAAGAACTGCATTTGTCTATCCATCCCATCCTAAAAGCTTTGGAGCCATAGACCAATTCCAGTAAAACTTCATAGAGGTAAAGCAATCTCAGAAATACTAAGTTCCTTCAAGCTTTGTGAAAATACACAGCTTTACTGGGTGGGACAACCCTAATAATACCTTTGTGTACTGAAAGGCTGAGGAAGAGTCAGCCCCTAGCAGACATCTGGGAATTCATACACAACTTTGAGACACAAATCCATAGAATACTTCAGTGGTTTTACTGCTCATATATGTACTTGGCTTAACAGAGAAAGGGTCCAAAACAAACTAGTGCAGAAAAAATATTTTCATGAGACTGAAAAAAAATCAATGAAAGCAGTTTATTTGACTTCAAATCTTCCCCTGCAGGATCTGATTTTGCTACGTTTTGCAAGTCTGCAAGAACAGGGAAAGGAAAGCAATGTGTTTTTTAAGTTAGCCTAAGAAGATCAGGTATTCAAAGCTATAGAGAAGTCTATTTTTTTCTTACTACAGGTCCTGGTTAGTTAGGCCAAATTTTCTGCATGTCATGGAAAATGGAAGAGAGATAGTAATTATGTTGGTTAATCGCAATTGGATGGGTCACCTGCTTCATACAGAAAAGTGGAAATTTGCAGACAAGTAACTGGTAAAGGAACTTACATGGAAGTAATTGGTAAAACGTGTATCGTCCAGCACTGGAAGTGATGGAGGTCAAGCAATGACCCATAGGTAAAATAGGCAGCAAGCTTCTGCGTTCAGCTACTTAGGCTGACAAGTCTAAGATATCTGCAGAACCAGAGTTCAATCCTGTCATGGGTGGCATACTCAACCTTCTGTTGGTCCCTGTTTTTGAAGAAATCTACAGCCAGATCATTGGCCATTTTTTTAACTGAGAAATGCTGAATAGCCCAGCAGTTTTAACAAAGAAGGGTAGAGTCTTCTTTCCTTCTCTTTTATGGTAGGATGGAAAGTTCTTTTAGGCAGTGGTTCAATCTGTGCAGGAAACAGTGCTTTGTCACTGATTTAGCACAAAGAATGAAGAAGGTACATGTTTTAAGGTGTCCCAGTAAGCCAGAAAAGGCAGCCTGTCCCTGAATCGACTGATTTACTTGTGGTATAGGGATAAACCAAATGCCTGTTCCCTATAAAGGGTAAATTCAGCTAATTTGCATCCTACACAGTGTGTGTTTGCAAATAAGGCTGTGAAACGTCAACACACTGTGGGGAAAAAAGCAGTTTTTCAAATGTTGACATAATGGAAAGATGGTCTAATAAACCATCTTCCCAGTCTTGTTAGCCATTGTCCCAAGGGCTGATGAAATGACTTCAGGCAGATTATAAATTACCCTCTCTATGGCGTGAGGCCACTGTATGCCACAGTTGAGTCGTATTTTAACCTGTGGGGGACAGCTCTACTACTGTGTAAACCTTAGCTCCAGTCAATATAAATAAAAGAGAGGATGGGAATAACATGCTAAAGATCCATTTGCTTTTTTATGTTCTAGAGTTCAATAAAGCTTTAAGAGTATATTTGGTGTTGTGCCATACCATTCTTCATCTGGTCTTTCTTCTCTCTTAAATTAGTTTTTAAGTAAAAGTTAATTAGCCACCCAGAAACACAAAGCTTCCTCCCCAGTGATGTGCTGTAAGCTTTCTATAACATTTCTCTCTGCATTGTGCCTTGTGATGTCCCTGCTTCTTCAGACCTTTGCAGCTGTGGGTTCCAGGAAAAGGTGGAACAACATTTGTGTGTGGACAGGGAGACGAGGGTTAAGGGGAAAGATCAAGAAGGGACTTGGAGAGGACAGTTATACAGTAATGATACTCAGAAGCTGAAATCCAATCTTTATTTCTTTGTGCCAGAAGATTTATTCTATTTTTTTCTTTTAATTTTTTTTTCCACTAGCTCACAAAGCAGGAATCCCATGCCGTTCTGTATGCAGTAAGGGGTCAGTGTAGCACACAGAGCTTCCATGCCTCTGTTCTTTCAGCAGTGATAGCCTGAATTCTAAAATCCATATCCCAAATAACTCAGTTTTCAAGGTCACTGGATCCCAGGATTTTAACTTGTTCAAATGCAAGAGAAAATATGAGCTGGGGAAGCTGACTTAAACTATCTCAGGCTTTGTAGTTCTTCTGTCAGTATCCCTGCATGAGAAGTGCACAAATCCTGCTGTTCTAGAGGAAAAAAAAAATCTTATATGTAGGGAATTTTAGCATTTTATACAGTGCTGCTTCATCCAGAGATTTTCAGCATTTTTACAAAGATGATGGTGTGACTCTTATGACTGAAGAGCCTGGGATGGTGACTTTCCCCAGTGTGTGGACTTCGCATGTGCCTTCTGAGATTACAGATCCTTTGTATTTGTCTACTTGCCGACTCCTTGTCTTCTTCAGAACTGTGTCCTGGGAAACTATTAAACAGGAAATTGGTCTGTACCCAGTGTATGCGTATGTGTATAGGAGTCTAGTTTTGAACAGTGTTCATGGCCAGAAACAGCCAAGTCCTAAATTCCTTTCTCCCTTTCTGCAGCCTCTGATGGGTAGATATGCATGCGGGGTGCACATATAGACAGAAAAGTACTGCTGAAGGCTGTAGCACCGAGGTGTTTCTGCTTTCTCTGAGTCAGGAAAGGCTGAATGCATATACGTGAATGAAAGTGATGCAGATTCCCATTGAGAGTTAACTCATCTCTAGACGGTGAAGAAAAGCATCTAATTTTGAGGCCCTGAATGTCTCCTGAGGGTTGAGATGTAATGAAGCTAGTATCAATCTCTCTAGCAAGCTAACCTACAGGAGAAGAAAGCTGATTGTTTTCTAGAGATCTGTATGCTTTTTTGTGTGGGAGGGAATGTTGTTTCATTCCAACTTGTGTAAAAAGCATCTTATGAAGGAAAAGTTAAAAGGAAGAAATGTTTTTAGCATTTACTTCAGCAAGGCATTGTACTTTCTAGGGAAAACTGAATTTGATGTAGATTCTTTTTCTTACACTCAAAACCTGAGCATCCTACACACCATTCTCCTGCTAACAGTTTTGGGTGAAAAGCTGAAATTTTGTGAGGCCCTGTTTGTGTGGGGGGAAGGGACAGTGTGTAATTTGAGTCCCAGGGAGGTAGTGCAGTAGAAATTTCTATCCTGCAATGGGAATAGTGAAAAGCAGCAAAAAATTTTCGACTTTCATCTGCCAAACTAGAATTTTAACAGTAAAATTGACCCAAGTTGTCAGGCTACAGTGGTGTATATAGAAATGTTGCAATTGGAAGTTTGGTAGCTTTGAATAATTTGGCTGAAATAGTAGCGTGAAGCACCTTGGGAATGGGGCTGACATTGATGGAAAGGGTCACTATGAAGCAGTTCCAATCCAGGTGTGAATGTCAGAAACTGGCTTCAGTGACAGGAGAGCTGTTCACGATACTAATGCAGACATTTGTAAAATGCCAGTGGCCGAACAGTCTGTGGCCTGTTTTTGTCCTTGAAACAAGTCCAAAGAGACTATGGTGTTCCAGCAAGCACTGCTTCAACTTTACTTCAGCAGCCCACTCGGACAGGAAAGGACATTTGCGTGCTGGGAGCTATGACCTCTGCGCATGATATTGTCTGTAAAAGATGTGGACAGCTGCATTATTCTGTGTCCTTTGAGTAATAGATCAGTCTGGCACCCTTGATCACTTCCGGGACCAGCTAGAGGAGGAGTCATTTACAATGACAAAGCTGATGTGTGTGGGCATGGAAGTAAAGGCATAAAGATGAAGGCAGTGCCTTGAGGAACTCTAATAGTCATAATGCATTTCCAGAGCCTATTCCTGGCTGCACTTTTACAGGTGGCAGCTGAATCAGAGATGGAAATGAAATAGTTTCATTATCAAGTCCTTACACTTCAATTTGCTATAAATTGTTCTAGTCACTGCTAAGTGACTGACAGTAAAGAGAGTCCCCTGGCTTGGTGCCTAGCTCATGAATATAATTTCAATCAGTGCTCACTGTAGACATCCTGGATGGGCAGAATAGCAGGTATATGTTGTTGTAAGGCAGGCCTGAAATGAGCTGGAAGTGCTGTATATAGGCAACCAAGACTGGAAATGGAATGGGGCTCTGCCAGATCTTTGTATAGTCCTAGACCTGCAACAGCTATGTAGGACTTGCTGGGATGCGTCAAGAGTCCTGCGGGTCATGAGGGAGCTAGCTAGCAGCAATCCTTTGTGCTCAGCCCTGTCCCTGATGCCCTGTTAGCTCACTACATCACCTAATGTTAGTCCCTGTGCTTTGTCCAGGAGCAGGGCTCTGGCTGCTGCTGCTGCTTGTCTTATTGCCTCACAAATTGGGATTCTGTGCTTGCTGAAGTTCAAGGTTGGGCTATAAAAATCTGCTCCAGTCTGAAGTCGGCCATAAAACTAGTTACACACAAATGGATGTATTTACCAGGCTGCAGGGCAAAATGAGCTCAGCCATTGATAAAGGAGAAAGTCTTGGTTTCTAACAGATTTTTTCTTTGTTTTATTTTCAGCATAACCTTAGAAAGTGTCCATATTTTTCTCATGCAGGCTGTTAGCATACTTGTTAGAAATTCTTTTTACCTACTGCAGTTCACACCTTTGTGGTCTGCAGTGAATTGGCAAAAAAACAGCAAAACGTCATCCATGAGACAGCACTGGTGTGTGAGAGGATTCAGACAGATCCCTGGCTGCTCAAAAGGTGCAGTTAAAAACTTGCAAAATCATCTGTGTGCAGTAAGTGTTACCGATATTAACAAGCTAGTGCGTTTGTCTGATTTATCCCCAGGAGCCATAAGGGTTGCATGTTCTTTTTGCAGTGCTCCTTGTGCTGCCTCAGCCAATTTAGGCACCTGGAAGGTGACAGCATTTTGTCTGACAGACCATGATCTTTAGTTCTGTTTTGGCATCAGTCTTTGTCTAGTGTCTCGTTCAGAAATGAGTAGTTCCTTGAGGTTGCTTTCTTTTCCAGAGACACATTCCTTCTCCTTATTAATTGGTAGAGTCCTTGTACAAAACATTTGGTGGTTGTTGATAGCAGCAGTACTACCAAGAAGACATCAGATATAATCTGGTCTATGAACTTCATGGGCTTCTGTGAACTGTTCCTCACATACCACTGCCGATTTTGGCTCCTAATTTTTTTTATTTAAGACTAGATTTAAGCCACCAATGTTTCCTGTTTGTTTCCTGCTGAGATGGGGATAGCATACTCGACTTGTTCTTTGTGCTTTGTTCTCCATTTGTGAAGATATTTTACAGGAGTTAGCTTGGTTCTGCTGTATTTGCAAGCTCCTCTGTGCTACAGCCAAACACTTCACAGTCCTTGAGAGGTTATTTTGTGATGTAATACGGGTTCTCTGTAAAGAACAGAACCCCATCCCCATGCTTTTCTGTTAATGCTACTGCCTGTCAGTGCTATAGCCTTGAGAAAAACCTGACAACACAGCAGGAATACTACCTAGACAACTTATCTTCTGAGCACTTCATTGTGGACTGCCGGATCTGGGCTAGAGAGGTATATTTCTGGCTCTGTTTAGGTAGGAGCAGGCTCTCGTGTGTAAGCTAACCAGCCAGCACACTTTAGAGAATGGACTTCATCATTCTTTGTGTTTGCAGATGTTGTGGGCTGTTGTTCTACAGCAGGTGGGAGAAAGGCGTATGCCACTGTCTGTTCCAGTGAGAAACCCAAGACAGAAGCCAATCTATCTGACTTGCCTGTATCTGCAACATCCTCACTTTTTCCCTCCTGTGATGATTTCCAAATTGTTACCTGTCTCTTGCAGGCAATGCTGGAACCTGCAGTGGGTCATGTGGTATCATGTGGTAATTGGGCACCTTCTATCCCAGCAGAGTAAACCGAGATCATAACCTTACAGGGATTAGGAATCCAATTATCTGGAGAAACAGCCACCAGGTTGAAATATCCCTTCTAACCTCTTATTGCTTAGTATTCCAGATCTGTACCATCTCCCTGCACTGGAAGTTTCAAAAGTCACTTAATAAAAAAGATTAGAATTTGCCTTAAATAGCTTCCATAAAGATTATTATTATCTAGTGATAATTTTGTCTCTGAGTCTGTCTTGAATACTTGCTGGATCCAGTTGAGCCAAAGAGAGCTGATGGCTTTAAAAGACTACACTTATTTACAGGCCCTCTAGTGCAAGGGCAAGGCAGATGGTTTGTGTGGTTAAGCTGTGCACTTCAAATACCTGGGAGGAGACTTTACTCTTCCTGCCTCTCCATTTCATGTTTGATTGGTTTATGGAGCTCACCACTGCATGACAGAACTGAGAACTATCTACAAGAACAAAACTGAAGACAGGGTTGCAGATGCAGACCAAAGACAAATGCTTCATTATATTATAATAGTGAGCATCCAAATAAGTGCTTGCCTTGCAAGGTTTAAAATGATCATTGGGTCAAGAAGAGGTTTACCTACACTGTTTAGCAAATGAAAAGCATTCAGCACTTATCATTACTAATCTGTATTAGCCAGAGTGAATGTCTCTTTCTGCAATGGATGAGAGAGAAAGATGATTTTGGTCTGTGAATCCCCTTTTGCCAGAAGAATAGATGACCTCGGTAAGGGGGATTCAGAACCATTTATTGTCTACAGCAATGTACTTGTTTCTGTTTCTAGAAAGAGTGTGTGACTCTCTGGGTTCCCTGTTTCTTGGGTGAGCTACAGATGACTAGGTTGATTTACACAGTATATAATCTCATGGAGCAGTACGATATGGAACAAGCAAGAGAATATATGAGAGATGGAAAATGCAGGCTAGTGAATGAGAGTGCAAGATGTAATCCAAAAAAATGTCAGTTCTATACAGAGGCCCAGTGAGGCTTGTGTGGGCTGAAAGCACATCTGTTTCGTAACAGAGCACTTGCATTTGCCAGACTGCTATTTAAGGAGCTACCTTACCTGTAAATTTCTGCAGAAAAATCTGTATGTGCCAGACTTCCTCTCCTGATCCAGGAGATGGTAATGAAGGAAGTCAGGAAAGCTCAAGACTGCAAAATTCCAGCATGCCATGGGAATGTTTCCTTCTACTTGTTTGGTCTGACAGCAGGACAGACATGGTGGGAACCACAGGAACAGGAGAAGCACTCTGAGACACTGAGATTATTCTCTTCTGTACCACCGCTTGTTATTATTCTCCCTTTGCAGCCTTACAGAACCTGTTCTAGAGCTGAAATGAACTTTGTGGTGTATTAACTGCTTTTTCATTTTGGCCTTAGACATTTTTCCGAAGTTTTCACTTTCTTCTCTTATCCTGTTGAGTCAGACAATGCATGTGTTCCCCATTGCTGAGGGACTATCAGGCAGCACCCCTTCTGCAGGCAGTGGAGACAACTGGCAAAGTCAGAAGCATTTCAGGGGTCGTAATAGGGAGAATTTGGACTGAGTTGTGGAGGTCCCTTGCAGGCACTGTACAGCTTCTACTGCTTTCAAATGGAGCACCTCCAGGAAACAAGCACACTATGAACCGTTGTTTTCTATAACATTTAGAGAGCAACATGGAGGTGTGCATTTGTTTTGATGACAAGATGGAAAATATTAGAGCAGTGTACAACAGGCTGTTCCTTAACTTGCCCACTGCTTGTTCTCTGTAGGATACTGGTCAGTAGTGGGAAGTTTCCCACCAAAGGAGTTAGGAACACATATAGTTTGTTCTTGTCTGGGTTTTGGGCACAGAGGTTGCTACACCCATTGCTTTTTATTAGTTTAATGTATGTTGAAGCCTACAAATAAATGCTGGGACCCAGGTGGAACAGATGAGATGTGACTAAGTTCTTGGATGATCGATAATGAGCAGGGACTGGAAAATCAATTGTGTTAATTCCTGGCTTGTCACTGGGATGGAGAATTAATGAGAAAATCCGTCTAACTTAATGGTATTTACACATTGTACAGAATGTGATAAAATTGTCCTCAGGTGCCACTTGGCATCACAATTGTGGGATTACTGTAGATCCAGAGGCTGGAACAGAAATCCACAAGCTGGAAAACTCTCTTCACAAACAACAAACAAGTGATGACACTGACCAGCTAGGAGGGCTGAAGAAAAAAACAGGCATCGTCCTTTGCTTCTTGTACTGTACACTTAGGAGTTGATTGCAGGGGCTGTGACATTGTTGTGTGACGGTTCACATCAGATGTGGTGCTGTGCTGGTGGTAAACACTGTGCTCTGTGGGAATCCTTCCCTCCAGGATCTTAAAGTGCTTCATAGACAGCAGGGAAGCTGCTCATCTCAAAGTGCGGTGGGTTCTAGGTGGCTGTTTAAACTGCTTGAAAGACTCGAGCCACTATCTTCCTTTGAGTTAGGGAGTGGTCTGCAATTATGCTCACTGAGCACGGAGAGTTTGTCCCAGGTGAGCAGTAGTATTATGGCACTGAAGGTGAAGCAGTGGTGCTAGGTTCCCTATGCTAATCTGCCAAAGAAGTCTGGTAAGAAAGCGAGAGATGGCTGTCAGACTCCTGCAGAAATCTGTGAAGCTGTCAGCTCAGCAGCACAGAGAGCACACGTACCTGTTTAAATGAGTGGGGAACACTGGTCTTGATCATGAGTGACAGAAAAGCAAATCCATCTCCCCAGCTGCCTCCTGCCCGCCAGGAGTTAATCCAGCCAAGACAGCATCAGTATAACTGATGGTGTATTGCTCTATAAGTCATCCATAAACCCTGTGTACTCAGAACACCTGCATCCCTCATACTTTTCTTGTCAGCCCCCATCTTCTTGCTGTTGTGCTTCATATGCCCTCCCATCCTCCAGTCTACACTGAGTTATGCTGAGGGCTTAAAATCCCAGCTGCTCTCAGGGCTGCTGAAAGGGGAATAAAGGGAGATTGTAGATAGAGTGAGCCTCTAAATTTGTTTGGTGTTTTCTCTCTAAAGATTTGATGAATGCTCTTTTCTTTCCATCTCGATGTGTCAAGGTCTTAGTTGTGGTGGAAAATTTTGGAAGAGAATGATAAAAAGTTCTCACCTCTGACAGGCAGACAACTACAGCGACAAGAGTCAGAGGAATGGACCAGATCTAAAATGTCCCCAGAGCTGAGCTCTGCTGTATCTTGAGCTACGTTTATAGCCTGGAGGTCCCAATTTGCAAATCTGAATTGTTTCCTGTGCTTGAGACTTAGGAGAATTTCTACAAGGTATGTGAAGTCTTGGTTATCTCCTCTATGTTGTGGTATCCTGAGGTTTTCTGCAAGGGTCCTTCTCAAGCTTTCATTGCCTTTTTATTAGCCAGATGCTATTGCTAGCAAGAGATGTAAGGAGCCTCTTTGTGCTACAGTCTGCTTAGCAAGAAAGTGACGCAGATTTTTCACAGTTTCCAGGCTGCTTTAGCAAAGCTTCCCAGGTTGTCTTCTCTGTTTGCAGATTTTGAAGTTACAGCTGGGGTGGATGCAGTAGGAGGCTTGTCTGACAGTGGTTGTTTCAGAGTTCGCATGGTAGGGGTCTCCAATATGCTGATGGGCATTGAGCAGAGACAGGCTTTCCAAATCTTTACTGTGCATAATTTGCTATGAAAGAAAAAAATAAAATCCAGAATGAAACAATGTGGGATATACTTTTTTGAGATGCAAAGGGGCGATATTTGTCAAGATTCAAATTTCACCCAATTATTTTCTCAGTTGCTTAGTAAAATTGTAGACTTAGGCAGAGACAGCCTGTGCTATGACTGTGTTTACATGCTGGAAAGGAAGTACCAAACATAGTGCCATGAAGAAAAGCAGCTGAGATCTCCTTAGTTTGAACTCTGTCTCATGCGTAGGCGTATTTTTCTCTGTATGTTGCCTAACTGGGAGGAATCAATAACACTGTAAAAACAGGATTTCTAGGGTGTGACCGTGTTTCGTCTGGCAGGAGATGTAAACGTCAGCTCTTCCAGCTCTTAAAGCTTTCAGGAGAATCTCTGTTAAATGCCAGTATAAATGCACTTGTAATACATGGATCGTCTCATTCGATTCTCTCCAGTGGAGGATAATGGCTTTCCTGCAGCCTCTCAGGTTTGCTGCGATGCATCTCCACTTAGCCAGTGGGGGCACTTAGGAGCAGTGTGCTGAAGCAGCCTGCTCAAGGCCAAACAATGAATTGGTGTTGTAGCAGATGTAAGGCCAGGAGGTGAAACTATTTGCTTGTCCTTTACTTTTCTTGTTTTGTTGTTTATTTCTTGATGGAGGGAAAATGGGCTTAGGGGCGAGGAGGGAAATAAAGGATCATTCTTTGCCAAGGTGCACTGAGAAATCTCTAAGCCCAAAAGTTTGCCCCTATGCTGTTCCTATTCCTTGGAACTCCTCATAAAGGAAGCAGCTGCCCAGAGTTGCTTTGGACATGTGTCCAAGGTGATATGGGCTTAAAGAAGGCGTATTGTTTCCCCTTCTGAATGTGACTGAATTCAGCCCTGACAAAGCCAAATCAGGTGGCTGCTGTGGCTGCCAACTGTAATTAAGAACAGAATGTTCACGGAGTAAAAAGAAAGTGGAATCCCAAGAGTTCTTAATTGTCTTGATTTCTGACAAATTTGTGGAAAGCTGGCTCCTTAATCCCCAAGCTGTTCTGTTTGGAATCCCTCTGCTTTCATGAACTCCTGCTATGCCTGTGTCACATGAACATCAGACAGGAAGATCAATGAGCAGATTATGCTCTGCCGACATGCCCCGACATACAGGTGTGCTGTCTCATAGTGCATAAACACACATTTGGCTGGCTCCAAATTGGATCACTTGGGTCCAGAGGAGACAATCCATAATGATGCATGGTCTACTTGGCTGGTGCTGTGTATGTTGCTACCACCAGCAAAACCTCCTCTGATACACTGTGGGAGAGGATTCTCAGCGCTGAGAGCCTCATACAGTAAAACTTAGTGCAGGCCTGCACTAAGACATATAATCTATGCTCACTGCAGTGATCTGTCCTGGGAAAAGAGGCAGAATGCTGCTGAGGGAGATAAAGGCTTTCTTCATATGCGGTTTATGTTTAGGAGGTAAATTAGAGAAGAAGCTAGTGGTTAAGGCATTAGTCTGCAACTTCCATCGTAAATTCTTTGCTCAGTAACAGGTTTTGTATCTAACAGTGGATCAGTTGCTTCCCTTCCCTGGTCTCGGTTCCATGAAATGGGCATAATAGTTCTGCTCATCTTGCCAGAGTGTTTTGATGACAGGTCTGTTAAGACTGTGAGGTATGCAGATATTGTTGTGATGAAAGCTCTATCAGTAATTAAGATGAAATTTCAGATGTTTTTCTCCCTAGGTGATCTCCCCAGGGCTGGTTTTGGGAAAGGGCTTGCTGACGAGAAGCTGAACCAGGACTTCCTCTCTTTTATTCTGCTCTTGTCTACAGGGCAATTTTACCTCCTTCTGTTGTGGGCTTAATCGCTGGAAACTCTGCAGCACATGATAAGGCTGTGAGGAAAGAAAGATTAAAAAGCAAAAGGATTAAAATCTAAAGGGCTCATCCACTATATGCTCTGGAGAATCTGCTCAAACCAAAGCCTCTGAGAAGCTGCCCGTATCTCTATATTAGTGCTGACAGGGAGAATGTCTCTGTGTCTCTGTTATAAGGCTGAGCAGCCATGTTTCTGGACCTTGAACAGCACTTAAGCATCAGCTTCTTCAGACCATTACCTGGAGGGAAAATACCTTGAAGATATGGCATGGAGAGCTGGAAGCTTGAACTGAAAAGTCTAGTTTCCAGGTAATAGAGTGTGTTTGATGGGGTTAACTTTGTTTTATTTCCTGGGGCAATAATGACAAGAGTTTCTTTGATTTGTTGTTTGGTTTCTTTTGAAAATATCGTAGACATTGTGGACTGATCCCGAGCATGTCTTTGGGCTGAATGCAGACAACTACATCCTTCTTATGCAAGCTTATCTTTGGGAAGTGAGTAGGACTTACACCAACTGCTACCTCTCACCTCTGAGAGTCTGCAAAAGAGGAGAACCTGTGGTCTGCTAAGGATGCTGTTTGTGGCTTATCCATAAGCATGCAGAGATTTTCTTGAAATTAATCATATGAATTGCTCAGGAACTGAGAATGAGTGGTAGCAGGGAGAAAGGAGAGCATGGGAATAGGTCTGGGAAGAGAACCATCTCTTGGGGAGTAGTCAACAAAAAAGAAATCTCAGCATTGATTTTGCTGAACAAGACTCATACTTGGATGGTCCTCAAAGGCATTTGAAGAATTTTATTTGGCAGAGTGGGATGTGTATCAGCCTGTCCTTTGAGGTGATAATAGTCTTGAACTGACTTTCAGGGAAAGCTACTTTTGCTTAATTCTTTAAAGGCTGGAGCATTTGTAGAGATTCATTATCTGATTTCAGAGGTTCCCCTCATCTAACTCCACTGCTGTCTTAACAAGGGATTAATGTGTTGTCTGCTTGGCTTTTAAGTTATGTTGGAGAGTGGAAAATGATGGATTTGAATGAGTAACAAAACTAGACGTTCATCTTAGTGAAGCAGATATTAAAATACCTCAACAAAAAAGAATCTCTGTATGCTTCAAAAGCCTGAAATGGCTGAGGGGCTCATGAGATGTAACAGTAGGAATAAGGGGAAGGTTTATTAGCAATATCCCAGGAACTCAGAGTAGCTGAATAACTCATAAACCTTTCATGAATTTTACAAAAACGAGGGATGAAATCATAAATACTGTAGATATATATGTATATAGATAGATATAGATATAGTTCTTTTGCCTAAGAATGTCTTGGTAAATTATTCTCACTTGAAATTAAGGAACTATCTGGATATGGTTTATATTATTTTTCTGCTGTTTGAGAATCTATTGAACATTTTGTCTCAGAGTATTGTGATCTCCCTCGATAGAAGGAATGGGAAGGAAGAACGTTTTAAATATTAAACAAAAGATTTGACTGTGAAATTGTTACTCCAAAGCAGGAGTGGGATAAAGCAGGTAAACGAGATTGCACTCCAATTTATTGTGGAACCTTTGTGATTTCAGCCTGCAATAAATAATCTGATTTGTGCTCCTTATTCCCTGCTGATGGCCCAGTAAAATGTCTCCAGGAGACCAAATCTGCCAGTCTCCCGAAGAGGGGGAGAGCAGCAGCAGGATGCAAAATGTGCATTTCTCTTTGTATCTGCATTTTTCTGTCACAGTTCTCATTGTTGCAGGGTCTGAGCCAGATCTCACTGCAGTCTGTGCTCAGAACTCAGTACTGCCGATGATTTGAGCCTTAGGCAGCCACACTGTGCCCAGGAAGGCTGAGCAATGACACAAACCATTTTATGTTGCATGACCTTACTCTGTCATGCTAACACGGGATTAGACAATAGATAAAGCCCACTCTCCTCAAAACGTCCACCTGGAAGGTTCAAAAAGAGAAGAGAGGCAACCGAGGCACTATAGGGTAACTTAATGGAAACAGCAGGCTGAGGGTTTAGTGGAGAAGGGATGTTGAGGAAAGGAGGTAATTTGGAGATTTGCAGGCTTACAGGAGAGTTCTCATGTCTTATTCCAAGTAGCTATATATCTTCCCCTGCTGGGAATCTAATCCTCCTTGATCTTCAGAGCTTTGCCCGTGATTCCAAAAGTGTGTCAGCCTCAATGCCAGCTTGCTAGCAGTGTGTTGGGGCAAGAGGTCAAAAATCAGAATGAAATATTACATATGGCAGCAAATGCTTTCTGAGCAGGGAATGAGAGAGAAATACGCTAGAGACTTCCTTGACCTTGTGTCCAGAGATGCTGTGCCTGGAATTGGAAAGATCTGAAGATCCTCATTCCCTTCCGTAGCCTCCATGCCATTTTAGTGTCTGTTCTCTCCATAAATAATACCTCAAGACCCATCCATCTTCATTGTCTCTAAAATACAGTGAAGTTTAGTGGTCCGTATAGGTGTCTGAAAGCCCAAGGGGTAGGATTTTATGCCCGTTTCTTCTGTAGGCCCCCTTTTTCCTCTGTGCTTGGAGTCTCATGTTCTCCAATTGCTTTACAGAGTACTTTGAGCAGACTGCACTGTGAGAGCATGGGAGGCTAAGAAAGCAGTTAGTATCCTTCTACCGTGAAACTTTTTCAGCAAATCTGGTTAGACGAATGAAGATACTTTGCAGTATCCTTTGGGAAGCTCACAGCTGAAGAAACGTGTCTTTGGGTGAGATGACTGTGGCTTTCCCTGTTTCTGTGCAGGCACATAGCCAGATGCTGCATTGACCCTGTAGAGAAATGGAATGGCACACACAACAGCCTGAGAACTTCCGTGAAATCCTGCTCTCACTGGAGCTGTCCTTTCACCCATGATGCTGTGCTTTGCACATCGGTGTTACATGCAAATGTGAAGGCAGCCAGATATGCAGGGAAAAAGACTGTTTTATTCATCTCTGACATCTTTTTATTAGCCTCTGTTGCTCAATTTTAAAAAGTGCTGATGGAATGCCTTGTGCTGGATGCTTAGGAAACCAAAGTGCTCTGCTGCTACAGAACGTGGTTAGAAGTAACACTGTTTCCCCCAGGCTGCACAGTCCATGCAGTTCAAACAAACGTGCAAGCATCCTTCTGTAATGCTAGGAGTCCAGCCCGTTCAGTGTGTGACTACTGAAAGGGCACTGCTAAAAAATGTTTAGCTACAGACAGCTGCACAGCTGTAGTAGGAAGCTGGAGTGGGAGATCTGTCTCATTGAAGGCAATAGCCAGGACCTGTCTGTGGTGAATATAAAGACAATCCTTTCGGAAGCTGCTGGGCTGTGGTTTACCCTCTGTTTTCCTCTAGCTTTCTACCTAGCACCCCAACTGACTGCACTGCCAATGAAAGTACATTCCTGTAATGTTGTAGCCTGTGCCACACAGCAACTATTAGAAGTTGGCGTGCTGTAGTTACTGATGTCTTCTCAGACAGAAAGGCTTTTTGTGCTGTTCAATCCCACATCCCTTGTGTCCAGCACAAAATACCTTGCACGAGGTGCAAAGATTGGCTGGAGAAAAAGCTTCAGTTATGTCACTAGATGGAGCTCACAATATAAGAAATACTTAAATTAGAAGAGCCAAGTGTATTACTGAATAAGCAGTTATATATAATAAGCATGAGTTTCTACTCGTGCGGGAGGGGTGGCAAAGTAATATGTGGGGGAAAGATGTAAGGTGAAGAGAATGAAGTGGAGCATGTGTTAAAGGAGGGGGGGGACTAGAGAACGGGCTGCTAGAAGCATAAAGCTGAGAGCCATTTCTTTGTGCTGAAGATTCAAGCTGCAATTCAATGAGGCACATAGTTCTTTGAGGATCTGCTGTATTCCAGATTTGTGGATAGTTTGGGCACCTCTCCTAAGAACATGTTGCGGAGGTATGATTGATAAAGACAACTACAGGACGATGGCATCTTATCAAGCACAGGTATATGTGGGCACATCGTCTCCATAGGCACATAAACATCACAGAATAAAAGGGCAAATAGTCATCTGTTTGCACCAGTTTGTTTCAGCTTTCCTCACACCCCAGGCAAGTTGTTTCACTGGTGTCACTGGGAGGAACATCCTTTCTGTATGAGGGAGGTGTTCAGACTGATTCCTTTGTGTTCACTTTCCATAATGTTCATACCATCCAATCTTACTAGGCAGGCGGGAAGGAAATTTTAAATTCAGTTTCTGTCAGCATCAACGTCAGAATCAATCAGAGAACTCATTGTTTGTTGAATCAGACAAATGAAGCAGAAATAATTTGAAATGACAATTGTAACTAAGCAACCTAGCCTGACTAGTGAGCAGTATAGAAAATGAAATTAGAGAAATATTTTGGTAACTGATTTTGGGTAACAGTTATGTTAGGTAAAAAAAATCTCCCTCTCTCCAGAGGCGTTTTGCAAAAGAAGGAAGAAAGACTTGTTGAGGAAGATTTTTGCTGTGATTTACCTGGTTAGTCAGCTCCCTGGGGCAGGTATCATCAGGGGTGGTTTTTTTTGTGGTTGTATTGCACCTAGCACATGGGGTACCCTCTGACACTTGCAGCCTTTGCATATAACTGAATTCAAACAAATAGAAGTGGACTACAAGCAGATTAAAGATACTTCATAAATAGATTGTAAAGGCTCAACAGGTGTCTAGTATCTAAGTATTACGTATTATGAGTTGGTATAAGGCACTTGCATCATGATAAATGTTTATCAAAAATCTGCCAGTCATTTATTAATGGATGGATATTTAATGTTTGGTTGCCACATTATTAATGCGGTTCCAGTATCCATGGTGATGAAATATTGATGAGAGCAGCACCAGGGCAAATGGACCAAAGCTCAGCATCCTGACGGACTCCACATGCAACCCATCACATCCCTGGGGCTACAGGACTGGAATAGTCTTCACACTTAAGTCATTGGCTTTTCTAGGTACAAATCAAGAGGAAAACCTCATGGGCCAAAATCATTTCTGCCATGGTTGAACTGGCTCAAGGAAAATCACACCAAGGATAGATTTTTTCTCTTCTGCTATTTCTCAGCACCTCCAGGGCTTTAAAGCTAGCAAGGGAGAGATGGTATCTCTTGCTGGCCTCATTGCTGGCCTTTGATATTGGAGTCCTTCTTAAGCCTTGGGCATTAACATCCTCCTCTGCAGCCAGCCAGTGACAGCAGCAGCATGTAGTGGCTGTAGCATCATTCTTTAGTTTCTTAATAGCACAGTATAATGACTAGCTCTGTTACCATATCACTGACACAGAGCATTACTAATTATGATGATTAATGGGTTTAATTTACTTAGAAAGAATAATGTGCAATAATTCCATTGTCAAAGCTGAAAATCTGGAGTTCCAGCTTCAGATCCTGTCAGCACTGTTGTTACAAACCCTTTTGTGTTGGAGAAAAGTCATTGAGAGATGTTATTTCCCACATGTTTTAGAACACAAGCTGCATTGGGAATTTTCCTATCCACTAATAAGGCTGCTTTGCTACCAGAAAGGCTGCTAGGAGAAATTCTGCCTTACTTTTTCTTTCATGTGCTTAAATTTTTCTTTAATGATACTTCTGTAAACAATAAGAAATATTTATTGCCTGCTGTGTGGATGTAAAGGGGTCTGCTGGCTTTTTTGTTGTTGTTATTTGTTTGTTTGTTTGTTTTTGTAGTGGTGGAAGAGAGATAGCTCTTGGTGGTAAAGAATAAGAATGGCATTATTCCTTCTGAGGCTGCAGTCTGGACAGGCTCTATAGTGCTGTGTTTTCTAGCTCCCAGGCTGACTGGTACTGCCTGTCTCCTAGACCTGAAGGAGCAGTGTTGGAAGAAATTGCTTACCTCAGGGTAGTTTCATGCTATTTTTGTGAATGTGCAGTTTGAAAAATTCATTACAATTATTTGTACTGTCAAAGCCTCCAAAGAAGATCACGGCCCTGGCTGAGCTGATGCAAAAGTGGTGTAGTCCCTGTACACCCCATACCTCTCCAGGACAGCCTGGCTGCTTCTCTGATTTCTTCCCACTTCGCAGGTCTGTCTGGCTGTGACTTTTCTGTACCAGACAGTTAAGGTTAGATCAGCAAGATCACTTCTGAGCTTTGTAAGCAAGACAAAGGAGGTCAGATACAATACACTATTGTCTGTGATTCAGGAATCTTTATGGCTTTAATCATTGATTTAATTATCTCTTCCTGTGAGCAAGAAATATTCCCCAGAGTTAAAATAATAGAAAAAAACACATTTCCTCTCCCAGCTGTCATTCTGAGATCTAGCCACTCTCTGCTCACAGCAGCTATAAATAAACCGTGCTTAAGCCCTAGTGACTATTATGATTCTAGTGAGTCACCCAATTGATACAGCTTTAATCTGTGTATCTCTGCCTCTTCCCGTTACGTATCCAGTATCACATTTTGTTGTGATCTATGCTCATGTCAGTAATTTCTGTGAGGCCCTGTGTCTGGCAAAGAAATAGCTGACATGCACATAGCACTGTCTGTTAATCCTTAATGCTGCAGAAGCATTAACAAATTGATTGCGCTGTGATTGAGGGGAAACTGAGGCAGAGAAAAGTCACCCAAGACCTCCTGATTGTTGACAGACAGGAACAGCAGGATGTAGCTATGTCCCCTTAGCTGTTGAATGCTGCTTTCTGACTTAAACCTGCTCTAATCTGTGCTCCATGTGGCATGGGTATTCGACCTTTCTGCCAAAAATCTCCTGTTAAGCTGGTGTCCAGGGCAACTGCCCTTCAGTACGGATGCACATTAAGGTCACAGTTGCTTGCTCATGATCCTTGATAGGACGGTGATATTTCTCAGGTACACTAGAGGAAGGAAATCTGAGTTATTTACAATATTTGGTAAGGAGTTGTCATAAATCTGTGATTTTTCCAGCCAAACTCGACTCACTGAAGCTCATACTTAGATTTTTCTGGCTTCAGCAGGAGTAGTATGAAACTATTACACTGCCAGCCGTCAGTGTGGTGAGGTGCTGAGTGCATTTAAATAGGATACGTTGCTCTCTGCTTCTTGCCCCTGTCAGTAGACCAGTATCAGAGGCTTATTGAGGTGGAGGCTGCATGTCAGTAATGAGCGAAAAGGTGTCTGATGTACTCTGCAAGGCACCTGGAGAGTCAGTTCTTTTGGAGAAAAGCCCTTGTAGAAAGAAAGGCTATTGCTCCAACCATGAATATCCTAAGAACCATGACCCAGGCAGCCTGCCTTGTCCTCACTGAGCTGTTCAGAGCCAGTGTGTTGTGCTGCTGGGGTACTCCAGCAAGAGCGCTCCATCTCTGCAAAGCCTTTGCTGTGTGCCCTCTTCTGCACCAGCCTGCATTGCATGCTGCTGGGCTTATGTACCTAATGAGCTGTCAGTTTGCCAGTAAGCTTGTTTAATTCTCCAGCTGCCTCTTCAGCTGCTTGCTCTAGCCACAAAAAGGAAATTTGAAACCACCCACAGGCCGTTGCGACAGGGAACTCTTTGTTGAAGTCTGACTCTCACCTTATGCACTTTCCCTCTTTTCCTCTATTTTCTATCCTTGCTTGTGAGTGGGCTCTTTGCTACTAGCATGTGCAGCAGAGGAGGCAGGGTGCAAGATCATCACTGAACCCTCTGCTTAGCCCACAGTTTTAGACTGTTTATCCCATCACTGCCCCTTCTTTCCCTCCTAACTCCAAGTCAGATAAATCTGACATAGCCAGCAAAGCCTGCCAGTATTGTCCTCCACTTTCTTTCCAAGAGTTTATCCATCACAGTGCTCAGCTGTAGCCTCCACTCCTCATAAAGGAGTGGGGCTGAGTGAGCTGGCAGAGCGTTGGATTAGATGTTAGGAGAGCAGGTACCTGTGCACTTCAGGAAGTGACAAGTGAGACAGAGGACAACTCCTGTGTCTCTCCTTCTCATTTGCAAAATAGGACGTGCCTTCTTTCCTCCCTATTTTTTGTCTGTTTTTATATAAAGTCTCTGAGGTGTTGATACAGAATAAACTCACAGTGCAGAGGGGCCCTCATTTAATTTGGGATCTTTAGGAACGCTGCAATAGTCAAGGAGATATTTTGTAGCATAAAAGAGGGTGATGTTGAAGTACATGTGATTCTTTACTGGCCCAGCTCTTATTCAAGAATCCCTTGAATCTGTCTCCCCTCAAATGAAGTGGAATCTTCTGTATCCGTTTCCTCTTGCTCCACTGAAACAGTTAATAGATAATGTTCTTGTTTGTAGTCCTGCCAGGAGTTTTTTAATTACCTGTATGGTTTTATTACATAATGGCAATGTTTGCTCCATTAGGGTATTGGCATCTTTGCAGGAAGCAAACAAACCTGATGACATCCATCAAGTTGACTAATTACAGGGAGTTCACTTTTTTTCAGTTTTCCTGGTCAATACTGGCACTAGCTCTGCAGCTTGGGCTCTGAGACTGGCTGCTCACCCGGCCAGTGCTTATCCTGCTGCCTTAGCAGTTGGCTAGTTGGGAGGTCGTGGGGGCTTGATAGTCCTGAAAGAACTGGAAAGGGACAGGCAAATGCTATAGCATCATCCCCAGGAGCCTAGGACACACACAATGTCCGGATTCCGCCCTGATCTCTCTCTCTAGTATTTTAGAGTCAGTGACATCTAGATGTTTGTACCATAGATGTTTCTCACAGGGAGTTAGGAAATGCCTTTGGCTGGTTCTGCTGAGGCAGGCTGAGTATCCATTCTGTGGAGTCTTCTGAATTAAATACCTGTTTCATACGCGTTCTCGGTTGTAGGAGCCTGGGTATACTGACCCAGCTCCTGCCTTTCAGGCCTATGTTTAGAAGAAAAAAAGTAAAAACTGAGAGCTCAGGTGTATTCCCCTGCATATCCTCACCCTTATGTGCTCAATTATACCTGTCCAAATAAGGTGTGAAATGCTACCTAGCAGAAGGGAATCACTTCGCACTGCAGCTAGCAATATGGTAAAGTGCAAAGTGGGAACAGTCTAACCCAAGGCATGGAAACGATGTCACTCTCTCTGCCTTTCAATTATTGCAGTGTATTGCTGAGGAATCATGACAGCCAGCCATCTTTTGCAGTGAAGTACTTCAGTGACAGACCAAACACACTCTCAGTACTGGAAAAAATACGACATTGTCATAGTAGAAGTGGCATTTTGAGGGTAAGCCCTCCTTCCACTGCTTGTTTATAAAATGCTGCAGACCAGGTCACTGCTGGCCTGTGGAGACCAGGAAAGGTAGAAGACTGTTGGGCAGAAGAGAGTAGAAGTTTAAGAACAGCAGCAGGTTCTGATTCCTCTTCCAATGGGAGCAAAAGGGGAAAGAAAGGACCAGACATTAAACTAGATGATTTCCATCCTGAACAGAAGAAATTTCTGTGTGCACAGGGACAGAAGCTCTTCTGTCTATGTTAGAATTTAACTGGCAGGGCTCAGTAATGTGTAAAGATTGTGTGGCCTGACACTCACCAAGGGGACCGTGTTAGGCACTGGGGGCAGTATGCAGTGTTGTCCCTGTTTGAGAAGTGAGGTGTGGTATAGCCCAGTGCTGTGATTTCCTGAAGAGAAAGGAGGACACGGTGAGCTCTGAGAGGAGGTGTGGGGACTGAGCAAGGGCAGCAAAGGAGCAGGAAATCTATGTAAATAGTATTGCTTTAACCCACCTCTCTAAAGCCTGATGAGTCCAAATGCCCTGATACAAGGGCACGTGAGTGGAGATCACTACGAATGGGGCAGCTGTAGGAGAATGGAGAAAAAGCCACACATTCACCCACCCAGTGCCTGTCGCCTTTTGTCCCCACAACGAGGACCTGTGGGAAGTGGAACAGGGCCTGATGTGCTGACGTGCTGTTGATCTGAAAATGGCTATGGCTTGGAAAGTCAGAGCAAAGGGTTGTAATTGGATCCAGCAGGCGCAGGAACCCGGCTTGGGGACTGATTGGTATTCAGCTCTGGTGCAAAGTGCTTAAGAAAAAACTTATTAATTTCCCCTTCCACAAAGAGCGGGAGTGCGACAGTAATCACAGTATCAAGTCATAATAATAAAAAAAATTCCATTGAAAATAGCTGTTAAGACTCCGGAGGGTTCAGCAGGGGAAGATTGTATTAAGATAAAGTAGATTATAACACTGGCGGACATTAAAGGTTGTCATTGTATGGTAAATCACATCAGGAAGTCACAAAAGCTGCTCTTTACACAGTCAGGGATAGAATACTCTGATATAGCACCTGATTTATTCTCTGCCCCCGTTATACCATCTCTGGCAAACAGGTAGGTAGAAGGAGGAGAGGAGGAAGGGAGAGACTTGCCAACCAGACTGGATTTCTGAGCTGTGGTTTTGGGAAGGTGGGTGGGGCCAGACACATCGGTCCCTTCCCCTTCTGCGGGGTGCTGGGGCTCTGCATACTTACTGCAATGCAGAGGTATGTGTTGAAATATTCCCACTACCCCTTCTCTCCTGTGGAATAGTAGCAGTGATCTGAGCAGGATACACATGGTTCGAGCGCTGTACATCCCACAGGAGCCATCCTGTGCTCCCCTTGGTGATGGAGGCTGTGAGCTGGGCTTCCCTGCTCTTCAGACTGTCTCATTGCCATCACAGTAGCAGCAGCCCGCCAGCAGTCCCCAGTCCCCAGTATGTGCACATCCAGCCTGGAACATATCCCCATCCCAATCCCTAGCTTCCCCAAAGTGTCCCATGCACACCTATCTTTCTTTCACCTGTCGAAACCGTTTTGAAACCCTCCCTGCTCTCTCCCTTCTCCACCCAAACTAAATTGCCAAAATCTCATTGCACCTTGCTTAACAATTACAACCCAGGAACAATGCAAAAACACGTTTAAACCTTCTGAGCGTTACCAGGTGGGACTTTTTAAATTACATATCTCAAGCAAAAGCCCTTTCACTGCTGGAAGTGTGTATGCTGGTAAGTAGGTAAGACAAGGGCTACCAGTTCCCTCCTCCCTGGCCAATGCTGTGTGTGCATCTTCGCAGGAGTCTGCCCCAATTCTGTCTCAGATACGGATTAAACTAATGCGTAAAACCAGCCCCCTTCCCATTTTGCAGCTGTTTTCAGACTCCTGCCTATTGCAGTCCTGTGTCCTTGACAGATCTGCAGCTAAAAGGCACTTTATATTCTGCCCCAGATCTAATGGTAATGTTTTACCAGGTAGTCATATCAGCAAGGGGTGTGAAAAAAACTGCTCCTGTGCCTTTAAGATTTCCCTCTTGAAGAGTGTCCAGCTTTCCTGGACTCCTTTGCCTTGCAGGACTGCCTCCCAAGGGATTGTTTTCAGAGTTCTCCTTGCAAACATTGTTTGGCATGGAAAGCTGTATGGAAGGAGCATCTCTCCACCTTTTCCTAATGAAATGCTATGGTACCGTTTATGCCATTGAGAAAAGTGTGGGCGTATAGGTCTTGCTAAACTTACACAAATATCTCCTGTACAAACGTGCTTCTACAGCTAAAATGTATGCTTTTTTTTCCCTGTCTTTGACACCCTGATCCCTCTAGTTCCAGGTAAAGAGTCAGTATGCTGGTTTCATTAGTGCTTCTGGGTTTATGATCCTGAGAAGTGAGAAGTATAGTGTATATTAAGTGTAATAGGCTTTTGTTGAGATGACTGTTAGCTTGCGTGGAGTAACTTAGTAAGTTGTTCCACCAGCTAATATGCACATTTAGGAACAATTTTAGAGTGTGAAAATATTTAAAAGGAATGCTAATTTCAAGCTGAGAGAAATATGTTTGTGTGGAGAATAAGAAAGCCAGGACTGGGCAGGCAAGAACCAAACTGAGTTAATTCTGATTCTTCTGGTTCAGCTGCATTGCTATGTGTGTTAATGTATTTCAGATCTTTTGCCCATCATGCTGTTTTATGAGCTCTCATGAGGTGGAGGGAGAAGAGAAATAAGTAGCCACATTTCTAAAGGAAGTCAAGGGGAAAATGTAAATAATAAAATGAAAGCTGTGGCAATGGCCAAAGAGCTGGAATGAGAATGGCGTAGCAGGCTGCATTTTGTAAATAATCACTATAATTAAACTGCATGATTTCACCTAGCTTGCTAATGCCTGATTTTCAAAAGAGCAGCCTGGATTCACCCAGGTGCTGAGCTCTTTTGAAAACACGGAGCCTGTTATGGTCACTGAGTCTGTGCACATTCTGTCAAAATCATATTGCCCCTCCTGTTAGAAGCAGAAGAATGTTAGGGAAAAACTGACTCTCAGTTTGTCCCTGATACTTCTTTCCCAATTATTGAAGCAGATGCATTTTGCTGATACAGAGTTTTTGAGAAGTAATCTGAACTTGCATGCATAAGCACTCAGAGGAGTCAACATGAACATTTACACACCTCCATGCTCTTCAATAGAAACTGTTCTGTCTGACTTAGCTGACCAACTGCAATGGAATAGCTGCTCCAGCCGGTGACTTTTTATCAGAATTTTATGTCCAGTGCAGATAAACTCAGTGAATAGCTCTGAATAATGACTGCACTTTCAGCAATTCTGTTTTCTGTCATTGTAGAATCACAACTTGTATATGTTTATCCTTATACAACTCTGTGAAATGTAACAGTGCCGAGAAGTTGCATCTGGTATATACAAAGGAAGCTAAAGAGGTGACTTGATCACAGTCTGTAGGTACAAGGAAAAGATTTCTGATAATAGAAGGCTCATTAATCTAGCAGACAGTGGCCATGGTGAGATCCAGTGCCTGGAAGCTAAATAGCTAAAAGGGTGTCTAGTCTTACTGGCTTAGAGTGGAAATAAAATTTAAACAATGCAATAATTAAGTATTGGAACAGCTTGCCTAGGATTGTAGTGGAGGATCTGTTACTAGAAGTCTTTAAATTGAGGCTGGGTGTCTTTCCAAAAAGCGTACAATAGCTTAGGTGGCTAGGCTTGTTGTAGGAATGAGGTGGTCTGTTTCCTAGCTGTTCTGGTCTGCTAGCTGGTGCAGGGACTGGTCTCTCCCAATGTGAAAACCACTTCTAAGTTTGCAGACAGCGAGACTCTTTCAACACAACTGGCAGAGTGCTATGAACCTGATTCTGGCTGTTCATTACAACTCTGTTTCTCAATGAATGTTAGTATTTGAAGCAACAGAGAAGCCTAGGGCCAAGATCCTGGGGCAAGGAGAGAGAAGCTGTGACCTAGAATAGACCAGCCAGAAGTGGTTGTTCTGGAATTACCCTGATAAAACTGAGCTCTGGAGGCTTTATTGCGGATTTGGAAGCCAAGGAAACTGTCACCTCTTCGTCATCTCTACTGGCTTCATGTAAACTGTTTTCCAAGCACTTCTCTGAGCATTCTCTTTTGCTCCCTCAGAGGGATTCCTACATGATTTCCCCATGGAATATCCCTCTGGATCTTGTGCCAGAATCGCATTCCTCACATACTGGGAAATGTAACATACCCAGGCTGAAACTGCACATACAAATAAACTCATGAGGCTCAATGTTTGAGGCCTCAGTTCCATCATATCCTGTTGTCAGAAGCCTAATGAGCTGTGTTATTAAATGGCTCTACGCTGTTCCCTTGTGCTGCTGACAAACATGGACAGTGGGCAAAGAGGAGCTAAACTGCCCAATTGTATTGATTTCTCCAGTGCTCACAAATTCTGGATTGCATTGCTGACAGAATTAACACATTAGTGACTGCCCAGAGCCTCTTCCTACCTAGGGAAGTCAAATATGACCCACGGAAGTTGCTACATCCTACAAATTAAGGAAAGGAAGGAGTTCAGGACATTTGTCTCAAGAGAGAATGTATCTTGTGTATTCCGGACCCAGACTCAGGGTATTGTGTAGGTGGGGAGTTTCTTGCTCTTGTTTTGCCAGATTTGAGACCGTGTTATCACTATGATTTCTGCTCTGACAGGACATGCAATCCCAAAGGGCAGGTTTCTGCTGTATGAGATACTGAGACACACTGTCACTTCCCCAGAGAGCTTGCGGTTGCGGTAGGTAAGATAGACAGTTGGAAGTGGAGAAAGAGAGGCATACAGTTGTCCAGTTTATCTCACCTTGGTTGGCTGGAGAGTGGTTATTCCAGCTCTGTTGTTATACATTATATTGTTAAGCCCCCTGTATGTCCAGGCTTGCTGTGAGGGAGTGACTGGGAACCCAAGGCTGGTGGTGTGGTGGTGGTAGTAACGCTCGAGCATGTACCTGTTTGTTGCAGCCCTCCTGCCATTGTCCCATGAAATGAACATGTCAAGTCCTGCTCAGAGGGCAGAAGTCAGCACTCAGAAACAGGAAAGCAAACTGAGAGAAAGTTTGCCTCATTGCCGAGTAGCAAGTTCTGAAAACTCCCATTCCTGCTGGCTTAGAGGGAAGGAGGTAGTGTCCAAGTATTTATCCCTCCTAAGGACAGTCTTCATTTAGAAGAAGAGAACAGGAAACAGCAGTCGTATGAGGCAGATGTAATGCAGTTATGATGATATAAAACTAACAACAGGCACATCCTGAGTGACAGAATGAGGCTGGGCTGTGTCTGGAGTGTGGTAGAGCGGTGCCTGACTTTCCATGTGCCTCCCTTGCCTTGCAGTGGGGTGTGCTGACTTTCCATGTGCCTCCCTTGCCTTGCAGTGGGGTGTGCTGTAGGGAGCTGGAGCACCAGCAAGGGGGTGACAGGGCTGTGAAGGAAATAAATGTACCTGCACAGAGTGCTGCCCCCGGGAATGGCTAGCTATTAATAACAGTAATAACATATGCCAGGATGTGGAAGAAGCATCTTTAGTAAAGTGCTGATCACTGCCACTATCTGGGGCAGAAACAAATTGAAAAACCAGTTTCATTATTTTATAATGCACAGTAATGTCACTTTTGTATTTTTTATTATTTCCCTGTGTTTAAATTTTGTCTGTAGGGGGGCTGTCTGTTTTCAGTCGTCCATGCTACAGATTGGCAGGTAAATTGTGGGGTGATATGAAGGAGAGTGCTCAGCAGCCCTAGCCAGCCGTAACTAGAGTAGTCAGAACAGAAAGGCTCCAGAAGCTGGCTGCTCTGGAGTCTTATCCACTGAGACAAGTCACAGTCAGCTTGTCCTCCCTCTGCCCCAGACCCACTGCAAATGGAACAATTTGGAATGCAGCCCAAATCCCAGTGGAGCAATTGGGATGCAGGTGGCAAGGAAAGCTGAAGGTGATTTCCTCCTCTTCTGCCATACTAAATAGTACAGGTGTAAAGAGAAGAACCTGCTGTATACAAAGGGAGAAGGGATAGGGGAAGAGAGATTTACAGAATTCAGAAAGTTCCTAGAGCGAAGTGCCTGCTGAAAGTGAGCTGCTTTCAAGTTCAAGGGATGTCCATCCATGGGATTAAAGCAAGTGTGGATGCCGTGCAGAGAATGTAAGCCTGTGCAGCACTCAGGCAGTGACAAAGAGATCACCCAAGTAGGGATCAGAGGTTGTTCTGAAGGAGTTAACCTGGGCAATATCTAAGTACAGTAGCTTCAATAGCTTCCCTTTTATTAAGGAAAGCATTTTTGTCGTTCTCCTAAACTGTACTTGGCAAAGCCTCCTTAATACTGAATAATTTATTTTTCCACAGAGAAAGATGGCTGTGAGTGTAGGGTCATTATGGAGAGAGTTGCAATGTGCTTGTTTGCATTGATTGAATGAGAGTGTTTCATGCTGTTTCCCGATTCAGTGAGTTTCTCTAAAGGTGAGTAATCCCCAGTCCCTGAGGGTGTTCCCTTCAGGCACACACTGCAGGATTCAGGCTAGCTTCCAGGGCCCTGGCCCCAGCACACACTGGACAGGGGAGGTTGCTTACAAGAGGTGTCAGTGTCTGGATTTAAAGAGGTCGCAGTACAATGGGGTTCCATGCCGAAGTCATTTGTACTCGAGTTTCTGTGAATGAGGTGCTTCTGATCAGCCTGGGCATATAAAAGTGAGGCTCCAGACAGAGAGCAGGCAGGGAGAGCAGCTGCCATGTCCGTGCAGCTAGCCAGTGACTTGCCTGATAATCCTAAGCACGTCGTAGTGCCCTTTGCTGTGGCACTTTGGCTCTACCACATGTGAATAGTGGTCCTAATAGCATATTACGTGTATGAGATGTCAAAGATAATGTCTAGCAACTTCCTGGGATTTCAGCTCCCTGCTTGTTCCCCAAACAGCAACAGAAATGGCTCTGTTTTTTCCTGCTGTGCTGGGCACCCACACAGAACTGAAAGGATCGCCTTACCTGTGTTATCCATAAGGCTGCATGGAAGTAACAGCAAAAGACAAACAGGAGAGAGTTTTTCCTTTCTCCTGAGGCTAAGAAACAAGGTTCTGTGTATGCTTTTTTCTCTCTCATTTTTTTACTCTTTCTTTTAATGAGGTACACAAAGAAAGGAGGAAAAGCAAATTTAATTATAAAGCTGTATCTTCCTCCCTTCTCTGTCTTTCCGGACTGGGAAGTGCAATCATCTCCCCTTTGATGCAAGAATGAATTCAGCAGTATGCATTGTTAAATTATTATTTATTTAGAATGAAAGGAAATTACTTTCAGTTCAGTGCCAGTTTCTAGCCCAGTGAGGAGAACAGCAAGGGGAGAAAATAAAGCAGCAGCACTTTAGGGGGCAACAGCAAAAATGTGTATATGCATACAGCTGGTATAGGAGTCAGTGCAACTGCACTGAAGGGGTGCCTGTTACCTGAACATGTATCCCCTCTGGCTAGCACACAGATGTTAAGAAAGCAGAGAAAGCAGTGTCTTGTTTAACCCTCTAGAACCCCTGTTACTTGCTAAGCTGAACCATTATGACACCTAGTCCCTCAAAAGTAATCTGCTATATTGAGTTGTAAGGCTCCAATTTGCAGTTGAGGAAAGAGAAGCAAAGACAAGCAAAGAAATATGTTCAAAGCCAGACCGTGGATCAGTGAAGGAGCCAGGAACAGAATTCAGTAGCCATAGCCCATCACAGCAGTAGTCTGCACATGCCTCACATCTTTGAAAATAAGCTCAGAACATTGGACGTACTCTCTGGGACAGGAGCAATCTCTTTTGTATATCATTGCACCTTGTGTAGCACAGAGGAGTCTTGGCTCCCTGGCTGATGCTCCTGCTGCTACTGCAGTGTGAACAGCAATAATTCACCAAACCAGAGCCATTCTCGTTTGTCAGAACATCGCATTTCAGGGCGATCATGGGTCTGAGGGAGGGGTAAGTGTCAATGTTGTGTTTCTCTTGACCCATCATTTCATTTTTCTGGTTATGAGCCGGACATCTCCCTGTCCTTGCTGTGCACTGTTATGAGGGAGGATAAGGCCACATAGACTTCAGTACCTGTGTCTTATTCTATTTCTCTGAGCTGTGAGCAGCCTGGGACTTTGTGTAAGGCCTTAATGAGGCCCAAGCAAAGGTTGACTTAAAAAATAAAAAAAATCCTTTATGATCTTTGCTACAGATGGAGCAACAAATGGATAATAAAAGGACTGCAGACTGGAGGCAAATCCTCCCCTTAGATTAAGGGGAATTAAGTCCTTTGGGGGATGTGTAATGTATGAGGCTTCATTATTCTTCTTGGGGGAAGCAGCTTGTGATCCCTTGGTCAGAGAGATAAAAGGATCATAAACTCGAATGGCTCCACATAGTCCGTGTGACTCAGACAGCACCAGAGAATCTGCTGGAGGTAAGCTAGATACAACTCAGCCTGTCTTGTGCTGTAAAAGCAGTTCCTGTGACACTGGAAATCATATGGTCCCCATACTTTCATGGTATGTGGATACATGCTGTCTGCATGGATGTCTGAACTGGGGAGAGGGTCTTCTAGAGGCATGCAAAGGATCCCAGAGGAGGTAAGTTCAGCTCTGGGGCCCCCAGCATAAGAAGGACACGGAGCTTTTGGAGTGAGTCCAGAGAAGGCCACAAGGGTGATCAGAGGGCTGGAGCACCTCTGCTAGGAAGGGAGGCTGAGAGAGTTGGGGTTGTTCAGCCTCAGGAAGAGAAGGCTCTGAAGGCTCCGGGGAGACCTTCTAGTGGCCTTCCAGTACCTAAAGGGGGCCTACAAGAAGCCTGGAGAGGGACTTTTTACAAGGGCATGTAGTGATAGGACAAGGGGTAATGGCTTCAAACTGAAAGAGGGGAGATTTAGATTAGATATAAGCAAGAAATTCTTCACTGTGAGGGTGGTGAGGCACTGGAACAGGTTGCCCAGAGAAGCTGTGGATGCCCCATCCCTGGAAGTGCTCAAGGCCAGGCTGGATGGGGCTTTGGGCAGCCTGGTCTAGTGCAAGGTGTCCCTGCCCATGGCAGGGGGGTTGGAACTGGGTGATCTTTAAGGTCCCTACCAACCCAAAATATTCTATGATTCTAAGTACTAGAAATAAACCCAGGTCAGAACATCTCTAATGCCTCCTTCACAGTGCCAGGTACTTGCTCTTCTCCAGTCCAAGTGTTCCTACCCTCAGCCTCCTGTGCAGTCTTTCCCGCCGCTCCAGTTCATGCACATCTCTGCTTTCCTCCCACGAAGGCTCTCCCTGACCCACACCCCCATCTCTCTTGTCCCTATTCCTGCCTGAGCCTTATCCACCTTGTGAGGCCCAAATGCACGTTACCCTAATCCCAGCTCCTGAATCCTTTTGATCATTTGATTTATTTTATTTTTATTTTTATTTTTTGCAGATGTTCAGCTGATTTACAGTGTTCTGAGAGGTCCTAACACATCCTCTATCTTTCCTCAGCTTTGGGAACACTTGCTTAACCTGTAATCAGCATGACTCAAAACAACATCAGTGTCTGTCTCTGGAGCAAAAAGAAATAATGTGCTTTGTTTTGCTGCTCCCTATTCAAAGGTAAATTGCTTTGCTTTTCTCCAAGAGCAGATGCTCACTTCTTTTCTTTACCTCTCTCCCTGATGTCTAACAGATTTGGGAGAAATCACGTTCCCTGGTTTTCTTATGGAGTTTGGGGATGGAGAGAAGCTGTTTTACTGGAGAAATTGACATATCTCTTATTGTTGAGTTGTAGATCAAAGAAATACAATGTACACTCCTGTACTGATCATGGCACTGCACAGGGGAGTGTGCATCTCTGTGCATCTTTGAGTTTACTTTCTATATTCCTTCCATGCTTATGGATTCCACACAGTTATATCTCTGTGTGTGCCCCTGTCCTTTGTACGTGGCAAGTTGTTGTGCATGCATTTTTCTGGACTTCGGGATATACACAGGCCTTGTATGAGTATCTTGTATGCTATTGTGACTTCATATATACCTACATCCTTGTTGGTCTTGGGGTACATGTATGTGTGTGCCTGCGCTTCGGGGGAGCAGGTTGGCTCCTGCTGAGGAGTCAGCTTTAGGTTAGAGTACAAACTCCACTGCCATATAGTGAAATGCTGCAGCTTGCTTTATGTTTCTTCAAGTACAGGGCATCATCTTTCTCCTCTGCAGTGGAGTTGGGGCAGATTCCTTCTGCCATTGGCAGCTCCCTAACAATAAAATGCTTTTACAATCAAAACCATCCAGTTGTCATACCTGGAAACGATTAATACCTACCACGAAGCTCTGTAGCTAGCAAATGGGAAAGCAATTTCTGATTGCTGCTGGTATGGCTGACACCAGAGCACCCTGCCCAGCTGTGTGAAACATTGTAATTTGTGGCTTTAAAGCAGGTCCACCTGAGTGACTACAAACACCAAAAATATTTTATGGTGTCTGTAATCTTGTTTTCCTTCTGTGGCTCTGAAGTTCTGAGAAAACCCGGGTGGATTTTCCACTCTTGTCTCACTCTGTCTCCTTTTTTTTCCCTTTGTTTCTCTTTCTGCCTCTGCAAAGATGTCACCATGATGAAGCTCTTGACAGATTCCTGGGTGACTCCCACCCAGTGGTGATGGATTGCTGCTCTGTGCTACACGCTCCAGCTGTCTCTGCGGTTCAGTCTGCTGGATTGACAGGGCCCATAAATCACTCTGGAAGACAAAGTGCTCTGAGTGGTCTGTCCCCGTCTGTGACTTGCTGATGGGACATAGCCTCACATACGCCACATGTATGTGGACAGTGGCAGAATGGGGTGGCTGTGGATCTCAGATCTGACTGCTAAGTGTTCATATGCCCCTCTTTGGGTTTGAAGAGGCTGGGTTAGAAGGGCTGGGAACAGGTTGTCTTTCCTATTGCTGTTTCCTTTCTCTGCATACACAGTGTTTCACAGAATTGGAAAAGGAAGGAAGAACTTGTAGGGGAGAACTGGGACAGTGGATGAGAAGGTGTAGGGGTCATGTACCATGCAGGCAGCTGCAGAGTCTCCTCACCAGCAGGACCAGAAGATATGGATAGAAAACAAGGGAAGGGAAGAGTTTGGATAGTGCTGCTATCTTTTGTTTAGTCCCCGCTTCCCTTTTTTTGGGGTGGAATAGAAGGAGCTGAAGGGCACAGTGAATGAAGAGCCTTGGGAGATGAAAAAGCAAATCTCAGCAAGGCGAGCAGGTAAAGCTACACATATCCTGGTATGCAAGAGACAGTTGTTCTTTGTGGTGTCCAAGAATTGCCAAAGTTGTCCACGAGAGCCTGTGCAGCAGCAGTACTCCATCCCCTTGTTGCGCGTGCCCCCTGTCCACCCTGGGTATAGCACAGACACCATCAGTCATACCTGCAAAGCATCCAAACCTCTTCCTTGCAAATCCTGCAATTACTTTAAGGAAATTCCCCAGTTTATTCACCCTTGGGTCTCATCAGGGCAATGACTGCCTCACAAATCTTCGTAACCATCATACCAGCTGTAGCTTTGTGAATCTCTAGAGTGGTCCCCAAAAACTGGGGTCTACCATTTTCCACAGGGTGGCAGCAACATGCTTCCATTTTGCTTGCTGAGCGATCCCACTTGGGTGCTTCTCTGTCAAGGTTCTGGCTAAGATTAAACCTGAAAAGAGAGATGTTTCTAGGAAGCAGAGGGGGAAATTTGCATTTACTCCTTGCAGACAGCAAGCATCCACAGATGAAGCATCCTGACAATGTTAAGAGACAGCAGGCAGAGCTGTATGCAGGATATGCCTGCGTCTTGCCTATGCAGCATGAACCTGCCTTCCAGATTAACCCCACTGTTTCATTTCCCCCATCTCAGGAAGTCCTCAGAGTGGAAGAGAGATAGATTTTGTTTCTCAGAGTTGAAACTATGAAATGACAGGTGAAATTTTTATTATGATGATTTTTATTTTTGTGTCTGGGTTTAAAATTATGGTGAAAATTCTCAGCAAAAATACCTCATGAATATTCAATTACAGCGCCAGCAACACTTTGCAGTCATGGATTATTTATACATGAAATAACCAAAGCTTCATAAATAATAAAATAGCAGCAATCTCTGCTGTGTTTTATGTTCCCCATAGCCAGCACAGGGGCGGGGAGGATGTATCTTTGCAGCACATTTACATGCTGTATCAGCCCCTTGCATGCTGGGAGCATTAGGGAGGTCAGAGATAGCAGAACAAAGTGTGCAGGTGAAGGCACTAGAGGTGTGGATGTGCACAGCACAAGATGTGCACAAGGAAGTGTTTCATTTGCTTCAGTGCTGTTGGGTACATCTGGATGCAGAGGACTTCTGGCGTAGCATGAGGCATGTGTGTTTCTAAGGGCAGAGATGGGAGTACATGCAGAGGGATTGCTGCAAAGGGAGAAAACTCATATCCAGGATGTGTTGTCTGTGGGCAAGAAGACGGTGCTTGGCTGCCTTTGGCTTGGTGTAGCTTGACAGGAGCTATCTGTACGCCTATAAACATAACGGATGTCCCATAATGGATTGCAGTAATATCAGAGCATCTTGCTGTTTAAGAAAGGAAGCCCTCACTTCTCAGGCTTTGCCCTAACAGATCTGTGCTTGGTGGCTTCAGATCATTCAAAAAGCCCCATGCTGGCAGAGCTAATGGTCCCCTCTTGGGAGAGGCTCAGGTTGGCCTAAGTGGTCATAGGTAAAGGAACAGAGCAGGCTGCCCTTCTAGCCAGAGCAACACCCACTTAAAGTCCCTTCTCGCCTTTAAGTACGTTTTCATGCCCAGCACAAATCTCTCTTGCTCCCATTTTCCAGCTGAAAGACTGGCAAATGCTATGCAGCTGGTTATGCAAGTGACCCAGGGAAAGGAAGCATGATTCTGGGGAAAGTCTAGTGGAGTTCCTCTCCTCCAGTCTAACCCCACTTTTCAATCAATAATAAAAAGGGTAAGACTTAATAGTTGCTTTTCTTAACACCAGACAGTAGTGTGAGCAGTGTGACCTGATCTTTGCAGACTCTACTGCTTTCAGGAGAAAGGCTCTTCTGCCCAGATGGCCTTGCTAGTTATTCAGCAGTAAATTAATCCTATGGAGATGAACAGAGAGAACAAAGCCCTCCATTGCCCATAGTTTTCCCTCCTTTCCTGAAGGTTTATGCTGATGTTCCCACTGGGAAGCACTAAATGCCAAATCACTAAAAATGTCGTTGGTTGCTCTGAGGGATAATTCATCACTAAAGTTTGGTGGCAGCATATTTATCCCCCCAACAAGCCCACCCGGCAAGAGAAAAGAGATAAATTGCTGTCATCTCTTTTTATGGAACATATAATCAGGTGGTAACATGAAGAGTCGCCTCAGCTATAAGTCATTCAGGATGAATTATTCATTTGTTTAAAATGTGTTAAAAAGAAAGGGAAATTGTCTTCCTGATGCTGTATCTCTTCCTAGCATTGCTGCAGTTGGGTAGTGCTTGAGGAGTCCTGTTCTGATGCGTATCATGAAGCGTGGATGGTTCTGCACTGCTCCCAGGGAAGAAGACAAATCTCCCTGCTCATGGCTCGGGACAGGCTCAGATGTTTCTCAGCAACCTCCTGAGGGCTTGTCAAGACGACTTCAACCGCACCTAGGCCTTTTTGGGCTGGATCTTTGCACATGGGAAAATTTAAACTCCTGTCTCGGGTCCTCACTGAAGGCTTCTTACTTTAATCACCGCTGGAAGATTTGTCCCGTGAAACTTGTCCGTCACAAAGAAAACCTTTTCACAGTAAGCTTGAGGAGGCCATGGTTCTCAGAGTAAAAATGCTGAGGTAACTCCTTCTGAAAATCTTCAGAAGTAGTCATCTAACCATGACCGTACCTCTGTCCTGCAGCAGCAGGGAATGTCTTTAGAGATTGCTTTCTTGCTGCTTCCTAGCCTGTATATGAGGACAAGGGATTGTTTCTAATGGGATACCTTGAATTCTAATATACTTCTTTTGGATTCCTCAGCTGGAACTGCCTGAAGCTCTGCGTATTTTTTTTCCTAAACAATCTTATATAAAAAAAGGGTTTATTGAGGAAGGAAAAGTTTATATAATAGTTCTGTAAGAACATCTAGCAGCTTGGAAGCATGTCCGAGGTTGCTGAGTCGCTGGAGCACAATTAGACGTCTCACATGGAACAGGCCTTTCACTGAGGTTTACTCTTTCACCTGAGATTATTTTTAGCCTATTGTTGAAAAGTGTGTGTTTTTTACTCACTGGAAAATGGCCTTTAATGAAAACTTTGCTGAAAAGTGTTTTTAATTGACTTTTCTTGATTCTCTAGTATGACTATTCTCTATCTGGCTATTTGAAATAATTATCAGCTTTTTATATTTAACAAGACAGACATTTTTCAGCTTAAAATATGTTTTTGTTTGTCTTTGTATTGAAAAATGTTGATCATGGTTCTGTGAAAAGTTTTGAAAGAACTGAAAATCAGCTCTTCTGTTTCCCATCCCAGCTAACAAGGAAGAAGAAAAATGTTCTTGATACAGAGAAAATTTCTCTGTATCCACTTTCTCCATGTAATCAATTTGATGTTTATCTTTTTCCAGAGGAATCATATTGGGAAGCAAAAGCTGCTGAAAAGGAGAAAAATTCTGTACCCAATTCTGTACTCACTGGAAGAGGTGGAGAAGGACGTCCAGAAGAACCTCCAGATATTCGAGTGGGTTTCAGGTAGGAGATACAACATATAGCACATATGTTTCTGGGACTGCATGGTAATTTCTGTGCTGTGCAATGGGGAAAACGTCAATTGATTCCTTACTGCATCCTAATTTGCCTGTGCAAAAGCCCTTATAACATCTAGAGCTACCCTTGCTTACCTGCCCTTCGAATCTGTCTCCTTGAGGCTCCTCTTACCATGTTCATTAAAGCTCACATGCAAACACCATGACAGAAGAGGCTGTCAGAGTTCAGAACTGTGAGTGTATGTCCGTGCAACAACAAGACTGTCAGGATGTCTGAAAAGCCCTTGGCATAGTCAGCTAAAATGTTTAAGTCTGAGCAGTAAACTATTTAAATTTGGATCCATCAGAAAAACGTGGAAGTATCTCCCGTCTTTCTTGATGCAGTCTTTGGTCATTGTCAGAAAACCATAATTGCTTGATTTATTGTTGATTTGTTTTTTGTCACCTGTCAGAACAGTTGCAAATGGTATTTTTTAGTACAGAGAGAACATATCTTTAGATAATGAGTACTTTCTGTTACATGATCTCAGTGTGCATGAGGTAAATAAACCGTCCACAGGGAGGGAATGATATGTTTTATCCCTGTTTTGTGAGTGGGGAAATTAAGACATGAAAAACTATATAAGATGCATGTGAGAAATCTGTGTACAATCCCCTGATATCATAAATGCTGAAGTCATCCTTCCTTCTCCACACGCTGGAGATTAAGGAACCAGTTATTGATGAAAACTCTTTGTTTTAGTGGTCACTTCCTCCCTATCCCTTTTTTTGGGGGGAGGGGGGCAGTGGGCAGGAGGGATTCTTTTTCATTTGCTTTCACTCATTTATGTTCACTTTAAATCCAATGACAACAACAAAAAAATAAATTACTTTCTACTGAGATCAAGGCCATGTGTCTGAGCTCCGTTCTGTCCTGGAGATCTAGGGCAGTTCCCCTTTGCCATATAGGTAAATCAATTTACAAGGCGTTTGTAAGATAATGGTGAATGAAGCATGAGCTTGTTATGTGCATGGAGAAATCAGTTCTTAAACACTGCTGAAAGGAGTAGGGAAAAAAAAAATAAGCAAAAAGAAATGAGAAAGGTTGTAAACATTAGACTGGGCTTCCCTGCTTCATTGTTTGGAGCTGTCTCAGCTATAAATTGTATTGATTACGAAACTTATTGGAGCTACCTGCTGCTATGAATTACTTTCCACTTACTGTTTTCTTTACCTGCTGGGCAGCCAATAGCCTGACAGAACTGAAGCCCCAAGTCATCTTAACCTGGAGCTCATGAGAACTGTAAAGCAGAAGAAACTGTTTTCTGCTATTTCTGTTTTCTATGGGAAAAGGAAACAACACACGTGGCTGTTATTGGTGGGCTTTTTGTGGTGTCAGGAATTGGGATGGGAGAAGCCCATGAGCCTATGGAATATGAGAAGTCCTTCAAAATACTACGGACTTCTGTGACAGACAGTTCTCAGCATTTAGTCCTGTGGTGGAGCTGCCAGTCCTGTACAGTGCAGTGTGCCTGAGGCTGGGTACTGCCTTCAGATAGAGGTAGTATCCAGAGCAAACAAAGGTGTTGTAAGGTAATGAAATAACTGTGTGAAAGAGAGAGGATGGAAAATTCCTAGGACAGCATAATTCTCCTGCTTTTCCAGGCAATACTGCAGTGACTCTGGTAACTTTGGGAAAATCTGATCAAACTCTATGTGTTTTAAGGAGCCATCATGGTAAAAAGCAGGGCAAAACAACAGCCATGAGACCATGAATGTCAGGAGCTCTTCTGCTGTTCTGGAGTCTCTTTGTAACTCCCTTTTATCCCCTGCAATGATTCTTCTGCAACCTGCAACTCTTGACCCTTCAGAATCTCTGATGATGAAGGAAATGGTTGCTGTTTTCAGTGATTCTTTATATAGATCTATATAAAAAATGATAAAAAATAAAACAAAGTCTAGATCCTCTTTTCAGAATTCAGACCTCCAGAATTAGAGCAGCCCACAGGATTTTGTTGGCCAGTATCCAATAAAATGAATGGAAATGAACTTCCAAGTTGTTGAAAAGGCTTTGAAAATCTCAGCCTAAGTCCTTTAAAGTCCATTTACTTTCTCACTGCTGTGACTTCAGGTCATCTTGGGCTCTTGACTTCACTAACTGCTTTAAAACTACCTTGAATTTCTCATCTCTTTTATCCTATGGGATTTTTCTTTCTCTGCCTTTTTTTTTTCCTGACCCTTCATAAATCTTTTTTTTTTTCCCCTTCTTGCACAAAAACAGCCAGCCAGAGATACAGAGCAAGGGCAATGTGAAGAAATACGCCCCATTCAGAAATATGCCCCTGGCATGCCCTACAAACAGATCACCTCAGGCTGTTTTCAGTTCTTGCGTGCTAAGCAAAACTGGTCTGGATGACAGATGCTGAAAGAAACCTGAAGTTTGTAGGACAGTGTTGGGAACCTGTCAGTTTTGTCTGCACAAGGCCCTCAAGTGTGATGCCATTTGCTTTGGTCCTAATGTTGCACAGTAGTAGGTACATCAGTTGAGGAACCAGTGATCTTGATGAAATGTTGCCCATTTTGATGGTATTTAACATGAACTTAGCATTATTTCATCTTCTTTTTTAAACCCTGCATGTCCTAGAGGAACAAGATGCCACAAGATGTTTTGTTTTGTTCAGAAGTCAATTCCTGTCTTTCACAGGTGCAGTGAAAAGCTTGAACATTTGACCCAGGTGCCACCTACAGTCAGAAGCCTCAAAACAAGAGAGCCCTTATTTATGAAAGTATCCTGTTTGATAAACCAATCTGATGAGTTATAAAGTGTCTGACTTAGATTTTAAATTCAAGAGACTTGAAGAAGTTCTAAAAAATGCTGTCTGTCAGCCACCCTCTTAGCCATATGTATCTAGTGATCTTGGGTGCCCAGACACTGATACCATAAAGATGCAGGAAGATCTGAGTACTTTCAAGAAATGAATCCCTTGAAGGCATTAGGATCCTGAATTGTTAGTCATGTTTGAAAACTTGGGCTTTGTGCTGACTGTACAAGTGCTAGCGCTGATGGCATTTGGGGGCTGTGCGGGGTAGTACAAACTGAGCTCGAAAATGTAACCTTATCCTTTGTGCCTAGACTGAAGCAGTGTCTTAGCAGGCTCCTGGAGGCAGCTAGTGCATCTGGAGTACACTGTTAGCAGGGCTGTGCAGCTGCATTCTTGAGCTGGAAGACAGAGATCTCAGGGTATTTTTACTTTTAGGGCATTGTTTTTAATTTCTTGTGTCATGACCATGTTCCAGTTTGGTGCAAAGACACCTGTAGCCCATCTGAAGTCTTCATCTATGCTTTGAGCCAGATATGTTCATCTTTACTTTTTTCCTGGTCTTCTGTACCATGAACCAGGGCTCTTGTGTTGCTTCCTACCCTAGAGATTGCTGCATTTTATTTACATAGACAAAAAGAGACTTTTTAATGTAAAAAGCTGAACATGACTATGTATTGTAAAGAGATTTAGCGTGCCAAAAAAAGGCAGTCTTATTCCGGGGTGGCAGGAATTTATATTTTCACTTGTTAGAGTGCAGTATGAACTCATTATTTTGGTAGTGTAACATTTAAGTTATCTTTCTATTTAAAATTGTAACAAATTTACCCCCAAACTGGGACATCTCACAGTTACTGCTCAGCTTCACATATTTGCATCTTGAAAAGTCTTTGTGACAAAGGAGATTGAACTCAGATCTGCCTGGTCCAAATTAATCACTCTTTGTATTTGAGCTAGAGGAATTTGCTGAAGTCCTCAATGAGCAAGACACAGACAAGGAATGTGACACAGGTTAGCATCTCTGAGTCTAAGCATCAGAGGGCAATGAAATCCTTGTGTGGAAGAATATACTGGCACATGCACTTGTCTTCTGCCAGTTCATTTGCCTAGAGTGTATATCTCTCAACTGCCACATTAAAATTGTAATGCCTGTAACAGGTCCTGAAATTACAGTCACGAGCCACATTCCTTTGACCTTCTCTGTATTCTGTTCAGATTCGCTGCTTCTGCCAATTTAGCCAGGCAGCCAGAGAGTAAATAAATGCTTCCCACCTGGCAGGTGCAGAAAGGTTAGATTTGCATAAAGTGGCCAGTGTAAATTTCTCCTGTTTGTTGTCACCTCTTCTCTCCAACTGGGAATTCCAAGGCAGAGATAAATGTCAGCTGGAAATAGCACTTCAGTGTCAGCACTTAATCTCTTCCTGCTATTTCCCTGTGCTTTTTACCACATGGATCAGCCAATCACCTCCTACATGAGTGTCTCATTACTGGGCTCTTCTGTTATTGCTTTGCTTACAGTCTTGACTTTCCTCTTATGTTTTCTGTTTGTAAATTGAATGCTTCCCCACTAATAAGTCACCGTGCTGAAATGGTTGTGCAAAACAGCCTCCTACTAATTTCATTTCCCAAATAGTTCAGCATGTCTATACCCTCTCTTTCCGAGCCTATGCGGATTAAGAATCACATAGATTCTCTTCAATATGTTTGCCATACAGCAGATCTTATGTATGACTTACAGATCACTGTAAGTCCCCAGGCTGAAAATTCAGTTCTCTAAAGCTCTAAGCTGTTCCTGGGGTCACTGACTCTCTCTAGCAATTAGTACTACTTAGGAGGGGGAGGACTCTATAATCACACTTTTCTCGAGTATCATTTCTCTCTTTTTGATTTTTTTGGGTTTCCCTTGCTTGTTCTGACTGTTCCTGGCGATATACTCCAGCTCTGGTTATTTCTTCATCTTCTTCTCATTTCTCTTTTTTCTTTCACACACACACACAAATGCCCCTTTAACAGTTAGTCTACAGTAAAGCTCACAACTCTGTATTGTAGCTCATGTTCAACCCTTGTCTTTGTCTGTGATTTGAACGGTAAGCTCTGTTGCTTCAGTTTGTACCAAACAAAGAGACATATAACTGTTCTTTGGTTTAGCCTGAAGCAGAGACAGCTGCTCTACTCATTGGTTCCAATGAAATTTAACCAAAACAACAAGGTCCATCCCCCTTCTGCTTTGCCCGTTTGCCAGTGATCCTGTCTTACCAACAGCCACCTGCCACCTGCATTTTCCTGCAGCCTCCATCTGTTCTTAGTAGAGTCCCCAATTCCTTAAGAGCTGTTTCCTCCCTGGTCTAAATCAGACTCACCCATACCCTTGAAATAAATTATGCAATTGTTTTGGCATTTCTCCAAGAGCAGTTTGGCCCCCTCATTTTGGACTGTGGTGGAGGATGGCATTCTGCTCTGTCTCCCCTTTATAATGTGTTCAAAATGCGCTGTTTCAGACATCCTCTCCAGTGCTGCTATTGCTGCCTTCAATAAGAAGGAGGAGGTGGAAGACGTAGATCAGTAATTCGGTCCTAAATCACCTCCCAAACAAAGCCAGTGCTGAAGGTCACCTGTAATGAAGCTGCCAAATAGGTAAGGCCTCACCATCAAAGAGGAAAAGGAGAATGGGGCTGGAGATGAGCTCATGGTAGGTAATCTGGAAGCAAATTCATGGAGATGCAGGTGTTTGGATTGGAGTCAGGGATGCTAACAGGAAGGTCACAAGCGAGAGAAGGTGCTTGTGTGGAGTTCTCTGTTGTGGTAGGAAAGACTGCATGGTCCTTTAGGGGCGCTTAGCCCTGACAGTATGAAAACCAATGAGCATAGTCCCCTGCTCCAGGCTCTTCGGGGGAAGGAAATGATGAGATTAAACCATTGTGACCCTGTCTGCAAGCCTACAAAGTGACTGGGAGTAGATTCAAGTCCTCTGAGAATTACAAGAGGATTTGCATGGAAGTGTCAACCCTTAGTTTGCAGCCCCCTAAACCCTTTCCATAGCAGAGTGGTAGTATGGAGAAAAGAAGCTCTGATTAGCTGGAGTGAGGGAAGGAAGGACGAGCAGGGTTCACCCTGATATGCAGCCTTGAGAGCTACAGAGATGTTCAAGAGAGTGGTTGGGGTGGTCGGTCTCCACAGTGACCCTTTGGGGTGCATCAAAATAATAGTTCACTGGAATCCATGGGAGGGGATGTGAAATTCAGTGTGAAAATATTTGCTCTTGGTGTTCCGGGAACTAATTCCATCTCTCCCTCCTTCTCACCCACCTCCAGATTTCTTGTGATTTCTGGAGAATCCAGTTCCCTAGCCCAAAGAGAGCATTCTTTCAACTAGGCACTTAGCCCCGAGGAGTCAGGGTGATATTTATACTGGCAGTGGTGGGAAGAGGAACAGAAATAGTGCACTTGACAGGTTTTGCAGTGCCTGTCATATTTATTATCATTGAAGTTCACTGGAAAAAGACTTCAGGAAAGACAAGCAGGAAGTAAAGCTCTTTCTTCTCTGGAGAGGCTGTTTGGATTGTAAAAGATTTCCATAGTTAAGTTCAGAAGGAACATTTTGAACTGCTATACAGGGGAATTGTATAGCATAAACCATGGATTTCAGGGGGTATGCTCAACAAATAGGGGCATATCTCTTGGGTGCAGTGCCCTTTTGGGGGGGCTTTGGGCCACTGATGATGAAAAGGCATCAGTCATCCATTACAGCAGCATTTGACAATTGCTTAACTGCGGTATAAGAAACCGCATGAGAAACCTGCTATGTTGAACTAGACTTCTAAGTGTCTTTCAGAACTTCTGGAATGAAGCCTGAAAGCAAAAGTCTTGAGAATGTTTTGTTGTGGGCTTTTGTTGGGGGAAGATCTCACATGTCTGTGCTTTGGACATCACAAAGCCAGCATCCTTGGAGAGCTTATTATCACATCTCCTTGAACAACTGGCCACTCCCAGAGGGTCACATGTAAAATAATGTAACAAAGAACTGATGTCTTCAGTCTCAGGCTAGAGCTGTTCTACATCACACCCCTTGCCTCTTTGTACAGCTCTGGACGTGTGGCCTTTGTCTGGCTAATGAAGCTGTCTGGAGCTTTGAAAGCTCAAGCATGCTCCTAGTGCTCATTACCTGGCTTGTACAGCAGAAGCCTCTACCAGCAGCAGCCTCACTTAAATACCTGATATTTCATAAGAACCAAGAGGATCAGTATGATTGGGAAAGTAAGCTTCTAGATGCAAAGACATTTTATGGGGAAAACAAGGCAGGTAATTAGGCTTCACAAAAGTTTTTGATAAGTGAAAGGAATTTAATCACCTTTCACATTGTGCCTATACCCTGATGACCACACTTGTGCATTTGTAGACAGAGTGGGAGGCATATGAGCACATTTGTCTTTAAGCACATGCCAATGTATTTTGCAGTATACACAGCTGACATGGGATATAATGAACTTGTACAGGCAGAGAAATATTCTTGGCCATAATACTGCATAATACTGCCCATTTGTGTGTAGGTTGCAACGTACACACGACAGAAGCTTGGAAATGTTAAAGAAATAGTTAATAACTCCCATTCTCTGCTTGCATTTTCTGCAGTTACAAGATACGCTACAGCCAAAATTTTGGTTTGTTTGCTGGAATTTTCAATCAGCACCCCTCTGTCCTAGTGTTTGGTTTTATTTTACTTCTTTATTTGGGTGTCACACCTATTACAATGCCTTTGTCAACATCCAAAAAAGCCTAACAATGTAGTGAACAAATAAACAAGCCCTCCAAAATCTAACTTTTGCACATTCAGATAAGCAGATCTCCCCAGAACATGCTTTTCAATGGCATCATCTGGTGATGTCCTGTGGCATAGCAGCGAAAATGTATCTTCACCAATATTAAAAAAAAAAAAATCTGAAATTTTCCTGCAGAGTTTTTGTACTAGAAAATCGTGCCCTTGGTTGCAGGCTCATCTGTTAGACAATGCATCTTGACGTCATACATCCTGAGCCAAGCTGTGGTCCATAGTTTCCTGCTAGAACACATAATTGGGCTGGGGAGCAAAGAGCAATTGTGGGATACAAAACCAAGTCTCCACGGGACTCTTTACAAAGATTTTTCACAGTGGGAGCTGGCCACATTCCCCTAAGCTGCACAGATGCTTGAAAAGGGGGCTTGAATTTCCATGGCAACAGGCTGCATTCTGCTGACTCTGGTAGTCTGTCACTCTGCGGATATGTCTGTCACCCCTGGTGCTCTGAGTTTCAAGGCCAACAATGTGTGATGGACAGAGACTGAAGTGGGGTTGTGCTGGGGTCAGACATCCTGGTCAAGGGAATGCACTGCAAACACATTTGGGGAGAGGCACTGCAAAGTTAAGATGCTGCTGCTGAATTCTCCAGTCTGGATCAGACATCAGTTACAATAGGATCGTGCTAGTTGAGCCATTGCCTGGTTACTAGGAAGTTCAAAGGCATCATGTCACAATATGATTGTGCCCTTTTCTAGCTCCTCTCGTCTGAAGTCTTTTACGTATGTCATATGACTCAGTCTCACAGTGCCTCTGTGAGTGCCTCTCTGCGTCACAGTGGGGAAACTGAGGCAGCCCAAGCAAATAACAGATACAGAAAATGCTAGTGCCAGAGCTAGGAACACAATCAAGAAGTTCTCATTTCCTTTGTTCCCCCACCTCACTGCAAAGAGCTATCACCTCTCATGGAGACTGTAAAGTGGAAAGGGTATTCCTGGTTCAAGAATCATTTTTATGAAGAAAAAACATTTAGCATGCACATACTCAAAATAGTAGGTAAAAACATGATAGTGTGATAGAGGACAGTAGCCATGGACAAATCTGAGGCAAGGGAATTGTGTGCTAGGAGCTAAGGGTGCGACGGGCTGAGGAGTTTTCTATTTCTGGGTAGGACTGAAGCAGACGAGGACAGTGAGGTGCATTAATGGTGGTGTGAAGCTGAGTGCAAACTCAGAGAGATGGGAAAGGCTCTGTCTCTCCTGAGTTCATCATGAGTTCAGCGCAAGCTCAAGGGCTGGCACAAATTTTGTTCCCCATGACCCATGCATTTCCCAAGAGCTGCAGTAAAAGTATAGGTTACAGCTTACAAGAGAGGGTCTGCTGAGAGCGTTGTGTATTACAGGAAGCCAGAACGCTGGACCATGGGGAAGAGGGCAGAGAGGCTCATAAACAAGGTTGCTGTGATTATCTTTGAGATCTTTTGTCAAGCTGCCTGGAGAGGTCTTCTTTTGACATGAATGTGAGGATCCTGGTTTTCTGTAGTTACTTGCATCCATTCCAACATGGAGCTGGGGTGAGAGGAGGAATTGAGGGAGAGGGATGGTGTGGTGCCCTGTTCCATCATGTGGGTACATACTGGTGTGGCAGTGCTGCAAAATGCAGGGGGCTGGCATGTAGACCACTAACCTCAACTTGCTACACTAAGGGAAAAAAGCCGTGTCTTAGTCTGCTCGGGACACCACTCATACTGTGAAAGAGATATCCAATGAAGACATCACTTCTATGTGCAAATGGGGTTGGAGAGAGCTGCAACCCCTTTAAGAACTGGATTATCCTTAGGGAACTGGCATGTAGGGGAGGCTGAGCAGCTGTAGGCTGGCAGGCAGCATTTGCCTCTGCAGAGAGAGCAAGTGTGTTTATCTCTAGAGCTCTCAGGAATGTTTATGGTTGAGGAAGGGTGTAAATTGCATTGGATTCGACTCCTTGGTGGATAATTATTCCCTCCTTCTTCCTCCCCCACTCCCCACACCCTTCTGGCCAGGTTCACTGTAAATGGATGCAAAGCTACGTGCTTAATGTGGAGAGACACCTTATAATCAGGTGAGGCACAGGGTGGGAGGCAGCTCGCCAACTGCTGCTCCTTCCCACATGTAGTCAGTCCCTGAGCCTCCTATCACACGCTACTGTGGGAAGCCTGTTTCTTCCATTTCTCCCTAAAATGACTTGTAGCCTATAAAGCCTGGAGCAGGGCAGCTGCGTGCTCAGAATCCTAAGGTGCTGGCCCTAGAATGAGAAGGTGACAGGGTGCAGTGAGGGAGGCCATGACACTGTAACTCCACATCAGGACTCTGGTTTGGCTCTTGTGGCTTATTTGGCTATCAAAGCCTCTCACTTAATTACAGCCACAGCAATCAGTCTTTCTCCCTGTTCATTATGCTTCCAGCCAGGGTTAGCAGTATTTTTGTTTTTGAGGCCTCAGGAGAATTTTCAGTTGATAAGGAATCAGAGCCAACCATAGTGACTGGTACAGATTGTGTTTATGGGAGCTCCTGCCACATGGCTGGATGCAAAGTGTGTGGCAGTAAAGCTTGGGACATTTGGCACTGTGAGGTCTGGTTCTGTTTTGCGCAATGAAGCTCCACTGAAGGTCCTCTGCCTAGAGAGGCGTACAGTGCTTGCATTAACTGGACATGACCAGCTGAGTTGCCAGAGCACTTGCACAGTGGCAGTTAGTTGTTCCAAGGCATTATGACTGGACTGAGTGTAACATATCCAGTCATTATGGCATTATCTCTTCATTACACACAAAGTGCTGTTGGAGCTCAGGGAGGAGCACAGGGACAAAGATGGAGAGGAGAGAAGCGGTTCATTAGCTGCCCAGAGGAATCAAGCTGAACATTTCTTCTCAGGCAGAGGCTCTGTGATCACATGCAAAGGACAAGTCTATTAGAAACTATGGCTTGGCTCAAGGACAGTTTGTATCTGTATTTGTGCTGTATACAAGTAGACCATGTCACTACGTGCACTCCTACTCCCGCACCAGCTAACACACATACATTGCGTGTCTTGGATACTCCCATGATGCAAGAACATCTTCCTTTCCACCGCTGTCCATTTAAATTTAGAAACACAATTACATCTCGCAATCTCGCATGTGCTAACCCTCCTATCAGAAAGAATGCACAGCATCAAGCCTTCTCCCTATGGACAGGGAGGTGTGTCTCCCCTGTATTCACTCCTGTGTGCTCACATTGTGCAACTCCAGTGCACTTTGTCCCTTCAGCTGTGAAATCCATTCCTACACAGACACGTTCACCAGCACAAATATATGCTTGTTTTTCACTTCCTTCCAATTTTCCTTTAAGCTGTTTTCAATGAGTTCTGCTGGCATGCACTGGGACTCCCACAGGTTTCCCCACCATCATGCCCTATCAGAACCAGCTGGAACCCTTGCAGCAAACCCCATAACTGGCAAAGTAAGCTGGCACCACGGTAGGTGAGCTTTCTGGTGTAAGGCCTCCTTTCGTGGGTAACCTCAACGCTAGGAAGCATTACTACTTGCATGTTATTCTGGATGAAGCATAGGAAACAAAGTCCCAGTGGTCTTTCAGCTCACCTACTAGATGCTAGACTTTGTTTGCAGTGACTTTGCAGCACTCTTTATCACTGCTGCTCTCCCTCTTCGGACATGGATCGGGGTCCATTAACTTGTTTACGCCATGCTAGCCCCAGCCTCACAGAATTCTTGCTGGACAATATATCAACAAAAAGCATTTGGCAAGATTTATGGGGCTGTTGCTGCCAACTGTGGACTGTGGAAAGTAAAAAATGTCCTTTCTGAGGCAATAAAATATAAAACGGAACCCAATTTCTCTCCAGGGTAGGAATCATTACGTTTGACAATGCTGTAAAACACATGGTGCTACAGCACAGGGGTGAGAGCCAGAGTAAACGCTGCCTTCAGTAAACCTCATTCATTGCAAAGCTGGGAAGTGTGATTCATTGCAAAACAAGATAGGAAGAGTCTGGGGTGGAGACAGTCTCCCTTCAGCCTTTCTCTTCTCTGCAAAGGCTGGAAATCCCTCTACAAGCTTTGCATGGATTTTCTGAAACTGATTTTAAATTCAGCCAGTTAAATTGGAGCAAGTACTCTGGGTATACACAGCAAGACTGGCTTGCTCCTTGATTAAATAAGTTTAGTTTAATTGGCTCACAGAATGATTAAACAAATGGAGTTATATGAAAGAGTTTTCACTAGTGAAACTATACCAATTTGAAATTAGGCCTGATAGACCTGAACCCTTCCTTCTCTGAGAACCAAAGACAAAGACTTTGTCTAGGGAAGAAAATAAATAACAGCTCTCAGCTGATCCATTTCCATTAGTGTGTCTGCCTGTTTATCCTTCGTTTTGTGCCTATTATTGCACTGGTCTGTATACACTGTGCATCTCTGTCAACGTTACTGTAGTGAAATGCTAGCTACAACAGTTTGATTTCAGTTACACTATGCTAGCGAAGGCCTATATTTCTAAAGTCTATCTGAGGTGAGGGAAAGAGGAGGTGGTATGTCAGGCAGGAGTAGAAAATGAAGTAGAGATGAGAGAGATGTAGCTGTAGGGCTCAGTTGTTCCCCTGGGTGTGCACGGGAAAGAGATGTTCATGCCAGAAATATAGTGCAAACTGCATTGTCTCATCCCCTATGCACTGTGCTCTGCAGAGCATGTGTACTCAGCAAAGTTATGTCAGCCTGGTGGGAGAAGCATCTTCTCTGGGCCTTTCTAATTTCATGTCAACATTCCCAATTCTTAATAAAATCAGATTGCCTCAGGACTGAAAACTCTTGATGTTCAGTTTTAAGAGGGCAGTAATGAAAAGAGAGCCCTTTGTGGGGAAGAGAAAGTATACTGGGCAAGTTCGAGATTTTTGTCCTTTTCTCTAGGCTGACTTCTCCTAGAAATACACCCCTTCTTACTTTGTGAGCGCATACCACTGGGCTCTGCAGTAGTAGTGGTGCCCCAACAGTCTGGTGTTTGCCTGAGCCTGATGCTGGACAACCCTTGGTAGATCAGGCAATTTATGTTGTAAAGGGGGCTGGAGAAAACGTAAGGGGGACCAATTGTTCATTCTGTGTATCTCAGGAAATTCAGTGTAAATGCAAAAGGCAGTGAGATCACCCTAAGCCAAGACAGCAGGGGTTTTTAGCTTACAAAGAGCATGCCCTGTGTGAGCAGAAGACGGAGTACTCCAGTAAGTGGCTACTTTGACTACATTTGGGGATGCAGATGTTTACCTGAGTTGGGGCACTGTAATCACTGACAGCTCCCAGTAGCACAACAATAAAATTTTGAACAAATGCTATCCTTGGTTGATGACTTTGGTTACTACTACCAACTGGACAAGACTCCTTTGATCGTCAGCAGCACGCATTATTGTTCGATTTTTCTTTCTCCAGTGGGTTCCTTCTTTGATGAATAATTTTATTTTCTGAGATATTCTTAAATTCTGCTTATCTCTTATCAAATGCTTTGTATCCAACACAGCACATAATTTAAACTAGTATTGAAAGTATCACGTAGCCTGTAGTATGTGATCCATTATACCCTATCTAGAGTGTGGACTATATGGTCTAAATTTTCACATGGTCCCAAGCTAAGGCAGGCCTAATTGGAAGAGCCACACACTCCCTTTATATCTCAAATGCTGAACTATTTTGGAATTCTGATCCATGTGATGAAGAACTGCACGTCCCTGCTACTGCCTCCCCTTGCTTCTTCCTAGCTCCGTCCACAATCTGGGTTTTATACATCACAGCCACTTCAGTAAACGTGCAAAAAGACCAGTCTCCACTGTCTCTAAAACACTAGAACATTTGCAGAATAGGTAAGTGTATTATATAAGCACTCTTAATGTCAGGCAGAAGCAGCGACGTGATTATGAGGTGTCAAAGAGAAAGCAAAGTTCCCTTCAAAACGAAGGCAAAAGAGGTGAAAAAAATCACATTGAGGGCAGCAGTTTCTCATTTGGACAAAACTGTTTTTAGTGAAGAACACCTCTTATTTCCCCTGCTTCTCTTTATCATCTCCCAACACCATATCTCCCTCTTCTATCAGGATCCTGCTCTGGAGTTTATTCTTGCTATGCAAACTTGTCATGTCTGTGTTTAATGAAGTTTAATTATCTTCTGAGATTCAATGAATAATTATAAATCTCTTCAAGATGCAATCACAAGCACTTCATGGTTCATTAACAGTAGAAAATCAATTGTAATGCATGTAATCCCTCTCTCCTGACCAGCCTTATGCTTGTCCCCCCTGTGCACCTTGTTGTTCCTCCTTCAGTACAACATTGGGGAATACATTAGTCTATTTTCCTATGAAACAAGTTAAGGTTTAGCTAGGACAGGGGCAAAGAAGGAGGAGAATGCGCTAAGTGGAAAGTGAGCTCTAACTGATGCGATCGGTGCTTTGGAGGTGTCACAAGCTCCCAGTTGCCAGTTCCCTTGGTTTGGAGACGCTCACCTCCAAGAGCGCAGTGGCCTCCGTTTGGGGAATGCCTTTAGCTGTATACATATTTTTTTCCTCTTGATCTAATCTTCAGTTTGTACTTAAGTTACAAATTTTCCTGTTGAAAATCTCCTGAGATCCGGGAGCTTTTGGGCTATTTGAAAAATAAGGACTGTTTACTTTTGGCGGGACTGAAATGCTGGAGGCATCAGCCCTGGCACAGGAAGCTCTCAGTGCTATCTTTAACTTTCTGAACTGAAAGCAACATGTGAATCAAGTTGCACAATGATCCTGGAGTGACCTTTCTAATTGAAACTCTTTAACCTTTCTGTGCAATTATAGCTACAAAATTTTACTGAATGCAGAAAATATGGTTGTTTTTTAGTTTTTTTTATAAAGGTTAAAAGATTGAAAACTAAAAGAGAAAGTGAGATAGAGAAAGAGGGATGGAAATTAATGCAGTTGAATTGCAGCTTCCAGCAGCCCCAGGAGATGTCTGCAATGAAGCTGACATTTCCATACAATTGACATTTCCCGGCTGGAGCAATCCTCTGATTTGCAGCTGCTTGTGTGCGAAGACCATCATGAAGAGGATCATTTAGTTTCTCATATCCGTCAAATGGGATTTAATTTTCCCCCATCCCCACATACCCCAGATCTCCTTTTCAGAGCTGGCACACAAGCTGCAAATTGTCTGCCTCTGCTTCACCTTCTGTAGGGGTGACCTTTGCCAGACCTCCCACTTTTTCAGCTCGCTGTGGAATCTTGCAGAAATGAGAACTTGCTTTTTACTGAAAAGATGGATTGGATGGGAACAATGGCTCTCATGGTTTCAGCTTCCAGGTTTGGAAGTGAGTTTCTGTGTACTTTTCCATCTGTTTGTATGGTTTGTATGTTTGCATGTTTGTGTTTGTGTGTACATCTCTTCTTGACAGAAGTTGCTGTACTGGTACTGCAAAGAGTCCTCACAGACTGTAGCTTTGCGGCTTTCAGGACCTGTGGGCTCACACATAGGCTTCCAGCATCTTACACACAAGTCTTTCGTGGCTTGTACTTCCTCCTGGGCACAGGTTGTTGTGGACCAGAGCAGATTTTCTTCCAGAGTGAAGCAATCTTTCCAAAGTGCATGTGTCAAACTGGAGGTTGTATGCTCTGGGACAGTACATTACTTTGAATCTGCTTAATTCAATTTAGAGGAGTAGGATATACATCTTCAGCTGAATTATTCCTCTTCAATAAATATGTTGCTGCAGTAATCAATTGGCATATAATTAACAAACAATAACTATCTTATTAAATCTAAATTAAATGCAAATGCGATTCGGATTCATTTAGATCTTCAGTGATGAGTTCTTTTGAGTCCCCTTCAGCTATTGCTCCCCTTGAACAGGAGCTGGTGTTGTGGCTGTCACTAGATACAATAACTGGCATGCTGCCTTAGGTCAGTGTAGAACCAATGTTTCATGCGTGCCTTGTGCTTGCACAGCAAGTCACTATGGGCAAAGCTGGATCAATTCAGTCAGCAGCTATAGGCCACAAGGCACAGTGCTTTTATTAACCCTCTAATCCTGATGTTTCCCTACAGGGGCACTTCAGACAACACAGAGATCAAGGCCAGCCCTTTCTTTTCACTCCTTGCCACCAGCTTCTGTTTTTGCCCTAAACCATGGCCACTGTCAGGCTGTGCCCCAGTCCCTCTAATCAGTGCTTTGCTACCTCTCAGTGCCTAGCTGGTGTGCAGCTGCAGCTCTTCTCTCGACTGAAGCCAGAGCTGCTGTATGTGTGGTAGCTGCTTTCCCTGCCACTCTGCTGTCCCTTACTGCAGCTGCTCCCTGTCTGCTTCTCCGTACTGGACTTCCTGAACATTGCTGCTCACTGAGCACAAGGGTGGATTAATGCGCTTCTTGTCTGGCAGCTGTTGTATTGCTGGAAGCCCTGATGAATGGATGAGAGCGAAGCAGAAACCCCAGCCACTTGGTCAAACAGGCTTTGCTAGTGATCAGATAATGTTGTTGTCCTGATGAAGTCTGAATCCAGATGTTTACCAACTGAGTACCATGGGATGGGAATTAGAATTGGATGACAGAATTTAGAGAGGTTGTCTAGGTGGCAGTTGTCCTAAATTGCTACGTAACATTGGTATGCAGTTCTCATAACACACAGTTTCAGCTGTGAAGTGGTTGTGTTCAGCAGTGAACAAGCTGATCCTTACCTGGTGTCATCCAGGGCATTGGAACAACTCTTGAGGCGCTTGAGTTTGTTTCTGGCTCAGCCAGTGATCTGCTCTGCTACCTTGAGCAAGTAATTTAATCTTTCTCTGCTTTCATTTTCCTGTTTATAAAATGGTTATAATGATATACACTTTCTGCATAAAAAGCCTCAATATCTTTTGCTGAATAGAGCTGTGCAAGACTGGGTTTTCTTTAATATCCTCTAGTTTGATGTTTTGCTAAAATAAAAGACACTACAGATGAGATGATTAGATACAAATTTGATAAGTGTTGACAGATTGTTATTAGCAAGAAAGTGAATGGAAAGCATTCCTTGCAGATTTAGACCATCATGGGCAAATTCTTGCCCGTAAATGTACCCCCAATATCTTCCTCAAGCACAGGTCGCCTTTTGACCTTGCTTACACCAAGAGAATTGATGACTGAGAAAGAATTTAGTTAGGAGAGAAACTGAAGATAGGAACGGTATGCTGGTAGATAACTGTGTTTCTGTTACACAGAGTAGCAGAAAGACTTTGATGAGTGGGATTCCTGTTGTCTTAAATGTGTCTACAAAAGAAGGCTTGTCCTGTGAAACTATATTGTCTCTGAACTTGTTTCAGAGCAGAGGGATACATTCATAAACTGACAGAAATACTTTAACATCTTTTAGAGAAGAAGTGCAAAGTAAAATGTTAACTTCTGTCTTATATTTTCAGACTAGGGTCTCCAGGCCACATTCATACAGCTTTTGGTTAATTGATCGTTCAACTTCTGGCATCTTGCAGGTGTAAGGTAAGGTAGTCCCAAAGTACATCTCAAATATTTGTCAGTTCCTCATGCTGTTTTAGGCCTGATTCCCAGCACAAAGGAGCTGAATATGAGATTATGATTGGCTTCAATAGAGCAGGGGCAAACTCTTTACAGAAGAAGGTTTGATTACCGTGCAGTGGTGGAAAGGGTCATATACAGAGCCAGAATGTTTCAATTGTGATGTCTCAGACAGCAATCTGTGTATGCTTCCTATACAAAATGCACAGAATGAGCCCAGCACTCAGGATCCACCAGATATATTGGGCACAGGCTGTGGTCAATATAAACTGGCAATATGCCATTGATCTTTAACATGTGCAGACTTACAGCTGCTGTGGATCTGGTCTAGGGTGATAAACTAGAAAAAATACATGCTTCTGTCTTCTATGAGACATTCTGTATTTATAGGAAACGTAGCAACTGCCCAGATTGAACTGTGGCTTTTGGGAGGGTCTATACAGAACTGTAGGAGTGATTTTATACCCTGTCATAGTGGTCCAGGTTTATTAACAAGCAGAGTATCATCTATTGCATGCCAAGTATCTTATTTACATACATTTTTTAGAAATTTTAATCTCAATACTTTAATGCACTTGCAAGTCACATGGGAGATGAAACCAGGAGGAAGCTACAGGGAACTCTGATGGGAAACCAACTGGCTTATCCATTTCAAAATAGAAAACTATTGCCAATGTAAAATACAAGGGGCCAAATTCAGGGTCTGCCCAAAAGTATTAGAACAGTTTGGGGCTGCTAAAACGTTATAAAGAACATATTTGCCTTCCCCAGTCCTGCAGCTGTCTGCCAACCACTGTGTGGGAAATCCCTGAAGTCTTCTCTAATGTATGTTGGTTGCCACAGGAAGGTCTGTGTCCCTTCTTCTGGCCATACCTGAAGTTAGTGTATATTCCCATGTATGTGAACAGAAAGAGAGGGAGAGATGACCTTCCTTCCCTGTCATTATGATGATGTCACTCTGGAATATATCCCACCGGGGGAGCAGCCATTGGACCCATTTCATTAGCGCTTTTTGCCTGCTGTCATCATTTTTACCAGGGTGAGATGGGTGTAACACAGTCTTACTCCCAGTGGTGACACTTCATGACTGCTTTGCACTGATATAAATTGGGATGCAAGAACAAGGTGAAAAGTACATGAGGCCAGTAGCTGGTAGGAGTTTGCCCTACATCCTGAAAGTTCCCTGTACTTCAGGCCCTTGTGCTGCTCTTCTTCAGGGGGTGACTTGTGTTAAGTAAGGGAGCTGCTGTTTGGGAATCATCTCTGTTACAGAGCCATTAGATAGATGTTCCTGAAATAGCAGATCAATTGATTCATAAGTAATTAATGCAATCCGCTCCCCTTGGGCAACTCAGAATCTATAGCTTAGGGATTAGATAACACAGTTCAACTCTGTATGGGTGAAAAAACATTGGCGCTTGTGTTGGCACTCAAGACCCTGCACATGCTACTGTGAGCACCATCTCTTCTGCTGCAGAGACCTTCCCTTCTCCTGTTGAGAGCCCTGGCAATTATCTTCTGCGTGAATTGGAGCATCTTCTTCTGTAGCTGCTGGAGAGTTCTGTTTTAGCTGGTTAAATGGATGAGTCACCTGCATGTCCTCCACAATGCTGCAGCTGTCTCACCTTTTCATTGTTTGTCTAGTAATGTCACTCTCAGTATTGTCGTCTGCATCAGTGTGCAGAGTCAAAGAGCAGGAGGTGCCCCTGATGAGCACCGGTTTTTCTGAGATCAGAATCAGATCCTTTGCGATGCTGCAGCAAGAGCTTTACAAAACTTTGTAAAGGGAACAAAGTCTGGTGCATCCATCTCTGGAGGTTCTGGGGTACAGAATTAGGGATGGGAATGAGTTCTGTATAGCTTTCTGTATCTCTCAGGCACCAGGACTCTGCAGCAGTGTACCTGGGAATGACTTTTCCTAGGCTATATCACTTCTGACTGCAGAGTAAGGATAACCAAGGCTTTCTTTCAGTTCCTGATCATAAACAACCTTCTCATGGCAGAGGTCCTTGTATGAGAATTGATGAGCTGCAAAAACCAGTGAACCTGCAGTGTGGCCAGCTGGGTGGTGTGGTTCTTGGGAATTCCAGTGGTGTTCTCTCTGTTGTCAGGGACAGTTAGACTAACTGGAAACAAAGACCTTCAAAAACTTAGGCTGAGTTCCTACAGCTTTCTAGTCTTCTGCAATATCCTGCAGATGCCCTGATTCAAGCTCTTTGGGCATGCCATAGGGATTGAGCAGTGGGCATGCATTGGACAGAAAGGAACCAAGCTCCTAATATTTCTAAGGCTTATGGGAATATTATTATTTTTATTTATTATTTGCAGTCACTACAAGCACTAATTAGCAACTTCCCAGGGGAATCTGCTAGCTGTGCATCCTGCTGGGCTTGAAAGCTACTGCATTCATTTTGTGTTTAAGTTGATGTTTTAATTAAACTGCCCCCTAATTATCTTAACTAGCTTTTAAATAATAACTTTTCACTGAACCATGTGCATCAGCTGCTAATTGGCTCCCTTCTGTTTACATAGATTTGTTTGGCTCAGACAAACATGGCAATGGAATGGCAGGTAGTTTTGGGAAGGGGCTATGCTTCCTTTCATAAACTGTGCTTCTACTGTGTTTGCCTTCACAAAAATGAATTAGATTCCAAGGTGAAATGGAGATGGCTATGCTGGTGAGTGCTTCACTATTTATTCATGGGCTGTGTGTGATGAGGATTTTATATGCTCATGTTTCCTCAAGTTACTCCATCTTCAGGGCACCTGATCATTGGCCCAACTGCAAATTATTCCATTTTTGTGTTCACCCAGTTTGGGCTAATTCACAGTGCATAATTAATAGACCTTGACCCTGGCTGGAAGCAGGGTCAGTTCTTGGCACAGACTGTGGCATTAATAATGTATGCAGCAGCTGCTGCAAATTGTAGAGGTCACCACACAAGCTCAATAGTTCATGGGATTGCTGTGTCTTGTACTCAGGAGGACTGGAAGGAGGAACAGTATACCCTCAGTTTAGGCATCCCTCAGCATGCTGATGTTCTGCCTTCCCTGGGGCAATATTCCTTGTGCAGGGGGAAGGCTGGTGTTGCCTGGCTCACTGCCATTTCAGCCATTCCCCTGCAGCCCACAACAATCTGTTGAGTGATACTCTGTGGTGCCAGTCACACCCCTCCCCACCGCTGACCCATACAGCTGGGTTGAGAAGAGCCTGTAGTGTGGACATGACATCTGATGCAGTGTTACGGCACATGTGTATTTGGGTGATGGTGTGTGCAAGGGTTTAGGGGTGTCTGCATGTTATTGGATTACTGCATGCAGGTTTAGGTGCATATGTGTGGGTCCACACAAGTGTGTACTTTTCTGTGTGACACAAGCGAGACTTGTGTGCTTGTCTGCAAATGGCTTCATGTTCCTGCAAGCTGGAGATATGCAGCCATACTGGTGGGCAAGTACATGATTGCACACTTGTTAGCACATGGGGATCAGATTTGATTCAGAGTTCTGCAATCATGTGTTGTTTAAATGTTCTCTGCTGGATTACATTCCCGGGGGTCTGTTCTACATATTATATCTCATGCAGTTTGTCAGCTTGCTTTTTCCTTCTTGTTTTTCCTGTGTTTGTTTAAAACCTCTACCACAAACCCAACAAAACATGGTGTGAAGAAAGGTGTCCCACAGGTAGCAGGTGAATTGAATGTATGTAATCCTTCATTGCTTGTGTCACCAATGCAAAACCATCCCACATGCCATCAGCTCCCATTTGGAGATGTGTGCTGATTAGACTTTTATTACAATGTGTATTTGAAAACAATTAGAACTACAGTGCAGCATGTGGCTAATTCAACCTCAGGATGTTGAGTTAAGTCAGCAACTGGCGACTCAGTCTGGTTGCTAGAGTGCATGTGTGTGTGTGAATAGCCCTTGATCAGGTGCCACTGCAGCCACCTGCCGTCAGAGAGGGACACACATACTCTTCAGTGCTCTTTAGCATCCTACAGTGTCCCATCTAGATTTTTGGGGTGTAAATGTCCGAAGGCCCTTGAACATTTATGTTGGACCCAGAGAAGAAAGTATTCATGGTGAGTGACACGCCAGAAGCGGATGGGCTGGATACAGGTTGTCTTTACCCTACCATCAATCAACATTTTCATCTTCTGAGAACAGTGGAGCTGCTATGTCAGTATTTGCACACATGCATTCCAGTGCTGAGCTGTAGTAATGCAGAGATAGTTCAGTTAGGGGTGGAGCAGTGTAGATCCCTGTCACAAGTTTCTTTTGAATGAAAACTTTAAGAGTGCTTTTAGAAGAGACAGTTCTGGAATTATTGACATGCATTTGCTTCCGTGGTTTTCCATAGTTTTGTGGAAATGAAACAGGACTGAGACTACCAATTTCTCTGACCTTAGACTGTCAGCAAGCCTTGGGCCAGTGATCACTGTTGGCCAACTACGACCATTACCTGGAAGAGAAAGGCTTGCCCTTCATTGTTGTTCCCCTGATTCATCTGGCATTGCTCCAAAGATCTCCATTGCCAGAGGATGCAGAGCAGAATGTATTCTTAGAGATAAGTGATTCTTCCCCCTTGAGGAACTTGCATTCAGCAGTCCTCATCTACTCTCATTAGCTTCCACGTCACAAGACAAAATAAAGGCCTTCATCTGCATTTCCAAACAGCAGGATTTTGCCTGTTTTATAGAGGAAGCCTAAAGCCTCCTTTTGCCATCATCACCATCTGCTTTCAAATAGACTGTTGGGAAATCAGTTTTGGTTCCAGTTTAACAGAGAGGACTTGCTGTTTGTCTGTAAATCCTTTTCCCTTTGCAAATCCAGTGCTGTTTCACGTCACAGTTGTGACAGGTTTAACTTCTGCAGCTGCACTTCTGTGCTTTAAATCCCGTATGTGTTTTTTCTAACCCGTGTCTGTGAAATTCTGGAGCTCTGGAAAAGGGAGAACAAGAAGAAAAAGGCCAAGTGTTTTGCAGAGGATGGTTAGTACTTAAGTCCATGGTCTCACCAGCCTCCTCCTGAATGCATTGACAGGTGCCTTCTTTGGCAGCATTTGTCTAGCTTCCAGTCTCCGCCTGGATTAATGCAGTGGTAACATGGGTTTTAAGCACCTTGCATGCATGTCATTGGCTGTAATTGTCAGTTAAAATTTGCTGCTGGAATGAAGTAAAGACCCCTGAAGATATAAAAATCCAAAGCTGGAGATAAGCTGTTTTATATTGACTTTTGTTACAGAAACTGGAAGAGGAACATAGGTTTTTGTCATTTGAGCAAAGCCTTTATGCACCGAAAAGGACAGAAAAGCAGAGAGAGATACAAAGATAGATGGATGAACAGGAGGAGAGTGGGGAGGACACATAGAAAATAAAGTGGTGAAAGGAATGGCTTCCTGTGATTTCAATTCTACATTATCAGACATTATGTTTCTTCTTCTAAGGACACCTTCACAATTCCAGAGCAGTGTAGATGTGAACACTATGGCCCTTCAGCATTTTGCTGGCACCTAAGGGGAGCATGTGGGGCTTGTTTAACAACATACACAGATGTCTGACGAGAGAACTACCAATTTTTGCAGGCAGGCAGGAAAATTAACGGGATGAGCTTTGTTCCACCTTTGCACTTCTTCGCCAAAGCACAGTGAGACATGTCTTTTTTGAAGGGTTCTTTTTGTCAATGATATGAGGAAACCTGAAGCATTTATCTGCCCAGTGCTCACCCCAGTGATCTGTCCTTACTGATCACAATATGCAGAATGTAATCCCAGAGACAGCAGAGATGAGAACTAGGGTAAACCCTTTTGCTTTGAGTCAGTAAACCAAGACTAGAGCAGAAGTTTTCCACTGAAATTACTGACCATCTTGGCACCAGATTCAATAGAACCAGGGTTTCGCCTTAGTCTTTCTGAGGGCACACTTCAGGCCAACCACAGGCTCTTAGACCCAGTGCAGCAATATCTGGCTGAAATGCTATGCACTGTCCTGTGCTAACTAGATGACTGCAGAACTTTTAGAGCGGAGAGCATCTCAAAATAGTCCAGAAGACCATACCTTCTTCTGCTTATCAAAATGCAACCTCATTATTTACAAGTGTCTGTGCTAGGGGATTTGAATGTGCAATGTGAATTACCTTGCACTATCGGTTCAGCCCTACGATTTATTTCCTTTCCTAGCTCACTGTACCTGTCTGTTTTAACTTTTGCTATGGCTGGGACCCAGAGCATGCTGAGTACCTCATTTTTCTTGACCACAACCTCACATTTTCCTTCCTTTTTCAGGGAGGCCCAAAGAACTGAACGATATTGTTCAACTTCCTGTGGTGGTTTTACCCAGCTGAACAGGCGACCTCCACCACAACCGCTCGCTCACTCCCCCTCCTCAAAGAAATAGGGGGAGAAAATA